>CM076583.1:1101549603-1101921921 GCA_034641835.2 Pinus albicaulis
TTGAGCGATGGAAAAGGTATGAATTTTCCATTTATTTATTTATATTTTTCCTTTAATAATAACTCATTTGTATTCTAAAATGGTAATATATCAAAGAATTATAATGGAATTAAGGATATTAATTATTATTTCAAATTAACTAAATATTGTCCTTTCTTATATACATAAAATAGAAGAAATGGGAAGCCACCATTCAGGAGGAAAAGACAAAGAAGAAGTAACTGTTGTCCCTTCAACAGGAAGCCATATCCAAAAAAGAAGATTGAAATTGAAGTGCACAGTCAAAGAAAATAAAGGAACAACATGGCTTCAGCACAAGAGGACAAAACGATAACTGGAAATAGAAGATAGAGAAAATCCCTCAGATCTTTCGATCCTGAGGGATTGCTGCTTCAAATTTTATCTGTATTTCTTGTTTAGTCTGCTTGGCTATTGTAAAATGATAATGCTTTTAGAAATCAGGGAGCATGTATTATCATTATTCATATTTCATTTTGTATTTTCACTTTGATCACTGACTCTCGTTGGTTAAAACAGAGTGCGATTTCCTGTGAACTTTGTTACATATGATTAATATATAATTCAGTTGCCATTCCATTATTTGATACTAGAGTAGCTTGGAAGTGCTTCACTAGCGGCTAAGGGCCCAACCCTGGTAGATCCACTTGCTATCTGTACCATTACTTTACAATTCTAGTCGTGTGATGGTTTGCTTTAATGTTCATTTTCTCTAGTCACATTTCTTTACAGATTCCATGTTTGATAGCTTATTGTTTCAATATTTTATGGAATTGGTTTATTGCATAAGCTGTGATTGAATCGCGTTGTTGTCCTTTCCACCATAACACGATTATTATTCTTTGTAACTTGTATTTATATGCTTTTCCAATATAAATCTTCACTATTCATTCTAGAATTTGTTGTTCATTTCCATTAAATAGCTTTGCTGATCATTTCTTTCCTACAAGTATTTGGTTTTCTTTTGGAATGTTATTGCAGAGAGCATGTTTCTTCCATTTCCATTAGTGGCATTATTTAACTCAGTTGTCATTTCCAATTAGTTTCTTTAGTCTAGAGTATAAGATCAACAACTGTAAAGGACATTGGCTATCACTTTCTAAGTTCTCAGATTGAGGATCTTGTTTATTTTTTATTTCATTTACATCAGTTGACAAAGGAAAGAGTTATTACTACTTCATCCTTGACTGATGATTGCTGAGTGAATAATTGAGTTTTAGAGCATTAAGTTTCATGTCATTGCAATTAGATTCCATCTTCAAACATCTGTTTACTCTTGTATTTGAAACACTATACTGCAAATTGGAAAGCACTACTCTTAGATTAAATTGCCGCCTCAGACTGAGTACACTCTTGAGATAAAAAATCGTACCTGGATTGATAATTAATGTAGGATAAATAGGAGTTAAAAGGACACCTTTTATACCTCAACATTTTGGCGCCGTTGCCGGGGAGAGTCTAGCTATTTAGAAAGAGTGATGTATATTTGATTTTCTCTGCTAAGGAAGAACTGGGTATTAAAAACAGAAGGTAAGAACCTGCGTAACGAACAAGGAACATGCTCGTTCACTTGCCCGCTTCATATCAGAACTGCATAGAAGTTTAAGGTAGGAATGAATGCTTGCATTTTTTGAATGACTAGACAATCTAAACGAAACAAAATTCCTCCCAGACCTGAAAACCTAAGGGACCGGTGACCCTTGGGCGAACAACCTTTATCGACAATATCATTAAGAAAGCTGAATCTTAGCCATCAGTAGGCCCTAGAAAAATTGCTTCTAGACAACCTACTAGCTCCCTTCGGGCCACATAATCACCATCTGTAGCTTTTGGTGAGGTGCATAGCCAAATAGAAGAGACTGAGCAAGATTCTCAAGAAATTGAGAATTCTCGCCCAATTTCTTTACAAGAAGGGAACTCTAGTAATCTCCGCAAAGGAGGAGGAGAAACAGGGGAAATAGAAGAACCAATATCCCCTCTTGAAGTAGTCCAAGCACTAAGCAGCCCAAATAAGGAAAGTGTTGTCAAAATCGTCCAAAAAAAAGTTGAAGAACCTGAAGAACCAAAATCCCCTCAGATAATAGTTCAGCAAGGGACACTCATTATCCCAGACCAAGGAAGTGTTGTTAAGGTCATCCCTACTCCTTCTAGTCAGCCTAGGAGTAATTCCATAGAAATCCGAGAAGGATATTGGCACATATTTTATCAAATGACCCAGAACCAGCAACCACCCCAAACTTCCACACTGCAATATCCCATTGTGGACACTACAGTTAATGCACCTATGAAGGCCATTCCTCTCCAGCATATTCCTACATTCCATGGCTTAACATCGGAAGATCCAGATGCATTTCTGTTTGAATTTGATGTATTATGCAGGGGGTATGATTATACCATTGATCCCCAAAATCTAAAATTATTCCCCTCCACATTAAAAGGAGCAGCTCTACGATGGTTTATGGGGTTAGGTGGAGGTGTTATAAATGACTAGGATCAGATGAAAGCTATTTTTCTAAAGAAATATCAGGATTATTGTAGGTCCAAGGAATTAAAGGATGAAATATTTCAGATGACAGCAAAACCTAATGAAACATTGGAGGAATATGTAGAACGCTTTCAATACAACCTCAAGAGATCACCTTATGCATCTCTACCCTTACTTGATAATGTGTTAAAAACTACATTAATTAAAGGGATGAAGGAACAATGGGTTGAAACATTAAACATCATGGGCAAAGGTGACATATATCAGTTAAATTTTGCTAACATTATTGATTTACATATCAGGAGTTTGAGAGGCAGCACAAGACTAAAACCAGCAGAACGTGACATGATCACAAGGGATAGCAAGACCTCCGGTGGAGGTATAACCCGCACAGAAATTGGCAATCTACTGGAAGATTTCAAAACTAATATTTTAGGGACTCTGACAACACAGCTCGAAATCATGCAAGTTAAACAAAATCAAGCAGAAGCAGAAAAAAATTTGGCAATATTTTTCCCTAGATGCAGAAAGAAACACAGCCATAAAGAGTGCCCGCTGGATACAGTCCAAGTCTGCTCCATTTGCACGAAATATCACTCCACAGAGAGTTGCCCCTCACTCTCAGGATTGAAATTAGTCTACAAAGAAGCGGAAGAAGAAACAGAACCGGTGTGCCTATTCAATCAGCGTCGTCAATGGCAGCCATGACAAACAGGTATGCCCATCGATCTATCCTCTTCTTTTCAGTCTCCTCAGTATAATGCTTAGCAATATAATGGAATGTGGAAAAATCATCCACCTTTCCCCAGCTGGTCACAGCATTTATTTCCTACATCTCCATGGCCAAATCAAACAAATCAAACCAATTGGCCGAACTTTCCTTACTGTCCACCATTTTGGAAAAATAAAACATATCCAACACAATGGTCCCCCTCCACCTCGCAGAGTCAAACCTGGCAGTCGAATTGGAAAAGATCTATGAATCAACCAGTTGGAACGATTCCTCTCCCTCCACCTAAACTGCTAGCGCCATATACATTGCAACAAAATCCCCAGACCAACTTAAGACCACAACTCCCAGCCTAACCCAACCCGAACCCTAATAATAGACCGGTTCAATCTGTTCAAATAATCGAAGCACCAGAACTAGAAATCGAGTTAAGGGAGTGTAACGACCTTCAACTAAGGTCTGGGCGCATAATAGAATCAGAGGGAGACAAAAATGTTCAAGTTTAAAATTCGTTACCTTTAGAACAAACATTACAAAAAGAGAATGTGGTTAGACAACAAAATCATAAGCAAGCAACCGCCTCTTCTCCACCATTCCCAGAACGACTAATAATACCTCGCCCAATAGAATATCCTAATTTTGATCTTCTGGGAGAACTGAAAAATTTGTGTATAAAAATACCACTCCTCCAATCTATCCAAGATATTCCAATTTATGCAAAAACCATCAAAGAATTATGTATAAGAAATCCAAAGAGGAGAATAACAACTAATCCAACTGTCCAAGTAGTCGGCACTCTATCTGACTTACTATTAGGAAGAGAAGCACCTGTAAAGTATGAGGACCGAGGAAATCCTATAGTTACGGTGCAAATCAATGGAAAATCCTTTCTAAATGCCTTAGTTGATTTAGGAGCTACAATTAATATCCTAACAACCACCACTTGCCAAAAACTTGGCATTACATCATTAGATCCAACCACAACCTTATTGGAATTGGCTGACCGATCGGTAGTCAAGCCAGAAGGCACACTACATGATGTAATGGTATCTATAGACTCCTGGGAATACCCTGCCAACTTTCTGATTATTAACCCCAAAAACCGGCTAGATGTACACCCTTTAATCTTAGGTAGACTGTGGCTGGAAACTGTTGATGCTTACATTGGCTGCTGACAAGGCAGCATGACTATAACTAGAGGGAGTTATGTCAAGAATTTAGCCTTATACCCTCCAGCCCAGTGAAGTTTAACAATAATAAAAACAAAGAAACAACCTGTATCATACCTCATAGAAAACATTATATCACCATTAACCATAGAAGATTCCCTCGAATTTAAAGACCAAACAGAGGATGACATCATTAACAGTTTCATTAACCAACCAAAAACCAGATCCCATTTGAAATGTCACATGATCGAGGCAACATTTGATAATGAAGAAGAAGAAGATCACCCGAAAGACATTCATGATAAATCAATACCTACCACCTCTGTTTACAATAGCAAAACTATAGAAATTGAGCCAGGAAAAACTTTGAACATTAACAAAAACCTGTCTACTGAACAAGAGGAGAAGATGGTCCAACTACTAAGAAAATATAAGGGAGCCTTTGCATGGGATTACCCAGACATGAAAGGAATTGATCCCAGATTCTGTCCATGACCTCAGGAAAAATATATGATTTATTCTTCAGCTTCAACGAAGATTAAACCCTCATCTTAAGGATATTATGAAAGCTGAATTACAAAAACTTTTGGATATAAACTTTATTCATCCAATATCTGATAGCGAGTGGGTCTCTCCACTAGTAGTGGTGCCAAAGAAGAATGGAAAGTGGAGGATATGTGTAGACTACAAATAATTAAACAAAGCAACCCAGAAAGACCACTTTCCCCTTCCTTTCATTGATCAGGTATTAGATACATTAGCAGGAAAGAAATTCTTTTCTTTCCTAGATGGCTTTAGCGGATACAATCAGATTCAGATCGCCCCGGAAGACGAGCCAGACTCTTTTACGTGGCAGGAACATTTGCTTCTGATTTTTGCCAGCCTGGCCCTGTCATTATTACCTTTATTGGAGGGGCCATTCTCAAACATCTTTGGATTTGTCAATGAAGAGACTCAAAATGTCTTGGATGATTTACATATGAGATGGTTTTGATGACTTGATAAAGCAATTGGAAAAGGAGTCTTTGTGATGCTGTTGTCATAGTACCTTACTTAATACACAGAAAGTATCTGATGATGAACGAGGACTCATCTTTGGATCTTGCTCAGCGGAAGGTGAAATATGATGCAGATCCAACTAAAATTCAGATAATTTTGTTAATACCTACTCCTACCACACAAACAGAGGTACGTAGCTTTCTATGATTTTCTAGTTATTATAGAAGATTCATAGAGAATTATTCTCAAATAGCTGCAATTTTATATGCATGAACAGGGAATGTTGATTTTATCTGGAGAGATAAATGTGACCATGCTTTTGAGGATCTGAAAAAGCTTGTATCAACAACCCCAGTGCTAAGGGGCCCAAATTGGGATTTTCCATTCCAAATTTCATCTGATGCCTCAGACACAACTATTGGAGCAGTCCTTAAGTAGGAAGAAGATAAAAAACCATATGAAATTTATTATATTAGCAAAAATGTATCTCCTATTGAATTAAACTATATTGTGACTGAGAAAGAATTTTTAGCTGTAATACATGCTGTAAATAAATTCAAACATTATATAACTGGGTATCCTGTAGTTTTATATACAGATCACTCTGCCATAAATTTTTTAGCAAATAAACCTGTTACAAATGGTAGAGTAGCAAGATGGTTGATTCTATTGCAGGAATTTGACATCACAATAAAGGACTGACCTAGAAAAGAGAATCCTGCAGCTGATTTTCTGTCACGAATGCCAAAACCAACGGATGCAGCAGCAGTCGAAGATCAGTTTCCAGATGAACATTTGTTTGCTGTTACTGCCAGAATCCCATGGTATGTTGATGTTGCAAATTATTTAGCAGTAGGTAAATTGCAAACATCTAACGCCCGATGAATGAAAAGAGAATAGTGCTGACCTGATGCCGATTCTCTTGGATTGAGGCTACTATCATTCCTCTGGGGAAAGAATATGCACATGGGAAATAAAGCTAAAGAAAACGAAATATTTGACATTATGAAAAACATACCACATAATGAGTAGTGTGTGAGACATTTTCTGAGCAAAATGGAGCCAGTCCCTAGTTTTACAAACGGTATTATTGGCCCACATTTTTAAGAATGCTAAAAGTTTATGAGTTGTTGCATTAAGTTACTAAAAGAGGCAGGGTGGATAGTCGATGAAATGCCCTTGAATCCACGATTAATAACTCCGAGCCATTTGAGCGTTGGGCACTCAATTTTATTAGTCATCTTTCCACCAATAAATGCTACTTCTTCATACTTTTTACCGTGTCAGAGCCTTAAATGGGTTGAGCGAGAGGAGGGATGACTTCCAGAAATAGAGACTCATGACACATTTCCTTTTCCAAATATTTGTGCGATATGGCCTCCCAAGGGACATAATTACAAATGGAGGACCGCAATTTGTAGGTAATAAAAACGCTGCAACATTAAAAAATTACCACATTCAGCACAAAATTACAACCCCATACCACCCACAAGAAAATGGCCAAGTAGAAAGCACGAATAAGGTGATAGAGGCAATACTTACAAAAACAGTTGCATCACATAGACGTGACTGGGCTTCAAGATTTCCAGAAGCATTGTGGGCATACCAAACAACGTGGAGAAATACCATAGGGTATTCACCATATCAGTTAATATTTGGAAAAGAACCCATCTTTCCAATATAATTTGAAATTCAAACATTAAGAACAGCGCAGGAGGTGGGTTTGAATTTAAATGAGGCCTAGGTTAGAAGATTACAACAAATCAACGAGTTAGATGAAATTAGGCTCTCCGCCCTTCAACACACTGCATTAATTCAACAGCAGAGAGAAAAATGGCACGATGCCCTTATTAAAAAAAAAATCGTCCACAAAGGCGATTGGGCACTCCTATATGACTCCAGGGTTCAGGATTTCCCCGGAAAACTCCAGACACAATGGCTTGGACCTTATGAGATACATAAAGTGCCTGACAATGGCACCATTACATTAACTACCATTGATGGATCTGGACATTCTTTCAAAGCAAACGGTCATCGAGTACGACTTTACCACAAACCGCTTAATCGGGAATCCTTTTACCATAAATTACGAGGAGATTCCACTATGCAGATTCTGGCTGAGGAAGATAACTCCTCCTCAGCATTAATTCACTGAACAATTCGTTTATTTCTGAAATTTGTACATAAGCTTTTCTCTTTAATTTCGCTTGTATGAACTGTTTTTGTACAGCTTTTTTTTCGTGTTGTTCCTCTTAAGGAACAGCTGTTGTTCCTCTTAAGGAACAGCTGTTGTTCCTCTTAAGAAACAGCAGTCGTTCCTCTTAAGTAATAGCAATCTTGTGTGCCTTTATTTTTCATGTTGCTCCTCTTAAGGAACAACAATCTTGTGTGCTTATATTTGTTTGTTGTTCCTCTTAAGAAACAGCACTTCTGCGTGTCTATATTTTTGTTGTTCCTCTCAAGGAACAGTTGTTGTTCCTCTTAAGGAACAGCAGCCGTTCCTCTTAAAGGAATAGCATTTCCGCCGATTGTTTTTGCTGTTCCTTTTAAAAGGAACAACCCCTTCGCCATTTTTTTAACTTTCTGTCGTTCCTTCTAAGGAACAACAGTTTAGATTTGGAATGTTTTTAGGCTGTTCCACTGAAGGATCAGCGTTTTATTTTGTGCTTGTTTTAGCTGATGTTCCGCTTAAGGAACATCTATTGTTCCTCTTAAGGAATAGCAGTTTCACGTGTATCTTTTTCTTTTATTTGCTGTTCCTCTTAAAGGAACCACATTTTTATGTGCAAATGTTCTTTTTGCAGTTCCTCTTAAGGAACAGCAGTTGTTCCGTCTAAGGAACATTACTTTTTGAGTCCATTTTTATTTTTGTTGTTTCTCTTATAGAACAGCATTTTGAGAATTTTTGTGAATTCTTCATGATCCTTTTAAGGAAAACATATAAATTTATGCAAGGACACAAAAATTATAGGTTATTGGAATCAGCAAATCAAGGAAAAATTGTAATTTTTTTAAGAAATTGCTTTGTATTGATAAGAAAAAAGGAAAGGACACAACTATCTATATCACTTTGTTGTCTTTATCTTCACTAAAACTAATTTGATTGATTATTTTTATCATGTTGGTTCTTCCCTAATCCTCATAACTCTCTTTGAATTTTATTATTGAATAAGAATAAGGGCATATTTTCCTCTATCGAGATGTTCAGACTTCTTCCACCATCCCTACTCTTAAGGAGTGTTGAGCCATCCTCTATATATAAATAGGAAAGTGCTAAAAAAAAAAAAAAAAAAAAAAATCTATATGATTACTAACAATTCTATGATTTGTCAGATGGAGGATAAGGGGTCTCATCAAGAGCCAGCCTACCATGATCATAAGGAAGCAGTGAAGTGGCATTCCCACTATGGCCACCACACCAGGGATATGATCCAATGGGCACATCAGAAAAATAAAAAGTCCTTGGAACAGGAGGTCTCATCACAAGCTGGCCTGCCCACCTTTCACTCCTTCCTGGTGAATGGCATGGTGATTCATCTGGTTACCAAGCCAGCACAATGGCCTCCATCCTGACATTACAAAGCACTTTCCTAGGCATAGACAAAGGATTATGGTTCCAAGGGTGAAAAAGCAACTTTTTCAAGGTTATAAACACTTGTGGGTAATAGAGCTCTGCTAATGGTATTGGAGTCATATTTTTCACAAATCAATAGTAATTATAAACCCTTTTCTTATATTTTTATCTTGATTTCAAATGAGATTATGCTCCTAAAACCCTTTTTTTTTAACCTCTTACACATGAAATATTGTTTATAAATCAATCATAATGGTTCAAAGCGAATAATGACCGCATAAGCACTTTTATTTACATCAGATGTCCTTTTCCCTATTTTCGCATCATTTCATAGCATTTCCATATCTATTCACGATTTTCATAATATGCCTCGATTTCAATAATTCAATACTTTTTGTGATCATTTCATGAATACGCATGCCTTTCTATATTGTACGACTGTCGTCCAGTACATTGCTCCTCCATTGTCGGTCGAGGACGACCTATCATATTTCAAGGGGGCGTTGGTGACTTTCAAAATACACCTGCATATGGGTCAATTCCTTATTTTCATCAGATCCCGGAAATGGAAAGTTTAATGGTATTGATATTTTCCGATATGCACGAGTTGTTGTTCCATTTCCATTTCTGTGTATTGCTGTGAAAAAATAATAATGTGCAGGGCTTAGACGAAATGGGAGGGCGAGCAATACGTAGCGAACCACAAGTACTAACAGTTTCCGACGCTGCACGAGAAACTTTGGAAAGAGTAGGATGGATTGCCTACCTTACACAACTACAGCAGCCCCATGAAACTGTGGCCATCGAATTTTTGCAGATTTTGCAGGAGGATCATTCCATAGTAAGAGGAAGGCGAATAACAGTAACAGATGTAGTAATTGCTGAGGTATCCGGTCTACCAGCAGTTGGACCCATTTGGACCCATAAAAAATTGAGACTGCAAGAGGCCATGACCATCTTTCGGGACAAAGGACAGAACCTAATTGTCAAAGGAAAAGGAGTCCAGCTAGAAACTCTGGGAGAACCATGGGCAGAACTAGAGAGAGTAGTGTAAAGCTACATTACATGCGATGGGAGAAAGGATGTGGTAAGACCACGCCATCTCAAATTATTAGCAGTACTAAAACAGAAATGTGCTGCAAATTTGCCTGCATATTTAAATTTTTTACTGCATGACGCTGCTCGGAGCATAAGGAAATCCCGTCATACAGGAACAGTAGTAAGCCACCATTGTTTAATTCGATTAATAGTTAGCCATAGTCTTGCTCAGCAGCAGACTAGTTGGGAAGAATTGGTATTTTCAATAGATGGGGGAACAGCCTTACCTGCCCCGAAATGAAAAAGAATCACCAGCACAGCAAACAGACCTCTAAAACGCAGACAGTCCTCCAGTATAAGAAGAAGCAGGGGAATGTTGGGAAGCCTCCAGAGTAGCAGCAACCAACCCTTAGAATTACCTAGTTCTGGAGATGAGCAACCCCCGCAACTTGAAGGAAGAGAAAATCAGGAAGAGGAAGAAATTAAGCATACCAGTGAAGAGGAAAGGGAGGAAGCGGAACCTCCCGTAACCTCCAGCGCAAGTCCACCACAGAGTCCATTGCAGGAGGACGAATTGGCCCAAATTTTGGCCAATATGAGTGAGTATATGCAACCCCAGAGTTCGCTCAACCTCAATATTGAGGTAGAACAATTACGGGAACATTCTGTCCACAGCAAGGATACATCTGAGAAAATGCATGATGAGGAGGAGGCGGAAGCAGAAGCCCCTCAGGAAATATCAGATCAAACTAGGATTTCCTCCCCTGAGGAACCTAGTCAGGATAATACGAACACTGAAGAAGTGTTCCAAACAGAGAATATGGAAACAAGCTAGGGCGAGGGCACGGTCCCTGAAGAAAAAAACCTAGCTGAGCAGCCAAGTCCAGAAAAGGGAACAGTTGTTCCTCCCAAGAAGAAGAAGAAGACAAATGAACTTAAGATGTTGCGGAGGGAATAGAAAAAGCTGCTAAAATTAGTAAAATGACTCAGACAAAAGATAAGGGTTCTGAAAAGAGGGAAAATCTCTAAAAGAACCCAAAAAATGGGGGATGCAGCCATCCAAATGAAACCCCATAATACAAGGGCCATGGAGACTCAAACCGAGCCCATATTCATTCAAGACAGCAAGGAACAGCAGGCAGTTGTTACAGACACAGTTGCCCAAACCGAAAATGCACAAGTCTGCAATAAAGATGTTCAGACCAAGGCATTGTCCTCTAGCAGTATGGCCAACCAGACATTTTGCAATAAAGAGACACAGACTGTAGGAACTCGATATTTTAATAAGAAAGCCCAGGTAGATCTTCAACCAAAAATGTTTTGTTGAACAACGACCCTGGTGTAGCAAAACTCCGAGAGGATCTGGCATAGGCTCAGCGGGCTAGAGAAAAGCTCGAAGAAGAGACTGTTTCTAAGAAGAAATACCAAGAGTTACAGCAACAATTAAGGAACATCAATGCATCAGAGGCAGAAGCCTTCGAAAATTGTCAGAAGGAAGAAGAAAAAGTTGAAGAGGTAAGGAATATACTACAAACAGTCAGGAATCAAATGGATACTCTCTGTTCTCTATATACAGATGTTCTAGCATGTAAGTCCCCTTCCAAAAATTATACTTTTTTTTTGTTAGAAAGATATTTGCAATTAAAAATTAAAGCTGTTAAGGCAGGAAAACCTATAGAATTAAAAATTGTTGATGATTTTATAAACTGCTACAAACTCTATGGAATAAAAGTTCAGCGCTTACTCTGTGAATTTTATTTGCACGATTAAATTTATATTGGAAGAGGAAATGGAGATGAATCCCAGTCCTTTTGTGGGTGATGTTCAATATCAAGCATTCATTTCATTTGTTGTTAACCAGTTAAAATGGCTCAAGGCCTATAACACTTTTCAGAGACAAGAAAATGGGTTAGACCTTTGGGTTAGGGGTGAACCGAGACACCCATTACAACTATGGGCTAGGCAGAAAAGCTTAATGACAAAGGAGGGTGTGATCCAGACATTGGGACCCATCCACAAAGCAATTGTCCTGGATGGAGTAGAATATTTTCTGTCCATTAGAGACCAGGCCGTATTAGCAGCTAAATTTCGATGGAAGATTTCCAATTGGAGTATTCAAGACATAGAGCCATTCAATTATAAAAATTTTAATTTAGCTGCGACCGCCTGGTTATCTATAGTAACCTCATCTTGAGGGAAGGTCTGTATTGGCTAGGTTGTATATTTCGAAGCCCTATTATCTGGTATCCTACAGCAGACTATAAGGCCATATATGAATTACCTGAAGGGCAGACAGGGCATATTTTTGAAGTTTTAGCTGCAAATCATGGTTTTAGACCACTTAATGAAAACCCCTCTCCAGCCTATTCTCTAACTGCTTTGCATGTAAACTACATGGTTTTCATGAGGACATGAAAAAGGGTAAGCAGAGGGGTGTGTTGAGCGATGGAAAAGGTATGAATTTTCCATTTATTTCTTTATATTTTTCCTTTAATCATAACTCCTTTCTATTCTAAAATGGTAATATATCGAAGAATTATAATGTAATTAAGGAGACTAGTGATTATTGCAAATTAACTAAATATTGTCTTTTCTTCTATACAGAAAATAGAAGAAATGGGAAGCCACTATTCGGGGGGAAAAGACAAAGAAGAAGTAAGTGTTGTCCCTTCAATAGCAAGCCATATCAAGACATGAAGATCGAAATCGAAGCACACAGTCAAAGAAAAGAAAGGAACAATGCGGCTTCAGCGCAAGAGGACAAAACGATAACTGGAGATACAAGATAGAGCGAATCCCTCAGATCTTTCGATCCTGAGGGATCGTTGCTTCAAAGCTTATCTGTATTTCTTGTTTTTTCCATCTGGTTGTTATAAAAGGACAGCGCTTGTAGAAATCGGGGGGCATGTATTATCATTATTCATATTTCCTTTTGTATTTTCACTTTGATCACCGACTCTCATTGGTTAAAATAGAGTGTGATTGCCTGAGAACTTTGTTACATATGATTAATATATAATTCAGTTGTCATTCCATTATTTGATACTGGAGTAGCTCGGCGGTGCTTCACTAGCGGCTAAGGGCCTGGCCCTGGTGGATCCACTTGCTATCTGTACCATTACTTTACAATTCCAGTCGTGTGATGGTTTGCTTTAATGTTCATTTTCTCTAGTCGCATTGCTTTACAGATTCCATGTTAGATAGCTTACTGTTTCAATATTTTATGGAATTGGTTTATTGCATAAGCTGTGATTGAATCGCATTGTTGTCCTTTCCACCATAACAAGATTATTATTCTTTGTAACTTGTATTGATATGCTTTTCCAATATAAAGCTTCGCTATTCATTCTAGAATTTGTATTTCATTTCCATTAAATATCTTTGCTAATCATTTATTTCCTGCAAGTATTTGGTTTTGCTTTGGAATTTTATTGCAGAGAGTGTGTTTCTTCCATTTCCATTAGCAGCATTATTTAACTCAGTTATCATTTCCAATTAGTTGCTTTAGTGTGGAGCGTAAGATCAACAACTATAAAGGACATTGGCTATCACTGTCTAAGTTCTCAGATTGAGGATCTTGTTTATGTTTGATTTCATTTACATAAGTTGACAAAGGAAAGAGTTATTACTACTGCGTCCTTGACTGATGATTGTTGAGTGAATAATTGAGTTTTAGAGCATTAAGTTTCATGTCATTGCAATTAGATTCCATCTTCAAACATCCGTTTACTCTTGTATTTGAAACACTATACTGCAAATTGGAAAGCATTACTCTTAGATAAAATTGCCGCCTCAGACTGAGTACACTCTTGAGATAAAAAATCGTACCTGGATTGATAATTAATGTAGGATAAATAGGAGTTAAAAAGACACCTTTTATACCTCAACACAAGCTAGATCATTTATTTGTTTTGCTGAGTGGGAGGTTCTTAAAATATATAACAAGTTATCCAGACCATTTTCAGATCAGGTTGGTATCAAAGCACTTAGTTGCTTGATTGACATAGCAATATCTTGCTTGTATAACTTGAAAAGGTGTTTAAACAGTGTAAAATATTGACTGTTTTACTGTTTGCAAACTAACTGTTGTTTGATTTTGCTGGAGGTGAAGGGATATCTACTGATTATCTAAGTCCTGGAGAGGACAAAAAGGAAGAAAGGGTTGAAGGCATCTTCCTTACCCCAAAGGACCTTAATGTCATCCTTGGAACGCAAACACTCTTGATGATTGTTTGTTAAGAAGCTCTTGGAGTTTGTTTGTTGTTTGGCTGCTTGAATAAGAGTTTGTCTCTACAACCATTTGGTTTTAAAAAAAATTGTCATTTATTTTGAAAGCTTTGTGAACTTTGTTGAAGTTACTTTTGTTCATTAACATCATAATGACAACTTCTACAACTAAGGTTTCCTCCTTCACAAGATTCTTCGATGAAGATATGAAGTGTGACTTTATTATAATGAAGGACATGGTGCAGATTTTGTTTGAAGATAGAAGAGAAAGCACTGAACTTCGTGAGAAATTGTTTTCCATGAAGCAAGAGAAGGAAGAAATTATTCAAAGATTGCATGCTATGGATATGTAGCTCCATCAAGCTCAAGAGGCTTTGACCAAGAACATGCATGAGGAAGAGGTAATCCACTCTAATTTGTCTTCAGTTTCCTCATTAGAAAAATGTGTTCGTTCTTTCGAAAACACACAAGAGGTATAGGGTCCAAGTTAATGATTAAAATGGGCTATGAAGGCAAGGGTTTAGGCAAGCATGCACAAGGCATGGTTGATCCTCTTTTGGTTAAGGAACGACCCAAGAATCTTGGTCTTGGTTATGTGCAATTTAATGGTGAAGAATCCAAAGCCATGAAGGCATGTGAGGCAATGTCAAAGAGAACTTTTGTTCCAAGTTCTGATATGAAAATATGTCAAATTTGTTTCAAAGATGATTGCCATTTCTTTAAACCTTTCTTGCAGCAAAAAGATTGTAGACATGCAGCTCATGGCAAGCATGCGAGTTCAAACAGTTTTCAAGACAAGAATGATGATGTTAGTCTGCAAATGAAAGCTAGAGCCTCTACTAGTTCATCTCCTCATGGAGGCAAAAAGGATGAACATGCAAACAAACACAAGAGGTATAAATATTCCCATGATCAATTTGATTGTGTTTCTACAAGGCATGACAATTCTGCATGTTTAAAAGGAAGAAAAAGTTGTTGTACATATTGTGGTCGGTTTAACCATGATGTTTCGAGATGTTGGATGAGGAAGAAGGCATACAGGAAGCAGATGAGGCAAAGGCAACTTTCAAAGAAATTGCATAAGATTTGCACATATTGCCAGAAGAGGGGACATGTTGTTTCCCATTGTTGGACTTTGCATCCAACGAATCGTCCTAAGCACATGCAGCAAGAGGAAAGAAAGATTGGCGAAGGTGGAACCAAGGATTCCATTATTGATGTGAGAATGGATGTTTCACATGAAGAAGAGTTTCAGCAGCAAATGTCGTTGTGGAAGTGGCTTGGTAAGAAGTGGATGGACTTCTTAACACAGTAAGACATACTCTTTTTAACATATGAAAATTTTGGTTGTATGCATGTATTTTATGTTGTAATCTCTTGTTTGTTTGAACCACCTTGGATCATTGATCAAGGCAGCGATGTTCAGCTACCTTCTACAAATTTCTTGCCAGAAATTTCTGAGTGAGTGCAAGGAAGACAGTTCTTGACAGGAGTACAAGTGCATCCAGGAAGGAAAGTTTCAACTACCTTTGAGTTGTGGTTCAAAGGCACTAGCCATGCAAGGCAAGTGTATGGAGGCTGAAGAGAAGAGGGTGTTGTACTCTCATCTACTATATAGATCAGTATATCAGTATTTTGGGGTCCAAAAGAATCCCAATGGGGAGGTGTGATCAGAACTGGATCATGGGCCTAAGAATTTTCTCAAAATTAAAATTTACATGATTGGGATGAAACCAATATGGTTGTGTAGGTCTCGTCATTGCGATTCTAGTGCCGCAAATGGTTTGAAAAATAGACACTGTATGAAGATGTTATTGCACTTTGAAT
This sequence comes from Pinus albicaulis, assembly GCA_034641835.2. NCBI lineage: Eukaryota > Viridiplantae > Streptophyta > Pinopsida > Pinales > Pinaceae > Pinus > Pinus albicaulis. Next base: position 1,101,565,671 of record CM076583.1, read on the forward strand.
GTCGAGTGGGTTCGGCAGAGCATGGAGGGGCCAACCCTCCTCCCATGGAACCTCATCACGTGACCAGTGAGAATATGGCGGAGATTCTAGAGGTGCTCCCAAATTTAGGCAGACTTCCACTTTTAGTGGAGTTAACTAGCAGTTGCCCCACATTTAGTGGAGGAAATTGGGGCAAAGTTGTTTTGGTCATAACTCTCTCAATTTTCGACCATTTTGAGAGTGCCAATAGTCAATTTCGACTATCTTAGACCTTTTTAACTCAATGGAGTAGGTTTTAGAGCCATCAAAGAGCTTATAATCAGGTTTTTACATCCGTGAAGTTCAAGGAGCCACTAGGGCCACCAGGAGGAAGAATCAATTTGAGGCCTGGACAAGGGAGCTAGAGGCTTATCCAGAGATCCAATAGTAAAAAATGGATAATTCAAATGTTATGAATCTGTTGAGATGGTTTGAAGAGCCTGTAGAGAAATTTTTAAGGCCGAAAAGCTTCAGTAAAGTTCCAGGGGCCATAAGTTCCAGCTTTTGCCAACAGCAGTGCAGAGCCTAGCCAGAGCAGCTAGAGACAATATGCAGCGAACCAATAGTCATTCTTGATTGTAAACAGAATTCTAAATCCATTGATGGAGGTTTCAAAATATTTTTAGGACTTCTAGAGGTCGAAAACCTAGCATAGAAGTTTTTAGTGACCTTAGTGCCAGGGGGTGCCAACAGGTGTTGTAGGCGAAACTGGAGCAGTCGAAGGCCATTTTTTATGAATGAATAGACTATATTGATTATTTAAGACATTTTGGAACCAATAAAATTTTCTGAAGAACATTTTGAGAACTTCTAGAGCTCGAGAAGCTGATGTGAAGTTTTGGGCAGCCCTGGGCAAACTGTGAAGGAAGGCCTAGTTTGGGGATGCAGTGCTCGTTTTGAGCAATTTATCAATCGATATTTAGTGTCTGATGTGTGATGGATACAACAGGTGTGGTTTTAGTGACAGAAATAGAATTCTGAAGGATTTAGTGCCATGAAGAAGCTCATTGTAGCTCAGTGCACTGACTGAAGGAATCGTGTCTAACGAAGCCTAAAGTTGTTTCCAGAGTTTGGACAGCCATGAAAGGGATATAGATGGTATTATCATCCCTTTGGATTAGTTCAGTATCCATTGCTGGAACTTGTATAAGAAACCTTACCATAATCCCAAAGAGCCAAGTCAAGGTGACAAATCTCAAAGGAGACGTAGCCCACGAATTTCGGGTGAACTCCTAGATTAATTTTGCTGTTGTGTTTGAATGTTTTATTGTTGCATTATGTTGCTGTTATACATGTTAAATTTCAGCAAGAACAATTGAATTTAAGACATATAAATAGTTAAAACCCATACACCACTTTCAAGCATAAACTCCGCAAATTGTAAAGTACAAGCTAGATCATTTATTTGTTTTGTTGAGTGGCAGGTTCTTGAAATATATAACAAGTTATCTAGACCATTTTCAGATCGCATGACGACCAAGACAAGGTTTTCACACCAAGTCTTAAAATCGGCCTTCACATTCTATTCACTTATTTCTCTTTGTTGTTGTTGTTGTGTGTGTGTGTGTGTGTGTGCAACTTTCGCTAATATTAACTTAGATTATGACCGCTAATTTATTTGATTTTATGGTGTATTTGCAAGTCATTTCTTGACTTCTTTTGGGGGTCCTATCGCGATGTATACCATTTTTTCCGGAATTCAAGTGTTGCTATCCATTTCTCATGGGATTTCACTTAGGTAAAATTCTCATAATTCAATCCAAATTAAAAACCATAGCTCAATTCTTTTCCAGGAGGATATATATATATATATATATATACACGGTACTAAAGCATTTTTCCACTGTAATAGGGCAATGGAGTGGAAATTTTGCCTATCCTCCTATAAGATGAGTTACTAGTTACCATAAAAACTTTCCTAATAATATTATAAAGATTTTTTAAGTAATTTGAGGCCCGAATATGGGACTTTATTCTTGTTATTCACGGGTTAGTCCTCGGTTGCGCTTGGGTTTTTGCTCCGAGGCATATTTGGGGTTAATTACATGCAAGATTACTTTTGTAACATTTTGTTTATAATTAAGGGTTTTCCCCTTTTTATTAACCTAAGTATTTCATATTTTATAGTTTGTGTTGCAGCCAAAACTTGCATGGCTGGAGATGTAATTTTCCTTCTTCATTTCAAGAAATACAAACTTTATATTTATTTCATTTTGTATTACTATGCATGTTATTGTAGCCGCAACTTGATTGTTCGACATTACTCGTTTTATTCCTTTCTAGTTTCCAAACATGCATACATGGGTATTCTTTGCAGGTTTAAAATATGTACTTTAGTTTATGTATTGTTATAAACGCATGATATATATATATATATATATATATATCATTTTCTCTACGGTTTTCCAATGAATTTAGTTTTAGTACAAGTGAAATTTCACTGTGTAAGTTGTTCGGTGTGGAACCTGATTATCTTCTTGACTTAGAGGTCTTGTTTTGAACACGTTTGGATCCTAGTTTAAAACAGGGGGTTGTGGGGGGGATTGATCCTCATTGGTGTTGCAGGGGGGTGCCTTTGAGCCCCCTTGGTGGGGGTTCGGGGGCAACACCCCCAAAAGCAAAAATTTTGAAATTTTTTCTTTGTAAAATATTGTAATTTTGTAGTCAATCTGGATTGTTCATTAGGCGAAAGCTATAACAGTATAAGTTATGTTAATCTAGCATTTTTTGGGCCCTAGAAGACAACCCTTGGTTTATATGAGGGAATTGTATTGTGATACGCAATATTCTATGAGAAAAAGAGAGGAGACTGTGTTAGAGCGAAGAGGAAGTTATAACGGTTGTGCTATAGTTTGTATCCCTTTAGTTTGCTAAATAATATAAAAGAAGGATTGGTTGTTTCTCCATGGACGTAGCCCAGATTGGGTGAACCATGTATATTTTTGTCTCTCTTGTTTTATGTTTTCTTGTGCTTCATTGCTTTGTTATTTAATTTCTAACATAAGAAAATTTGTTGCATATTTCTATTTACCTTACTACCTGGGTAATTCTTTTACTTTAATTAATTCTCTCTAGTTTTATTTTCATATCCACATATATAGTGGATACCAAGGTTAGTTCCTAGGTATAATCTCTTTCCCTATTCTCCATAGTAGAGGAATACTTAGTATTACCTGTAGAAACCCTTAAGTTAAATTTTGTGTCATTTAACCAACAACTTTCATGCAACCAAACAAACCCACATACACATATATGCATATACATTTAATTCAAAGAAACGTTAGTAGGGTGTGTTCATGCACCTTCTTGAATACACTTAGGAAACACATATAAATGAAATCCTACTTATTTCATTCATAACTTTGAACCACAAAAAGAACATATTAACACATTTTTCCAAATATTTATGTACTTATCTCAAGATTCCCGAAAATATAATAAAGGTTGTCACATTCTTCCCAATCGTGAACTACATTTCTCAGTATTTCCCCTCGAGCTCTACTCCTTTCCAAGAAAACAACTTAGTATTTCTTCCTCAACTTCACCTCCTTAACCCCAAACAATAACTTGCTAATTTTGGGTTCAATTCCATTATTTCTCTCCCATTGGCACGTGTCTTTTATTATGACTGCCTTTATCTCTCGTAGCCCTCTTTAAAAAAACTTCCACCCATGACATTTATCTCCAGACATGTATTTTCCTTGGTGGTATGCTCAGCCAACAATTCATATTGTATAGAAAAAATGGAGGATTTTTCTTTTCTTTTTTCTTGTTCATGCGCCCTTCTTGAGCATAATTGATTCCAACTATTTTCTTGATAGTTAGGAGTCTAATCTCTCACATAATAGCCTTTAATATATTTCCAAGAATAATAATACACAAAACAATTTTTTTTTATTCATCAAAATAAATATTTACATTTTCATAGCATATTACTTGTACTACTTCACTTTTTAGTCATGTGTCTAATATAAAAGCCATAAAAAGACCAAATTTACCACAGGTATCACAAAAACCCTTATTTGTGGGACAAAGGACCCACCTTTGTGGGTCACATTCTCTTACCTATTAGCCCCCCTCAAGGGAGCCACCTCCACACACACCTCCACAAAAATATTTGGCTACTAAAGTTCAAGGAGGTGTACATACTCGACTCCCCTCTAGATTTGAACCTATGTCCTTATAAGAGAAAACACATGCTCTTTTTTTGTCGGCTAAACTATAGGGGTTTTGAACCCATGATTTATCACAAGGAGTGAGTTAACAATGCGCCCATGCACATTCAACCCAAATCCCAATGAACGTGAAACACGTGCTCTTAACCATTAAGTTAACTACAAAAATTTTAAATTTTAAATAATTGTTTTTGTTTTTTACAAAGAAAATTAAAAGTTTTAGTTTTATATTTGTTGAAATTTTATTATTAAATTTTAATTATAATTTTTTTTGGGTTAAAATTGTAATTTTGTAGGGTTGAAATTATGGTTTTTAATATTAAAAAAAGGATTAACTATTTTCAATATTGTTAATATAACTTTATTTTTATAATAATGAATTATTATGTATTTTTTTCAATTTAAAATTACTCTTACTAAATTTCAAATAGAAACATCAATTTTTTTTATATCATTTCAAGTAGCTCGAAAATTAATTCATTTTTTTTTTTTTTTAATGGTGGCTCATGGACATTTGGTGGCCACTACATCCACGGGAAAATATAGGCAGATCAACCCCAAAGGGAATCAAATCTCGCCTGCCAAACTAGCAAGGCCTAACTCCAAGGGCGTCGAGAAGAATTGACCTTGTGTCCTCCCAATCGGCAAGGTGCTTAGCAATAGGAGCTCGACCAGTTGAGCTAACCCTTGAGGCTTAAAAAATAAATCATATAATATACAAATTTTCTCAAAAATAATAAAGATGATTTATTCACAACACTCAAATTTCCTTTTTCTAATCTTTTGGTTATGGCAATTGTTGTGTTTAATTTTAGGAGTTTTAGACCTAAGCTAATTCCATTAACTAAAGCTTAAAAGTAACATGGGTTTAATATTTGTGAACCTACGAGACCTTATTTCGGGTGCAAAAAAGTGTCCCACTAGAGTTTAGTATTCTTCCAAGTGTCTTTCCTCTTCACGACAAACCTTCCTCACCATATCTTTCTTATGCCTTTAAAGTGTGTTCCTCTTGAATACGAATTTGTATCCTCTCTTTTTTTTGTAAATTGATCAATAGATTTCTATTAATAACGAAGAAAGACCAGAAAGATTACATTTCCACCATTTCCTTAGTTCTTTCCAGAATAGTACATGGGTGGAAATGTTTAAAACTATGACAAAACAAAAGGATAGAGGAGCGGAAGACTAACATTTGTACCTAACCAGTCTTGCTACAATAAACTTAGACAAGTCTGCTACTGTATACTAAACAAGAAAATTAAACTATGTACTGTATACATACATGTATAAAAAAAATAAACAAAAATCTTACTAATCCCAAGAGAAGCCCAATTTCCATTAATATGCCAACAACCTGATTTCTCATTGGACTCCTTAGTCCAGAATTATCACTGGTGATGTGGCAATAGAGTTGGATTGAGGGGAGGCTTGAACTTGAGCATTGATGACCGCAGGTCCTTCCTCGTGCTCATTCGACTCAATGTTCGAGTCTAAAACTACATAGCATTCAATGCGAGACAACCAAACAACTATATCATCCAAGTTGTATCTAATGTCCCTGAGAATGCGCTTAATGTCTTCCTGACCTGCAAAGGGTTTATAGTTATCTAATTACTTGTCTCTAATGACCATGATGAGAAGAGTTTCCATTTGACTATGTTGAGTGATGGAGTTAAGGAAATGGATACTTCACCTACTAAAATTCCTCAAATCCAGAATTCGCTTGAGTCTACTGCCTCCAATATCCGAGTTTGAAAAGTAAACATGATCTCTAAATTCCTTAGCTTCTAGTTGAAGAATATCTTTTCATACCTATAGTGGTGTCACTTTGAAGTAGTTGAAAATTGATTCCCAACCAAACAACCTACTATGTCGCAACAAGGAGGACCCCAAGGTGCCTCCTCTGCGGCTGGGAGATGTAACCTTGGCGCCATGAGAATAGTGAACCTGTAATACAAACAGCTACAACCTATGGTTGAAAGACGCACTTGAAATGACTTACTGACGAGATAAAGTCGCAAGTGAAGAAATTGTTATAGGAAACATAATGGAAACGAAATGACTTTAAAGATTAAGTTGCAGTGACTGTCAATGACCCCATTAAAACCATATGGAGAAGGTACCCGGGTACCAAACTCCACAGACCAAAAGCAAACAAGAAGAGAAGATCCCTGCAAGGTCTAAATTGTCTGGAGTCGTTGAGGGAAGGACTACAACGAGTTCAAAGGAAGGTATGGACCCATAATTATGGAGAAAAAAGAACAAAAAACATTGACTAGCAGGAGAATTAAACATTGTAGTGTAAAATATGAGAAAACACAAATTTCGACCAACAACTAGTATATGAACCAATGTCAACCAAACTGGAAAAGGTATAAAATTTAACCTAATCACTAAAGACCCAAGACTGAATTTGAGAGGACGGTTCAACCTCAAGAAGACAGTGATGAAAATTTGTGAAAACATTATGGAAAGGATAGGTTGAGAAGCTACCCGAATACCCAACGAGCTCCCAACAGTGATGGAGCGCACAAAAAACTAGTCTTTGAATGATAAGGTAAGGAACTGATAACCAATACCTTCGTCGAAACGGTCTTTGATCATAACAGAGAGGTCCTGAAAGAAAATTCCCGCGTAACTGTAAGCGCTATGGAATTGTTGGCAAGTTACAAAGAGTGTTTTTGTAACCAAACCCCTTCGCCACCCTAAGTCCTTTTCCATGCAAATATACGGCACCAAAACGTGAGAGTATGAGAGTGTGATCCCATTACTAGCAATATGTAGAGTACGCAACTGAACGCTTTCCTTAAGAGACTGTGAGCCATATTGCTCATTAATGAGCTTACCTTGGTTGTTAGATGGGAGAGCAGAGCCATCCAATCCCCCATGAGAGCGGCATCCCATCTACGAACCAGCAGAAAGGAGTGAATAACCAAGCATTATACCACACACAAGGATTGACACTCTGAGCTATAGATATTTAAGGCACTTCAAATTCCACATTGGTAAATATTTAATCAATACGAACTCTTGCCACGCTTGCGTCCTGCTCCACCAAGTGTAATGCTTGTCGCTACCATCGAGAACCACCACCTTTTTGGCCACCCAAAATTTGTGCATGGTCATTATGACTAGACTATCGGGAAAATACCACCGTCGAGGCTTGTTGCCGGGGCATCTCACGATTTGAACTTTTTAGCTGGAAATCACCCCATCATGGAAGAAGTTGTCTCCTTTCACTAAAGGATCAATGACCACCAAGGGAAAAATGAGAGTAACTCACTTAAAAAGATGCATTTGATTTAATTTTGGGAGATTCAATAAATGTTATATTATGTTCATGAAAAACATTTTTATAAATTTCCAAATAAAAATTGATGTTATTTGCATTAATCATATATAAATATAAAATTAAATAAACATTTAAAATTATTAATAATTATTAATTAAATTCATTATTTAAATTTCATTTACTCTAAATATATATAAATATTAAACATTACAAAAATCAAAATAAAAACTTAAAATCAAATTTAAAGTTAAAACATATAATAATAATAATAAATTACAATATTACAATATATTTTTATATCTTTTTAACTTTTCTTTTTTAATAATTTTTAACTTTTTTTTAGTTTAATATATGTTAAATGTTTTTTAATAATATATATTTATTAAAATTAGATTATACATTTTATATGAGACATTCATTATGTCACTTCTTCAAATTGAATTTGAGTGAGATAATTCCATTCCTTCTTTCCAATCTCAAAGTAACTCTAATTCACATTAAAATGTTATATTTATTATAATAAAATATAAATATTTTATTATTTAAACATTTAATTTTTTTTTTTCTAATTTATTTTACGTCTATTGTATCATACACAACAAAATATTATAAAGCTTGTTATTCAAATTTGGCCAGCCAAATCTGGAGGGATGTGTCAAGAATTTGATAACAAAATAAGGACTGCCCCAGCTGGGGAAACCAGTCCATAAGTAGCCAAAATTAAGAGCTACCCAGGATGGGAAATCAACGTAAACAGTTTTGAAACTAAAACATAACTAACAAAGGTTCCATAGAAAATTTAAACTAGAAATCGCAAGGAAAAAACTGGAGTGAGAGAAGGGCACCCAGCAATTGGAATTAAGGTAGCCCTTCATTCTTCTTTGGAGGGTTGGGCTCTTCTTCTTCAATCCTGCAAACATAAAAAGACTCATCATCCTCCTTTCTCGGTGCGTGGGCATTAGTCGTAGGCGGAGGTGACACCTGGGCAACTAGCAGGTTGGAGGAGGCTGTAATTGCACTGGTGCCTTCATCCTTGCCTCCCTCGTCATTGCTATAACCTCTATCGTCGCTGGAACCCGAGCCATTGCTAGTGCAATGGCTGCTACTGGAGGCGCTCTGCACAGGTAGAGCTTTCATCTTGCATGGAATGAAGGTCGGCTCAGACGAAAGAGTAGACTTGCGCGAGTGTTTCTTGGGACGAATGCCCGAGGACTCAGGCGGGGAGATAGGGAGGTGAAGAGACAAATGAGTAGATAGATTGGGAGCATCGAGCCTGCTTGACTCTTCCCAACCCACAGAGAGGTTCAAATCCCTACCCAAGGCCATCGACAAACGAGGTCCAGAGGGAAGGCCGCACCCACCAGCACGTCGACAACGCATTCTGTGGTGCCTAGGCATGGCTGGCGAGGGAGAAGAAGCACAAGACAGGGAGGGAGCTTTCTTTAGAGCAGGAGAGGAGCTCCCACCACCAGAATTCGTCAAGGGATAGCTACACCAGGACTGAGCAGGGCCAAGAGCTGAGGGCTGAAAGGAAATGCAGGAGGCGAACACAGAGAGTTGGATGGAGAGCCGAATGGAGGCCTGAGGAGCGCGGCGGGCTGAAATAATAGCCATTCAAGCAGGACGAGGAGATGTTAAAGCTCTGCAACATAAATACGTCTCGAGAAAGTTGGCGGAGAATGGAATAATGGTCGGCGTGCTCTAGCATTTAACAGCGGGCGGGCGGCCATGTGCGGGCGCATGGGGCTGACAGCAGCCCTGCCACATGGCGCCCAAGTGGCCCAAACTTTTACTGCGAGGCACCCGAATCTGGGGTAAACATTTAAATTATTAAATTGAACTGATAAAATATTTAATTTAAATAACTAAATTTAATTTAATTAATAAAATATTTAATAAATATAATACTATATTTATTTTTTATTTTATAAATTAATTTAGTTATTATTAAGAATAATAAATGATAGCATAACAACAAAATTAGCAGAAAAGAAAATAATAATAATAATAATAAAATAAAAATCATATTATGATAATGAACTTATAAAACTAGAATAAAAAAATTACTTGAGAAACGTTGCTGCTCAGGTCTGCTGCGACAGCGATCCTGCTGCCCATGAAGATCCCGCGCAATTGGAGCAAGGGCTCCCTCCTGTAGCCATGGAGGATCTGGGTTCGCCCCAGGCTCCTCCGCCCCCTCCTCCACCATCCGCCGATGAAGCCTTCAGATCGCTGCTAGCTTCGCTTCCGAAAAAAGAAGAAATCTGAAGCTACCAAGTTCGTGAAGAAGCTTGATTAAAGATCTCCCTGCCTCTTGAGGGACCGATCTAGGTGGCCTTGTCTTTGGCAGATCGTGCCCTTGTGGGTCAATTTACGGGTCTTTGGCCCTCTCCTAAAACAACTGAGACCTGGGTCGTCAAAAATTGGGTACCTTTGATCAAGAACAGTGTAACTTCCTACTTCTTGTGTAGGGGCTACTTTCTGTTAAAATTCAATTCAAAAGAGGATAAAGATATAATCTTTAGGAATGGCCCCTACTTCATGGGCCCTCAAGGCCTGTACGTCAATAAGTGGACGTCGGACTTTGACCCAGCAGTGGATGTCCCGACGGTTGTTCCAGTCTAGGTAAGGTTGTGAACCTGCCAATGCACTGCTGGAACAAGGATTCATTGAAACACATAGGCAACGCTCTAGGAAAATTTATTGATCGAGAAAATAACAAGGATCAATATGATTGTTCCCGAATCTATGTCGAGGTCGATCTAGAGGTGGGTCTGCCGGAGGCAATAAAAATCAATGTCGGCAGTTGGTCCCATGTGCAAAAGCTTGACTATGCACAACTTCCCTTCAAATGCCGAAAATTTCACGAATACAGGCACTTTGCTAGGGGCTACTCGAGCAATGGAGAGGCGGAGAAAGGAAAAGAGGAGGGTTTGAACCAAGTTAAGAGATCAAATACTTCTCAAAAAAACCTAAAAGTTGTTGGGGCTTCAAAAGGCAAAGGTTCTCAGCCGACTTCTGATCAGCAAAACCCTATCCCTAAAGGGAAAGAAAATAAATTTGGGCCTCTAACTTTAGCTTCAACAGAGTTCCAGGAGGTCGAGATGCAAAAGAAAGGGACCTCGGACAAAGGGACACCCTCAGGCTCAAAGCAGGGTGAAAGCGCTTTAGAAATATCCAAGGAAAAACAAGCAGAAGCTAAAGACGAGAAACAAGACTCGGAGGAATCTGAGGAGGAAGGAGAAATAGGGGAATCACAAATCTCGGCTAGAAGATCGACAAGAGGTCATGTGCCTACCTGGGAAAAGAGAGAACAAGAAACATACAAAGATAAACTTCAAGGCAGTCAACCAACCCTTGAGAAATTATTGGCAGAAACACCCAAGATGACAAGAAACCAGACACGGGGCTCCAAGGGATCTCACCACACCCAAAAAATTAAGTGATGAACGTTGTCTCCTGGAACTACAGAGGTTTGGGAAGCAAAGTGAAAGAAGAAGCCATGAGAAGCATGCTTCGGATAGAAACCCCAGATATTCTTCTAATCCAGGAGACAAAAATGGAAGACAAATTTTTCCTCCAAATAAGTTAGAAATTTTGGAATAAAGGTGGAGGACAGGTTGTCTTTATTCGAGGAGCTTCAGGTGGACTAGGCACTCTATGGACTATTAGAAAATACTTGATGGTCACTGAGATCCTAAATACTCACTGGTTGAAACTCCAGCATCTTGAAACAAAGGAGTTCTTTAGCCTCTTCAATGTGTATGTCCCAGTTAACGCAGGAGAGAAGAAGTCATGCTGGGACTCTATCAGAAATGTGGCAGAAATAGAGAACCTGGAAAACATCATCATAGCTGGTGACCTTACCCTCACCTTGCTTATGGCTAAGAAGCGAGGAGGTAGCATCATGAGAGACCCGACAAGGGAATGGGTGGAGAACCTCATGCAAGATTGGGATCTACTCGACATCAAACCCTTAAACGGTAAGTTCACTTGGTCAAACAAAAGAGTCGGTCCAGGTCATATTGTTGCTAGACTAGATAGATTTCTTGTTCAAAGATCTTTTCTTCTTCTAGGACTAGAGACTAGAATGAAAATTCTTCCTTACAACGTCTCAGATCACAAGCAAATCAAGCTTGAGCTGTTGGCCCAAAAGGATCTGGGCCCTATTCCATTTAGATTTAGTCCTTTATGGATTAAAAACTCGGACTTCATGGAAAGAGTCAAGGAAAGTTGGAACTATCCTATAAATGGCTCGCCTTTCTTTGTTTGGGAGGAAAAGCTCAAAAGATTGAAAGCAGCGTTAAAAATTTGGGTCAAAACCCTCCCTAATCCAGCAGCAGAAAGGAAACTTGCTCAAGCCAATCTTGAGACCCATCATCTTCAAATGGAAGATGCAGCCATTACTAAAGAAGATCTTGACAGGGAGGCAGATTTAAAACATAAGTTTCATAAGGCTTGTTTGGTGGAGAAAGAGTTTTGGAGACAAAAGTCTCGCAGTCTTTGGCTTAAGGCGGGAGAAAAAAATACTTCCTTCTTTCACAAGCAAGCCCAAGCAAGAAGAAGCTTCAATTCCATTTCAGAAATCAAGGAGGAGCCCACTATTCACAAAGATTTCATGAGAATTAAAAGGGAAGCTTTCTCCTATTTTAAAAACCTATACAATGAAGAAGGTGTGGGGAATCAAAACTCTAAATTTCTGGATGTGGTTCCCACAGAGATTACATCCATGATGAATCAGTCCCTAGAGACAAAGGTCACTAGAGAAGAAATAAAGGCTACTCTCTTTGCTATGGAGCCCGACAAATCCCCCGAACCAGATGGATTCACAACAAGATTTCTTCAATCATGTTGGCATATAGTGGGAAAGGATCTGCACAAAATGGTATTGAAATGCCAAGCCTGCCAGAAAATTGGGGGCAGCACAAATTCTGCCTTTCTCTCCCTCATCCCGAAGGAAAAGGGAGCCAATGCTTTTAACATATTTAGACCTATTTCGTTATGCAACATTGGATACAAATTAATAACCAAGGCGATGGCCAAAATATTGAAAGGTATCCTTCCTAATATTATTCTAGAGAACCAAGGTGGTTTTGTGCATGGGAGGCAGATTGTTGATAATTTCATTCTTGTGCAAGAGTCGATCCATTTAAGCCTGCAACGAAAAGAAAAAGGAATGGTTGTCAAACTTGATTTAGCTAATGCTTTTGATCGAGTTAGGCACAACTTCCTTCTTGGCATTTTGCACAAGTTTGGGTTTGGGACTGAATTCATTAACTGGATCCGTGCTTGTATCTCTGAGCCTTGGATAGCCCCTTTGGTGAATGGGCGAGCTGCTGGCTTCTTCAAAGCTACAAGAGGTCTTCGGCAGGGATGCCCTCTTTCTCCCCTCCTTTTTGTTCTCTGAGCATCAGTTTTAAGTTTCTATTTCAACAAGAAGTTGCTTGATCAAGAGATTTTGGGCCTCAATATAGCCAGAGGTGTTAAAAATATTAATCATGCATTGTTTGTTGATGATTCTCTGTTGTTGGGCGCAGCCTCTCTGCTTTCTGCCTCCAAATTCAAAGAAGTATTGGATGACTATTGTGATGCCACAGGCAACAAATTAAATAAAGGGAAGTGTTATATCTATTGCTGGAACATTTCAATCCGTATTCTCAGTGCTATTTCCAGATGTCTGGGTTTTTTAGGCTCTGCTAATTGGACTTCATTCAAGTACCTGGGTCTTCCAATCTTTCAAAAATCCGCCTTCAGTAGAGATTGGCTCCCTCTGATCAATAAATTCAAACTTAGGATCCAGGCATGGGGTTTCTCTTGGCTAAACATTGTCGGTAAGACAGTGCTGATAAAATTTGTCCTCAGTAGTCTTCCTATCTTCCAATTTTCAATTATGTTGGCTCCTATCTGCATCCTCAAGAAGATAAAGGATCTCATTCGCAGATTTTTCTGGAAAGGAGGCAAACAAAACGAAAATAGAATCCCTCTTTTCAGCTGGGATAAAGTTACCAAACCTCTTATGGAAGGTGGACTGAATTTTAAAACTCTTCACTCTCAAAATATTGCGATGGGAGCCAAAATAGTTTGGAGGATCATGGCTCCCAAGCCAGGTTGGGTGCAGAAAGCAATTTGGTGAAAATATTTCAGTGGTCAGAGGAAACGTTGCCCTGACAACCCCCTTGCTAATTCAGGCTCGCACTTGATTAAACTCTGTGTGCTGGCTATCCCTCTGATCCAATCCCATGCATATTGGATCTCGGGTAATGGCAAACTCATTGACATCTGGAAGGACAACATCATGTACAAGCCTCCTTCAGTCGACGATCTCTCGCTGCATTCATTGCGTATTTGGATGGAAAATGTCAGTTTAATTACACTGTGGGACATCTCCTATTGGGAAGACAGTCATTGGTCAGGTTAGAAACAAATACATGTACCTATGGAGTTGAAGATAGACTACGATACCTTGCTCATCCATCTTCATGGCATGGCACTGATGCGTGAAAGGAAGCTGGATATTCGTGGATGGGGCCAATCTGGCACCTATTCTGTAGCTATGGGCTATGCAAAACAGTTGGATTTGCCTCACGTTCCTCCAAACCCAGCGATTTGGAAGGGGCTATGGAGCCACAAATCCATGCCTAAAATTGGGTTTTTTTGCTGGCTTATGTGCCACAACAGGAATTTGACAGACGACAAATTAAAAAAAAAGAGGATTTCAGGGACCCTCAAGATGTCGGATGTGTTGTGAAAATGAAGAGAATGTATGCCATCTTATGCTGGAATGTAAAATTGCTGCAGAGGTTTGGCATGAGGCTCGAGTTCCTTGGGGAAACTTCTTCGCACTCTTGACTTCCATATTTGACCTGTTTGCTAACTGGCTTCACAAATATCCAAGGGGGGCTCCCTAAGAACGATAGCTTCAAAGCCTTTTGGCTCTCTCTTGCAAAGATAATATATTGGCAAATTTAGCTTGAAAGGAATAAAATAATTTTCAGAGACAAAGAGCAGAATGCAGAAATAATCATAGTCAAGATCAAAAGCCAATTGAAAGAAATTTTGGGAGGTCAACTTGAAGCAACAAAATTAAGCCAGCAAGATTTGGAATGGGGTGACATGATGGGCCTTAAATTCTCCGAGGCAACAAGGAAAAATAAGATAAGTAAAGATTAGCAAATCAGACTCAATGAGAAAGACTTTTCAGAATGGATTATTAAGCAAGCTAGTCACTCTTTATTCTTTGACAGGGCTGCCAAAGGCAACCCCGAGAAAGCTGGTGCAGGTGGTGTTATTAAGAATCTATAGGGCAGAATTGAGCACTGCTTTGCCTGGGGCTTGGGTCATTCCACTAGCATTCAAGCTGAAGCACTTGCTCTTCTCCAAGGCCTTAAGCAAGTCAAAAAATTTGGCATCAAAGAGGTAATCGTTATATGCGACTCTCAATCCATCATAAAAACTATTCTGGATAATTATGCCCCTAAAGATCTCAGATTTGCAAGATTGGTGAAGAGGACCAAATTAATGTCAAAAACGCTTCAAAAGGTGATCTCCTTCCAGATATAGAATAATAAGGAAGCAGATATAGAATCCAAAAAAGTTGTTCTTCTTTCCATCGACACTCTTTCAAGTGACAGGGAAGATGAATGGGCTCCTATTCCTTAATCTCCAGTCTCATGTTTTACTACATATTATTGCAGCAGTTCGTTTGTATCCACAAGTTAGGGAAAATTTCGAAG
This sequence comes from Pinus albicaulis, assembly GCA_034641835.2. Lineage (NCBI taxonomy): Eukaryota > Viridiplantae > Streptophyta > Pinopsida > Pinales > Pinaceae > Pinus > Pinus albicaulis. The sequence continues at coordinate 1,101,580,889 of CM076583.1, forward strand.
ATTGAAGTGGTAGCTAGTTGTAAGAAACTCCGGCACATGAGTACTCCGGCAATAGATATCATGATAGGTGATAAAAATTGGGAAGTGCCCCCAAATTTTGTAATCTGTTTCGAGGCATTCATGCCAAAGATCTAGTACAAATCCATAACTGTTCTTGTTAAAAATAAAAAATAAAAAAATTACTTGAGAAATTATTTAATTAAGGTAATACAATATTTAAATCTTTACTTTATAAATTATATATATAATGAAATTCCAAAGCTAAAACCAAAGAGGAAGAGTAGAATCACAGAATAAGTGAAACATTTCCAATAAAAATTTCCCATTCAATTCCTTGGCTTTTAATAAATTGCTTGAATCTTTTGAATGAATCTTGGGAAAGTGCTTTGTTTCTCCTGATTATAAAATTTTCCTTGGCTTTTAATAAATTTCTTGAATCTTTGAATGAATCTTGGGAAAGTGCTTTGTTTCTCATGATTATAAAATTTTCCCAGGCTTTTTAATATACTGTTTGAATCTTTTGAATGAATCTTGGGTGAGTGTTTTCTTTATGATAATTAATAATGTAAATATTTTGAAATTTTAAAGGGTAGTAGGAACAAGGGGTGATTATTAGAAATACAAATTTGCTTGAAAATTGGGAGAGGCGACCAAAAATGTCATTGAGGCTTATGCTCTTTATTAGAGAATACAACAAGCTTTACATTTAAAAATTTAAGAGAATATTGTGATTGGAGACTCTCTTCTCATCATATCCAAAATTTTAAATCGATCTCTCCCCAATGATTTCAAATTACTCAAATTATCAAAATGATTTTGATCCTTCTTTGTCCTATCACTAAAAGTCAATGTTATCATATATTGAGGGGGGGGGACAATTTGAAAGCATATGAAATGGTCAATCTTGGCTCTACTCTCCCCAAAGGAGAGCTAGCCTGCTAAGGCCTCATCTAAAAAGCTTTGCTTCCCTAAATATTCAATATTACAAGCTCCAAATGTTCTCATTTAAATTTTTTATTTTTTTTTTAGTTTAGAGGGCTCCCTCCCTATCCTTCCCAAATCATTACACGTGGAGCACACATACCCTCTCATTCATACATCTCCTTCTGGAATCCTTGGCACTTCATGTAGTCTTCAAAATTGCACAAGGGAATGTGTAGGCCCCTATATCTTCAACCCATCTCACGTTGTTATCATGGGCAACCCTCAGTTATCAAGGCATGCGACAACTATGAGGAATCATTAGAATACATAAGAAAAGTGGGAAGGTACTAATCGAAGGGGAATTGATCCTTCCATGATTTTGAGGGCATGTCATGACTATATTTTTCATGATTCCTGTGAGTGGTGGAAGAGTAGTGTAATATCCATTTTGAAGCACTTGGTATTTAAAGTATCCATTAAGGAATAATCATCTCCTCGCTCTGTTATTATGACCTCCCCATTTTGTGGATTGTGTTTTCTGCTTCGATTCGTTCGCCTCAAAGGTAAAGCTTCCCTCTACTCTCGCCTGGTTCACAGGGGCTCCACTCAATGGACCTCTGACATATCACATGTGTTCGTGGCATACTGAAAATACCCTTATTTTGACTACATATTGGAAAATACCTCTAAAAATCACATTATTTAACCCCCTACCAATACAAATCCAATACACCTTCCCAATTAAAAAGAATCCCTGCTTTCATTAGATATTGTAGGTATCCATTTTTCATTAACATTTTTTATACCCCTTTATGTTCTTTCATTAACTTTGAGTTCCATTTTTTATACCTCCCAATATAAAAACCATTTACACCCTATTATATGCTCAATATATTATGTAATTTTTTCCTCAATATATATCCCCCAATATGAACAAACATGGTATGATATTGATCCCCCGATGAAGCCCTCATGGCCTGGTAGTTCCATTCTTGGCATATTTGTCTTCAATTATACCTTGTGCTTTGTGAATTCATAGTCAACCCCTTGGTATCCTATTTTCCTCAAACTAGTTATGCTATAGAGTATTTGGTCAGAGTCACTCTGGGTCCTTGGCTTCTTAGGTTGATCCCTTTGGCAGTTTTTCTTGCTCTGAATGGCCCTTTTGAGTATTCCCCTACTCGTATTTAGGCTAGACAACTTGGACCTAATGCCAATATGGCCTTTGTGAGGATCTAGTTGTTGATTTTGTGCTTCCTCACTATTGGAGAGGGAAATGCATCATTGTCTATGCTTAATCATAATACCAATAACCACATGCTTGAGATAACATGGGAAAATAGCCTTTGTGTGTTCTCATATTACTACCTCCATCTATCAACTATTTATCATAAGACTTCAAAATCAAAGGGTCATCAAGGATAACATTATCAGCTCTGCTCACCAAGAAATGTCCCTTATTCCAGATGGAACACACTCTTTTCAAGTCAAAATTTCCAATTTGAATTTTGAAGTGAAGGTTTGACATCCCCATCTAGATGAGATTCCAACCCAGATGGAAGAGACATCTTAGGAAATTTTTGAAGATAAATGCCCCCCCAAGGACCCCCAACCTCATAATTAATTATGGCTCTTTTTGATGAAATGCAAATTTTGTTTTTTGATTAACCATTTCTATAGCCTTTATAAGAGATGTAAAGAGATTAGTAGCACTAAAAGTTTAAAAATATGATGTACCTAGATTGTAGAGACTAGAAAAAGCCAAAAATAATAACTTTGAGATTAGTCTCTCCAAACAATGTTGCCCTGCACTATTTTTGAGTTTAAGCTCAAACCTATTTTAATACAAATTATTCTTGATCCTTGTTAGCGCCTTTAGGGAAGTTGGAGTATATATATTTTATTTTTATTTTTATATTTAAATAATAATTTGTACAATTTGAAGTATGAAGTGAAAGTTTGAGATCCCCATCTAGATGAGATTCCAACCCAGATGGGAGAGACATCTTAGGAATTTTTTGAAGATAAATGCCCCCCCAAGGACCCCCAACCTCATAATAATTATGGCTCTTTTTGATGAAATGCAATTTTTTTTTTTGATTAACCATTTCTAGAGCCTTCATAAGAGATGTAAAGATATTAGTAGCACTAAAAGTTTAAAGATGATGTACCTAGATTGTAGAGACTAGAAAAGCCAAAAATAATAACTTTGAGATTGGTCTGTCCAAACAATGTTGCCCTGTACCATTTCTGAGTTTTACGCTCAAACCTATTTTAATACAAATTATTCTCGATTCTTGTTAGCGCCTTTAGGGAAGTTGGAGTATATATATTTTATTTTTATTTTTATATTTGAACTAATAATTTGTAAAATAAACCATATATAATTAACCATTAAACTTATTCAAATTATATATATTTGTGTGTGTGTGTTAAATAATTCTAGATCTATCTTAGCCCCGGGTCTATCAAGGGCTAAGATGGATCAAATATCTCGAGGTGCAAACCTTTCCTCAAGTTTTTAACCCAAAAAGAGGTTTTCACCTTGATAGATTTAATCCCTCTTGATGCTTGATAGATCCATGGCGAATATGGATCCAAAGTTAAGATGGGTCTAAGTTTTGACAACCCATGGTTTTGCCAATGGTATTCTTACGTAAGAATATATATATAACAAACCTAGATCCATTTTAATCCCGGATATACTAAGCATTGAGAGGGATCAAATCTCTTGAGGTGCAAACCTCTTTTAGAGTGGAAAGAAATTTGATCCCTCTCGGTGCTTGGTAGATCCAAAGTTAAGCTGGATCTAGGTTAGTTATTAAAAGAGTACAAATATTTGTAGAACACAATGTCTCTTAAATCTATTTTACCATGAGAAGATAATGCTGATTATTTTTCTTAACAAAGAGGTAATAAAAAAACCAAAAAAGCTCCTAAAACTTTGTCTAAAGGCGAACCAAGAAAAACATTGTTACATATTTTTACATATTGAACAAGAAGGTGGAACTGGCATGAAACCAAAATCGCCACATATTATGGTACTAGTAGACCAAAAAAAATGAAGACGAAACTTAAGAGATTAGAATTGTGAAGTTGTACATAAAACCTGAAGTTAAGTGTTGAAAGGAGACATATTTACTAGTTCATTAGAAGTAATGTAATTGGGTAGTCCTTGGAGCCACTTTTAAATTCCAAGAATAAGTGTCCTTTGTGCTTTTTTGTGAGCCATAAAAAGAGGGTTACAATAAGACGATATTGCTATTTGAGCTTGTCCATTTCAGCTTTAATATTAGAACATTTTTTCTCTTGACCATAAAGAGCATTGTCAACAAAATTTTTTGTATTCCAATATAGCTCCAAAGTCCTAAATATTTTAGTATCTCTTATGTGACTAGTCCCCAAATCTAGAACAAAATCAATAATATGTGAGTCTACCTCCCCATCCTCATAGTACACACACCCAACCATCACATCTACCTCTAGAGCTTGAAGTTTCTTCCTAGTTACGAGTGAGGTAGAGTGGTGGAAGGCGCAAGCAAATTCCATTGCAATAGATTCCATGTTGGTTCAATGGGTTGGAGGTTTGCCATGTTGGCCAGATCATGGAACCATGAGGAACTATACCAACCAAAAGCTATAGACAAAGTGCATAAAAGAAAATGACTTTGTCAAAGCTAAAGAGCGTCGAGAAAACTAGAAGAACTTGAGGAAGAGTAACCAAAATAGCCATAGTTACATGAGGGTGCCAAAGGTGTTGCTCAATTCACATGTTGGATGAATGAATGTTTCCCTTTCCCAACATGAGTGCCTTTGTTACTAATAACATCTTATTGAGATCTTGATGTTGATGAAGTTATAGAACCCTCAAGGGAACATGCCATGTCATGAATGTTGTTAATGGCACCAACATGTAGTGGAGTTGTTAGGGATCAACACATCTCCCAAGATCAAAGAGCTAGTTCACATGCATGCAACCTACCTTATCATACTTTCACACTCGATATGGGAAAATATAAACATTTTTTTATTATATATATTTATTTATTTCTAGATAAAGTATTACTCAAATTTAATAAATTAATTAAAAAAATAAAATTGAAATACATTTTGTTAATATGATATAAAATTTTAATGATACTAAAAATTAAAATATTTATAATATGTAACCTCATTATTTAAAATTTAACATTTTAACCATCCAAAAAAATAAAAAATCATACTCTACAATAAATTTATAAAATTAAAATAGCAAAATAGTTCGATTTATTTATGGGTGTTTTAAACATGAAGTTGCATTTAAGTGTTGAAGTTCACTAGATTACGGCCATAAGAGTAGAGACTTGTAACTATCTGAGAAGAATAAATGCATTATATATATATATATATATATATATATATATATATATATATATATATATATATATATATATATATATATATATATATATATATATTAGTTTGGAGTTTTAGTTTAATTAGTCAAGTGTTTGTTGCTAAAGCACTTTGCTAATGGGAGGCCACGAGGTCAATTTTCTTCAATGTCCTTGGAGTTAGGCTCTGCTAATAAACTGTGGAGAAATGAACTTTTTAATGAACTTGCTTAAATATTTGTTAAGAAAAAAAAAATATATATATAATCACATTATCTTATAATAAAAATAAAAAATAAAAAATTATATATAAATATTAGTGATACATAAATTTCAATCTAAATTGAATTTAAATATATATATATATATATATATATATATATATATATATATATATATATATTACATAACAAAAATAAAAATATTTAATATTTTTTTTAATATTCCTTCTTTTTTATTATAATTATACTTAGAAGTGCTTTACAACTTACAATGAGGGAGATGTCCCATAACTTTACATTTATAAATAATAAAATAGTACTTATATTAACAAATTAAATAATAATAATAATAAATCAATGTCCATCATAAATAAAAAATTCAATTTCCACTTTAATTTTACATCAACTTTATAAAGAGAGAGAAAGCAATTGAAAGTGAAAATGAAAAAAAAATTTATTTACCCTTAGTATGTAGTATGAGAGAGTTATATAATTCCTTTATAATAAAATATAATTTATAAATATAATTAATTATAATTAATAATTAAAGCAATGTAGATTCATCTTTACTCTAAATCAACAAAGTGTTAAGAAGGATCAAATTTCTTGAGGTTGAAATCTCTTTTAAAATGAAAAGAGATTTGATCCCTCTTAGCCATTGGTAGATCCAAAGTTAAGATAAATCTAGGCTGGTATATAGTTGACAAATAACATGTAAAAGTAATTAAGTTGAAAGAATCTATGTGCCAACTATGATTCAGACGGAGAGCTTATCATTGATCTCCACGATGTGTTTCGTCTCTTTTCATTCTATCTCACTTGTTTGTATGGATTGGGATTCAATCCCATGTCTCTTCTCCCCAATCTCCTGCGGGTTTCTTCCCTTATTGCCCTCGAGGAGGGTCTAGAAGTGTGCATGCATGAATTGGTAATTCTTGCATTCTGTTGGAGAACATTGAGGTTCTTTGCCCTCAAAATGAAGCGTAGGGTCCTTGGGGCTAAGAAAACTATGGACCGTTTTCTGAATTTCTCCTCGACCACAAAGGAGTTACAAAGTGTAGTCAAAACAATTATTTCACAACTACAAAGAGATAAGGAAGATAATTAATGACACATTCTTCAACCCTTCTAATGTGCCTTACCACCTCATTTAACTTGGTCTCAAATTGTGTCATTTTCTCTGGATTGTATATGGGTTTTTCCATCGACCACTCCATTGTATTTGTACTAGTATCACTTCCTGCCCCAAATATGTCCTCCAAGAAGCAAATAAAGATCATCGATGCAACAAACTATTGACCGACTTGTATAATATTCACAAGAGATAATGAAAAGGGTTATCCTTATGTAGAATATGATATCGGTGAGTGTAGATTCATGGCTTCTCATGTCCAACAAACTGTTGAAGAGATCCTCGAGAGCATCACCCTCGTCCATGGTTTTGCCACCAAAATCTTGAGAAAATGAAAGCAATTGGGATAAAGTGGAAGTGATTGGGATATATGAATATGTTGAATACTTGTACCATTATTCAAGATCGTCGTTGAGAGGAAACTGGTGTTAATTTATTCTCTTGGAAGTGTTGAATCAACTCAATGATTATACTTGGACTTGTTACTTCTGTTGCACTTGTTAAATTTGATGATTGTATAATGTTGCTGCAAAATTTCAAAGATACAAAAATTATCGTTATTTTTTTTTCCATGTTTATTCACAGCAAAATCATTCCATGTCTCTCCTCTCCACTATAAACAACAACTTGCTACCTTGTTTTAATTTGAATGGTTCATTGGTTAATGACTATTAACAATTTTAAGGGCTATTATCTGAAGTGTAGTGATATAATTTAAATGGTTAGTCAAAATCTAGAGCCATAAAGCATGAAAACACTTACTTTAAGTTGTTAAAGTTAAAAAAAATCATAAGAACTATCTTATATATATATATATATATATATAATGCATATTTTACTTGTACTTGGGTTAGTTATAATAATGATAGCTTATCAATTCCACATACTCAAAAAACCATAAATCATTGTATCTTACACTTGTTCATGTGTCATTTTTTTAATTAATCATTTTGCTAAAAAAACATAACTAATTCGGAGATAAATTGTAGTCCTTTTTTTTTGTAAATTCGCACAAAATTTCCATTAATCAAAAGATGTTTGCAAAAAAGACATGGGTATCAGTGACACCATCTGAAAGTGCAGAACGATCATAACCAGAATGTTGTGTAATACAAAAACAACCTCTACCAACCTTTAACAATATCAAATTATACATTATTCATGAGGTTCCATCAGATGTGTCTAATACAAAGACCTAGCCTCTAATTACAAAGAAACAAAAAGAAAAACCAGATAGGAAGCGTACGATGACAGAGGAAATGTTATGGAGAGGAGTATGAACCGACCTTGATTCACCATGATAATTCTTTGTAATCCACTAGACCATAAGTGCGGTAACAATTCTTAACAAAACTATCAAAAACAAAAGTTAATGTGAGGCTAATACCTCTAGTCAGAGATAACCACAGAAGACAAAGAGCCTCCATTTGCTAGAGGAACAAAGTTATTTTGTGGAGTTGTGTTGATCGGTGGAATGTTAATCACCACAAGGCTATCAAATATGTTTCCCCAGCCTAAATATGAATATGATACCACATGCTTCTCCACCCTTTTCATACTTATAAGAATGTCATCCAAATAGTACCGAATGCTTCTGAGAAGGAATTTCAAATCCTCCTGAGATGCAAATATCTTGTAGTGGACCACTTGTTTGTCTCAGATAACTTGTTGTGAAACCAGCTCCAAAAATAGAAGAAAAGAGATATCAACGCCTTATAAATAAGCCACTTTGAGGGGGAAACCTCCAAACATGACATGAATGAACAATTCTTGGATGACACAAATGACAAAACCTCCTTTCTATATATAGGAGTCCATGGGGCCACAATGTAATCCTAGTGGGGCGACAATGTAATCCTAGCCGACCTAACAATAATAATGTAAGGGCACAATAATAACAATATAGGGGTTACAGGGGTGCAACAATAACAATAATAAATATAACAAATAAATAAACCTGGATCATATACTAGTAATATAGGACCTAACATGTCTTCCTTCAAGGTGGTCACCGCCAGAGTAGCTCCGTGCTTTTGTATAAAATTCTCATCCTCCCATGTAGAATCTTCAAGGTAAGTTCTTCCATTTGATGAGATACTCTGAAATTGATCACCAGAATGCTTTAGTTCTTGTTTCGTGGACTCCATTCAAAGTTCCAATATGTTTTTTCCTTCCTCATCAAGTTCGCATACGTTTGAATCGAAGTTGTCTCATAACCTTTTTTGCCACGAAACATGGAAAACCTGGATGCACTGGTGCTGTGAAGCTCTTAATTTGTATTTCATGGTACTAATATTTTGCAACACCTTTATGACTATTACTTTTAATATAATTTATTATCCTTCTTATTGTTTTAGGATACCGTTTGTATGATTATATACTTTAAAAATACCCAATCTCCCACGTCAAACTTTCATCGCGATGTTGATTTTCCTATTTGCTTTCATTTGATTTTGTGCTAAATCTAGGTTATCCTCAAGAGTTGGAGAACTTCTTGTTGATGCTGATGATCCTCCAACGCTTGGAACCTCAGAATTTTCCTCAAAAGAAGATGCGGATGGTCTATGACGATATCCATAAAGTGCCATAAATGGGGTCATTTTTGCTGCAGTATGGAAGGAAGTGTTATACCACCATTCAGCGAGAGGTAACCACTTGACCCATTGTGCTTGCTTATCAGATACAAAACAAACAATGTAACCGATGAAACAGGAACTATTACCTCAAAACGGGAACTCTAGCCCAAAAAGATTCAAAAAACATGAAAAAATGCCCCAAAAACAAAAAGTGTGTATTCTAGAACGCATATGTTTTTTTCTCAAGGTCAAATTTCACCTTTTTATAAAATTATGCTAAAAACGAAATTGTTTCTTGAAAAAATGATTGAAAAAACACCCTCAAAACAAAACGAGTTGATGTTGGAATAACAAAAAAAAACATTGTGTCACACTTTTGACACATTGTAACAATAGAATTAAAGACAACATATTAGGACATTGAAAAATCGTAAAATTCTAAATTTTTTGATAGATGATGTTAAATATAAACAAAATCATGTCCGAAACGCTTATCATTTCGAACAATTTTTATCCATGATGTTAAACATAAAATATCTTGACTCTAAACAACCCTAAAATTGTAATTATTTTCAACCATAACATTAAAGATAAAATTTCGCACCGCATAAAAACCTTAATGACAAGTTGTAAATCTCAAGTTTTTAAATCTTAAGTTTTCAAGATACTTGAACAATGAAATTATGGAGAAAATATATGACTTAAACAATTTTTTAAAATGAACAAGTAAATGAAAAATTTATTATTCATATATTTGTTTGTTTATATATAAAAACATATTTTTTAAACTTTTTTTATTGTTTTTCTATATTTTAAATTATAATTGTTTTAGTTTTAAGAAATTAAAAATTAAAATCTTCATATATATGTTTGTTTATATTTTAAAACATATTTTAAATTTTTTTTAATTGTTTTTTTTTTATATTTTAAATAATAATTATTTTAATTTAAAAAAAATAATATTAAAAAATAATTTTTTTATATTTGTTTGTTTATTTTTTAAAACATATTTTTTAATTTGTTTTTTATTGTTTTTTTATATTTTAAAATTTTAATTGAATAGTTTATATATATATATATATATATATATATATATATATATATATTAAACAATACATATTTTTTTATTATAAGAGTTTTTGTTTAAAAAAAAAAAAAAAAATTAAATAGTTTGTGTTTGAAAAAAATAAAATAAAATAAAAATTAATTTGTTGCCCACCGGGGGCCGGAGGCAAGCTGGGTAGCCCTCGACGGTGCCACCTGGTCGGCCTCTGGCCCTCGGCTGGGCAGAGGGCGATTCCGAGAATCACCCCCGGCTGGGCGGAGGGCGATTCTCGGAATTGCCCTCCGCCCAGCCGAGGGTGATTCTCGGAATCGCCCTCCACCCAGCCGGGGGTGATTCTCGGAATCGCCCTCCGCCCAACCGAGGGTGATTCTCGAAATCGCCCTCCGCCCAGCTAGGGGTGATTCTCGAAATCGCCCTTTTCCCAACTAGGGGTGATTCTTGGAATCGCCCTCTGCCCAGCCGGGGGTGATTCTCGGAATCGCCCTTCGCCCAATTGGGGGCCAGAAGCAAGCCAGGCAGCGCCGTCGAGGGATGCCCAGCCTGCCTCCGGCCCCCGGCTGGGCAGAGGCAGGCTGGGCAACCCTCGATGGTGCCACTCGGCTGGGCAGAGGCAGGCTGGGCAGCCCTCGATGGCACCACCTGGCTGGCCTCCGGCCCCCAGCTGGGTGGAGGGAGATTCTCGGAATCACCCGCCACCTGGCCGGGCGCTAGAGGTCGGCCGGGCGGCACCATCGAGAGATGGTCGGCCTGCCTCCGGCCCCCGGCTAGGCAGAGGGTGATTCCAAGAATCGCCATCTACCCAACCGTGGGTTAGAGGTCGGTTGGACAGCCCTCGACAGTGCTGCCCGGCCTGCCTCCGGGCCCTGGCTGGGCGGAGGGCGATTCCGAGAATCACCCCCGGCTGAGCGGAGGTTGATTCCGAGAATCACCCCTGGCTGAGCAGAGGGTGATTCCAAGAATCACCCTCAACTGGGTGGAGGGAAATTCCGAGAATCACCCCGGCTGGGTGGAGGGCGATTCAGGGAATCACCCACGGTTGGGCGGAGGGCGATTTTGAGAATCACCCCCAACTGGGCAGAGGGCGATTCTCGAAATCGCCCTCCGCCCAGCCGAGGGTGATTCTCAGAATTGCCTTCCTCCTAGCCAGGGGTCGGAGGTAGGCTGGGCAGCCCTCGATGTCGCCCTGCTCTGGCCCCCGGTTGGGTGGAGGGAGATTCCAAGAATCACCCTTGGCTGGGCGGAGGGCGATCCAAGGGTGATTCTTGGAATCACCCTCTGCCTAGCCAGGGGTCGAAGGCAGGCTGGGCTACGCCGTTGAGGGATGCCCAGCCTGCCTCCGCCCCACGGCTGGGTGGAGGGAGATTCTATGAATCGCCCTCCGACCCGCGGCTGGGTGGAGGGAGATTCTATGAATCGCCCTCCGACCCGCGGCTGGGTGGAGGGCGAAAATATCCCTCCGACCCGCGGCTGGGTGGAGGGCGAAAATATCCCTCCGCCCAGCCGAGGGCCGGAGGCAAGCTGGGCAGCCCTCGACGGTGCCGCCCAGCCAGCCTCCGGGCCCCGGCCAGGCGGAGGGTGATTCTGAGAATCTCCCTACGCCTAGCCGGGGGCTAGAGGCCAGCTGGATAGTGCCATCGAGGGTTGCACACCTTGCCTCCGCCCAGCCGGGGGCTAGAGGTAGGCTGGGTAGCCCTCAACGGCGCCGCCCGGCCTGCCTTCGGCCCCCGGCTGGGCGGAGGGCGATTCCGAGAATCGCTCCCAGCTAGGCAGAGGGCGATTTCGAGAATCACCCCCGGCTGAGCAGAGGGAAATTCCGAGAATCGCCCCCGGTTGGGCGGAGGCCGGCCGGGTGGCGTCGTCCAGGGCTGCCCAGCCTGCCTTCGGCCCCCGGCTGTGCGGAGGGCAATTCTCGGAATTTCCCTTCGCCCCGCCGGGGGCCGGAGGCAAGCCGGGCAACGCCTTCAAATGAAGGAGATTGGGTTTTGGATCTATTTTCAGGTTCAGGTAAGTTTTATTATACAAATTTAAATTTAAATATTTATTTGTTACTTTTTATGTCTTTATGCTAATTTTCTTACTTATTTCTTTTGTACTTGATGATTAGGTACAACACTAGCATGTTGCCTACCAAAAGGAAGAAATTGCATTTCCATTGAGAAAGACCCAGTGCAATGCAAAATTATTCAACAAAGAATTAATGCTCTTGAATTCCTTCCAGATGCGAAGCAAGAAGTTGGTTTGAGGAAAGGGGATTTTCATGAATCACGCGTGGCAAAAAAAGCAAAGGAACCACAACCACCATTATATGGAATGATTGGAAAGGGACACTTTGGAAGATTTGCAGACATGAAAGATCCATTAGAAGATGACAATGACCAAAATGAAGTAGAAAATGTTGCAGAAGAAGCCATCAATGATGTTCTAGATGATGTTGAACATGTATTAGTTGATATTGTTGAGGATCTTTAAGTTATGCTTGCAAACAAAGCTCATTTTTGAGATTTATTAATCAATTTTACTTGTAATGTTTAGACTTTGATATTTTATGAGAAGAATCCTTATTTTTTGTAAAAAAAATGTGATTACTATTATTTTTTAACATAAAATTCAATAAAAATGCTATTTTCTTAATTTTTTTGTTAAGATTTTCCCAAAAATTAGTTTATTTAACATGTTTTTTTTAACAAAAAGTCTCTAAAAGTGTATTTTTTGCATTCTATTTGTATTGAAAATTTGTATTTTTTTGTCATATCGTTCAAAATATTGGTTTTTTAGCGACAATTATTTGATGTGCATTGAAAAATTAATTAGCAATACATACTTGTGGAAAATATAAACTTTATGATATTGACCCTTTTTTCATTTTTTATCTATGTGAAAAAGTGAAGATATCATTACAAATTTTTATTTTAAAAAAAAATATTTTTTTCTTTTTAAAACACAAATACATAAATGCACTTAAAAATAAGCATCTCACGGAAGAAGAAGACATTAGAAAATGTATAGTGTCAAAATAAATCCTCTAAAAATACGTTGGTGATGATACGCCACCACTATTCAAAATCGACATAAAAAACATCACTAAAAAGAAATATATATATATATATATATATATATATATATATATATATATATATATATATATATATATATATATATATATATATATTTGATTGTACATCACCACTTTTCAAAATCGGGTGTTTTTCTTGCTACGTCAAAAAGTAGGTAACAATGTTAACAATGAGAATATCCTTCCAAACATTTATTTACTATCTCAGTTTGACCATCGGATTGAGGATGATAAGGTGAGCTATGAGCTAATTGAGTACCCAAACAAGAAAATAACTCTGTCCAAAAATTTCCAGTAAAAATGGGATCTCTGTCGCTCACAATAACCCTTGGGCTTCCATGTAGCTTTTGAATTCTGTCCATAAATGTAGTAGCAACTGTGCTTGCTTTAAATGGATGAGATAATGCACAAAAGTGTGCATACTTGGTAAGTCTATCAACTACCACCATGATGACACTCTTTCCTTCGGACTTAGGTAAACCTGTGATAAAATCCATTGAAATCTCCTCCCAACGTTGACTTGGAATGGATAAAGGTTGTAGAAGTCCCAGGGTATTAATTGTTTCCACTTTATTCTGCTGGCAAACCAAACATTACGCCACAAAATTTTGAATATCAGATTTAAGGCCATCCCAAAAAAATTCTTTCTTCACCCTGTGGTAAGTTTTTAAAAATCCTGAGTGTCCTCCTAAAGGAGAAGTGTGCAATTCCAGAAGAATCTTTTGTTTAGTTGGGAATTCTTACAAAGATATAAGCGATCTTTGTACCATAAGGAATCATTTTTCCAACTAAATGTATCAGATGTACTAGGATCTTCCTGCAACTTTTGAATGAGTGTCCATACATCTTTGTCCTTCTTCCATTCATCTCTTGCTTCGGTTATCCAATCTGGTTGGATAATAGAAATGGCACAAAGCAATGCTTCCACCTCTTCATTCTTTCTTGAGAGTGCATCTGCAACAACATTTAGCTTCCCTTTTTGTAGATTATTTCAAAGTCATAACCCAACATCTTTGTGACCCATTTTTGCTGCTCTTCTGAAGATAGTCTTTGTTCCAAAAAGTGTTTAAGACTATCATGATCAGTTTTTACCTTGAAGTGTCTTCCCATTATGTAAGGTCTCCATTTCTTTAGTGCATGTAGTATTGCCAACATTTCCTTCTCATAAATAGCCTTTTGTAAATACTTTCCTTTGATTGAATGACTTTCAAAAGCAATGGGTCTTCCTTCTTGCATTAAAACAACACCAATTCCATTTCCTGAGGCATCACATTCCATAATAAAGGTTTTGTGAAGTCTGGCGTAGCTAAGACCGGTGCTAGGCACATTGCCTCTTTAAGATGTTCAAAGGCCTTAGTTGCTTCAGGAGTCCATGAAAATGCATCTTTCTTCGATAATGTTGTTAGAGGTGCTGCTATTCTCCCATAATTCTTAACAAACTTGCGATAATACCCTGTTAACCCGAGAAATCCTCGCAACTGCTTTATGGTTGTGGGGACTTTCCATTCCTTAATGGCTTTAATTTTGTTAGGGTCTACCTTAACAACCTCGTGAGATACAATATGACCCAGATATTCCACCTCTTGTACTCCAAAGAAACATTTGGATGTTTTTGCATATAATTGTTTCTCCTGCAATAGTTTGAGCACCCTGTCAACATGTTCAACATGATCCTTCCAAGACCTTCTGTAGATTAGTATATCATCAAAAAATACTAGCACAAATTTTCTAAGGGTTTGAAAATGGAATTCATCAACCCTTGAAATGTAGAAGGTGCATTGGTAAGGCCAAAAGGCATGACCAAAAACTCATAATGACCCTCATGAGTTCGAAATGTTGTTTTCGGAATATCTTCAGTCTTCATTCTAATTTGATGGTATCCTGAACGAAGATCCAACTTGGTAAAACAAATTGCTCCATGTAGTTCATCCAATAATTCATCAATCACAGGAATGGGAAATTTATCTTTAATAGTGAGCTTATTGAGCTCCCTATAATCCGGACACATGCGCCATGATCCATATTTCTTGTGCACCAATACTACGGGGGCAGATAAATAACTTTGACTAGGTTGAATTATACCAGCCTCTAACATTTTTGCAATCATACGTTCAATTTCGCTCTTTTGGACATAAATATATCTGTAAGGCTTGATGTTTGGAGGAACACTTCCTGGAATCAAATGAATAGCATGATCATGATCACGAATAGGTGGGAGTCCTTTGGGAGCATCAAACACCTTGGAACGATTGTCCAAGACTTTTTGGAGATCTAGAGAAATAGATGATTTTGATTTTGGAACTTCTAGCGAGCATAATTGTGAAATCACGCCTCGTTGTTCTCTCTTCAGAAGCTTTGTCATGACATTAGAGCTTATTATCTTTCCTGGCTTCCCTGCAATACCCCGTAATTTGATTTCCTTTCCTTCCGAAAAAAAATTCAAGAAAAGTTCCTGAAAATTAAAAGCTACCATCCCCAAAGATTGTAACCATTGTACTCCTAGTACAACATCAGCACCTCCCATTGAGATGGAAAGCATTGGACTATTCAATACATATTCCCCCATGGCTAGCTTGATATTATGGTATTTTCCTGAGCAATTTATATTTCCTCCATTTGCAACCATCACTTGACATTCTGGTGCTGGGTATAGGAAACAATTCAATTCCTTGGCTACCTTACAATGAATAAAATTATGGGTACTACCCGAATCAATCAACACTATTACCTTTTTCTTCTTGATATGTCCTTCTATCTTGAGAGTTTGAGGAGTGGTAATTCTTTCCAATGCATTACATGATATGGTCGGACTCATTTCTTCTTCTTCTAGGGTTGCTTCCTGGTGTATATCCTCTTCTTTTGAAGTTTCTTGTTCATTTTCTTCCTCCTCTTCACAATCTATGTAAAATAATTTCTTCTCAGCACACTTATGACCTTTAGTGTATTTTCTATCACAACTGTAGCAAAGCCCTTTTGCTCTTTTTTCCTCCAATTGTTGTGGTGTCAACCTTGTAGTTTCTGGAAGTCTAGGATTAGCAACAGTTCCATCTTTATATATGTGAGTGGTAGGCTTCCTTGTCGCCATAATTTTACATTCAATTTTTCTTGCCAACCTGAATGCCTTCTCCAATGAATCAAGTTCCCAAACGCGAACTTCATGTTGGATGTTATCCTTTAAAGTCCCTGTGAAGACATCAATCATGTGTTCCTCTGAAATATCAGTTACCCTTATATTCAATTTTTGGAAGTCCTCAATGTGCTCCACCACTGAACCTTTTTGTTTGAGATTTATCAATTGGCTAAAGAAGGTATTGCTCTTTTTATATTCATAATGTGCTATCATTTCCTCCGTAAAAATTGACCAAGTGACAATTTTTTTACGGGATCAGAGCCATCGATGCCATACAAATTTATTTTGTTCTAAATGTAAAGTTGCAATGCGTACCTTTTGTGTGTTTTGCACATTATTGAGATCAAAATATTGCTCCATATGTAGTATCCATGTTACGGGATCCTTGCCATCAAATTTCCTCATATCCATCTTTGGAATATGGTGGTTCTTCAATCCAACATTAGAGTTTATGAAATCACGATTAACAATTGTTTTGTCTTCATCATGAGTTTATTCTACTATCTTTTCGCCATTGGGAATCATTTCTTGTATCAACTTTCACAAACATTCCTTCAAACCTTCCATGTCTTCCTTCAAACCTTCCATTTTTTCTTCCATATCATCCTTCAAACCTTCCATCGTAGCTTCCATACCTTTCTTCAAACCATCCATCTTAGCTTCCACGCTTTTCTTCAAAACATCCATTTCATTTTTTGTTGCTCTTTGCGAGAGCGAAATTTGGTGCATTTTCTCTTGTAATTTTGTTATGTCATGTTGCATTTATTCATCTTCATGAGCCATAGTAGAGCCTTCTGAAGGCTTAATGGGTGTTGAATTATTTTTAGGGGGAATTTTAGAACCCAATACTGATATCTATTCTACAATATTCCCTTGGAATCAATTCAAATTGATTCTTCAAACAAAACTTATGCAATTCGGAAAAAATACACACCTTTTTCTTGCTTTTGAGGAGCTCGATATTGAAATTGAATTATCTCTGTGATTGCGGATCTTCAATATCTGAAATTTGGCCCTGAGGTAGCCCTCTGAATCCTCTTTCGAATTCCACAAGTCTAACCAGATTTAGATTCTTCAAGGCAAAGTTATGTCCAATCTCCCACAATGACCTAATTATGGACTAGTTCAGTAGAGCGAACTTGTAAAACTTTCCATGTGTCACTATTTTCTCCTTCAGCTCTGAAATTGATAGATAGTCCGTGTACTTCCAACCACTTTTTACAGAATTCCCATCCGATTCTCAGAGAGAGAGTTATGAAGATTTTCCCACGATCACCTCTTTGAGATGAAATTTGGGAGCCTGAAAAAGACCTAACTTCCATAGATCATATCTCCAAAAATATTGCGAACCAAGCTTTGAAATTTTGCGACGATGTTTCTCAGGATTTTGGCTTTGCGCTCTAAAATTTTTAGCTTATGAATCTTCGTAGAAAACAAGTTATAGCGAAAATTCCACAATGACCTGTTTGGTGCAGCGAAACCCTAGAATCCAAAGCTCCGATACCAAATGTTGTGAAACCAGTTCCAAAAATAGAAGAAAAGAGATATCAACGCCTTAGAAATAAGCCACTTCGAGGGGGAAACCTCCAAACATTACATGAATGAACAATTCTTCGATGATACAAATGACAAAACCTCCTTTCTATATATAGGAGTCCATGGGGCCACAATGTAATCCTAGTGGGGCGACAATGTAATCCTAGCCGACCTAACAAGAATAATGTAAGGGCACAATAATAATAATATGGAGGTTATAAGGGGTACAAAAATAACAATAAGGGCGTTACACTAACAACAATAAGGGACTATACTAGTAATATAGGGACCTAACATAACCCAAAGGAATATGGAATCCAACTGCTGGTAACTTGCAACAAAATGTAAGAAGTAAAATTTTCTCTTTCTAAATTTGTCAGGGTCTGGAATCCATAGGAATTCCATATTTCCGACTTCGTAATCTGAAAAATATGCTTTGTCCCCAAATTTACGAGATTTAAGTCTATGAATCCCCTTTCTAACTTCTGAGGGTTTGTGTCAAACATAGTTGCCGCAAAGTTCCATCCAAATAATCTCATGGACTGAGAAATACACCTATTTCTAGAGCCTCCCCCATGACTTTCCATTCTCTATTGAGATGGTATAGTCGTTCAGAGAAGTGTACCAAAAAGTCTATGTAAACTAGCTCCAAGACTACCCCGAGGGATTTTGACCAAGCGTAAAACTGAATTCACAGGGATTAAATGTAAGACACTTTGACTAAGGACAAAATCATCACCAAAACCCATGATGCAGAAAACTGGACAAAAGTCACAACATCTGAAAACCCCTCTACAAACAAAGTGAAAGGGAATTAAAACTGATGCCATGGGGAGAACTAAAACAACTTGAAATTGTGGTGACCCTTCATAGTCGACAGATGCTTTAGATAGGGGAAGGAGGCAAGAAACATCAGTGATGCAATGGACAAGTGCTTGTAGCAGGAATGAAAGACGATAAATAACACTTAGGCTGAAGCCGAGTACTTTGCAGCCTACGTTATACCTCAGCAAAGGAAAATCCCCTGCAAAGTTAAACAAGAGACTAATCCACCCACAAGTAAGCATTAGAAAGAAAAATAATCCCCATTGTGACTTTGAAGAACTAGGAACGAGTAAACCATTAAAACCAAATCAAAAGATTACCCGGGTTCCAGACCCCACACACAAAAATAGGGCAATTGAAAGAAATACCTGGGAAGCCAAGGCCCTAAAACGTCGATGAGGGAAGCCCACAAGTTCGAAAACCAACCCTAAGGGTTCATTGTGCAAGAACAAGGTAAAAATACATTGACTTGGAAACCATTTGGAATAAAAAAACTCTCTAACCTCAAGTTCCCCCCTCAACCGAGTATGGATGAATGATTGTCGATGGACAAAATACGTCATGCTAAGCATGATAAAATGACCTGAAGCCAGAGAACATACAATGTTATAGAGTACCAGGTACAATCGCCACCCTTTGGAGAATCCTTGCCATTTATAAACACACGAGGAGGAGAAATCACATGTAGTTGGAGGACCATTACTTTACCAGAGAAGGACAAAGGTAGGACAAGTTTTCAATATGGTACACTCCTTAAGGAAAACATTCTCTCTACCTTGCGATATGCCATTAATGAATTGTAGGCATGCTTCATATGCTCCCATGGTGGAGCTTGTCAAACACATTAAGGAAAATCTACCGAAGACTGAGTGAAAGTTATCTTGGCGTAGGGTGGAAGGGAACTTCTATTTCAGGTAGTTTGAACTGGTGTGACAATTTGATCGATCATGAAACCCACAATCCAACCTAGTCGAGAAATTAGTCGTATTATTGTCGAGGTCAACAATATGAACTATTCAACCCCGTCCTTGTTGATCTATGGTAAACAATTATCATTTTCTTTCTTTTTTATGTTGCAGTATCACATTGCTTTCAATAATGGTTAATGGGTTGGGATCTAACCTAAGAATGAGGTTGAACGGTCTCAATTATCACTTGATCGATGGTCGTATGACCACGAGCCATATTTTATGTTATTGCTACTCGATTTTTGTATAAGTTGTAAAATAAAGTGTGTAATATCGTGAATAAACACCCATAATCCATCGAATTTTCAATTTTCACCAGAGACATGACCCTACAATATCCCCCAGAACAACCAAACGAGTAGGCCAAAATTAAGATGATACGACGCTTACATGTCAGGGATTGATCATTACACCTCTGCTTGTTTTCTACATAATATCTTTGAGTTTTCACTTCACTTCTTCCTCACCCTCCACACAGAGAAATATAGAGACAACGAAGTTGAGACGAAATGAGTGAGAGCCACAATTGAGAGCCACAAGGGAGGAGAGAAAAATACAACGAAGTTGAGACGAAATGAAAGACAACCACAGACACTGATAGTAAAAAGCAAAATGTTGGCCTTCTTGAGCTTTCGATGTTCCTTTGCACCTCTCGGTGCAATTGCTAGTAATATTATTGATATTACATGGTGTATAATTCATTATATGTTAAGTTGACATGTAATATTTAAAACAAAAATAAATTATTGTTAGTTATAAATAAAAAATTTCAATGTTTATATTATTAGATAGCATATTTTATATAAAGAAAAATAAAGTAGGTTTTTTGTTTTTTTTTTTATTTGCACTGTGAGGGAGATGTGTAATTTATTCCATTTTTAATGGAATAAATATGAAGTTGATATATAACATTTAAAAAATAGTAATAACAAAAAAAATTTCAATGTGGATTATAAATCAAATATTTCAACATTGTGTTTCTTTGTTATTTAATATCCATTTTTTAATGCATAAAAGGATCCAACACCTTGAAAATTTTTGGGTCACTCAGATTATGTAGAACCAGCCTAAATCCATCTTAACTCTAGATATATCAAGAGGGATAAAACTTCTTGAGGTGTAAACCTCCATTTTTAGTGCAAAACTTGAGGAAATGTTTGCACCTCGAGAGTCTGAACACTTGATAGATCCATAGTTAAGATGGATATAGGCTCGTTTAATTTCAATAAATAAATTGTAAAGTTAAAATGATATATTTTTCATATTTAAATATATGATATGGAAAAAATTATTATACTATTTTTTAAAAGATTGTTACTAAAACACAAAACAACACTACAAATTTTGATTTTTCATCCAACTCCGCCAAAGGAAAAATTTATCTAGAGTCTTTCCCCCTTTAAACATGTTATATACCACATGAATACCATGGGTCAATACCATGGGTTCTCATAAACTTGAAACTAGTAATGATGCACCATTTATCTAGAGTCTGTACCCCTTTAAACATGTTATATACCACATGAATACTATGGGTCAATACCATGGGTTCTCATAAACTTGAAACTAGTAATGATGAACCATAGTAAGTGGTTTGAAACGTGTCTATGAAATTTTTTGATATGTGATGTATTTTTAATCAATTTTACTACATTAATTTTTAAATTTAAACTAAATTGATTTTTAATTTTAATTTTATTGCAATATTGACTTAGTCAAAACATTACATAACATGATTTTTTTTCCCTTTCTTCTTGCAAATGATATTAGTGTTCACAACATCCATGAACATTTACGAATGTCAACTTGCATCTCTTGAATAATTTAACTTGCAACTTTTCCATTTGATTCATCATTTTAACTTCTTTTTTTACTCTGCAGGTTCGAACCACCTCCATTGGCTACTGTTGTCACCAAGCCAAATGAAGGAGGTAATAGCGCCAAATGTTTTATACCTTCAATATGCAGTGACACTAAATGTTATAAGCCTACAATATGCAAGAACATGCTACATCTTGGGAACAACGAGAACACACATGAACATACACAAAGAGCAATAGAATTGGTAAGGAATTCCAACCATGTTTCTATTAGACTTAGTGCATATTTATACATGAGAGATGTGGTTAGAGTGGTTGTAGTCGCTCTCAACCACCCATTCACTTTACTTTATACATTTATTGAATATTACTGACATTTACATAATATATGATTACAAACATAGGCCTAAGAGTCCCCTTAATAGATGGGGAACTATCAACCTCCCTAGATATATGCAATGCAAGACTCATATATCAAAAGCTCATAGTTCAGCCTAGGAACGAGATAGCATATATTACAACATCTCTTCCATACTAGGATGGACAGCACATCTCGGTGCAATTTATAGATTAAACTTACGATTCCAACAAATTCCTCTCCTATTACAGGAAAAGTTCACTAAAAAATATGCTAGAAAAACCTCCAAAACATACAATAGTTAGACTAAGGCTATATTATATAGAGAGAAAACTAATTAGAATGTCATATATATATATATATATATATATATATATATATTCTAACTTATAGATAAAATGTCCCCCATCGCGGGTGTTGATACATGCTTGTTGTCATCAAAATGATGGATCGTCTTTGAACCTATACACAGAGATTTTTCCCCTAGATCCCAATTCGGGACTACCAGCTTGATTTTTCATTATATTCCTTTTAGTGTTACAACACACATATATATACATGTCGAAGCATTCATGAATCCCAATCCATTAACCTTGGATTAGAACATAACCGTAGTTCACTTGACTGGATCTACAAAATACCAGGGGTCGAAAACTATCATGCCCCAAAATCATGTGCAAACCCATACAAAAACCATAGGCAGGTCTGCCCCCTCTGTGACTCCCCCGTTGTGCCTGACACAACGAATAGGGGGGGCTATTGCCCTCCTTGTGACCCACCCCCCCCACCCCGTCCCCCTGCACGAGCGACTATTCATGGAAAGAATATAACACATACCCAACAAAGCCACCTAATTTCCCATGTGGCTCTGTCTAGGAAAATGTACAATTCATTAAATATTCAAATGCAACGAATAATCATAGTCTCTGGGGGTGGGTACCATGGGGTGTGTAGATTTATTATGGTAATACATCATGGAAGGGAAGGCTCTCTCACGTGTACGACTGAGCCTGTCATCATTGGGAGGTGTATTTTGCTCACAAATATGCCTAAGCAAGCTGAATACATCTCTATCACCTTTGGCTCAAGCTCTATCATGTGGATTACATGTAGCTATGTCAGTTTTTATTTCAGCATTCATGCATTCTTTGGTTGTACCAACAATGGGGATATGTTGGCTCTCTCGAGCATGGGGGATTTCCATGGCTTTCCATCTGTTGTCAGGTTCCCTTATTCCAACCAAATTCTCTTGGCTCCTTTGGGGATCAAGTCACCCCGCTCATATTATGTTGTTCATTCATCTATCTCCAAGGCTTTCTTGTCTAATTTCGACGTAGAGGATGCCTTAATGGACTTTCATCTCAAGGTGGCCTTTGTACTCATTTCAATGATTCATGTGGCCAAAAATAATAATAAAAATAATGTCAAAATAAAAATAACTTCATGCTATTCATGTGGAATATAGCCTATTTAAAGGGTGAAATTAAACCAACCTAGATCCATCTTAACTCTGGATCTACCAAGCGAGAGGGATCAAATCTCTTGAGATGCAAAACTGTTCTAGAGTGAAAAGGGATTTAATCCCTCTCGGTGTTTTGTAGTTCAAGAGTTAAGATGGATCTAGGTTGGTTCATAATTAAAATATTTCAATGTCAACGATGTATATATTATATAAAGCAAATGGAACATTTTCTTAACGTGTTTCTAAAATCTAGCTTATATCCATCTTAACTCCATATTTACTAAGAGTTGAGGAATCAAGGTGCAAACTTTTCATCAAAGTTTGCACCTAAATAAAGATTTGCATATTGAGAAATTTGGTTTCTCTTAATGCTTAGTAGATTTATAGTTAAAATAGATATATGTTAATGTTATATATGTTTCAATTACAATATGTTAATTTATTTGAAACTTATTAAATATTATAAAAAAGAAAAAATAAAATTTTTCCACATTTTATATTATAAAATTATTTTATTTTACACAATTTTTTTTATTTGAACCCAATAGTGAATTAAGCTGCCTACACATTTCATTTATGTTAAATTATCAAGCATATTTTATAATTTAGATAGTAAATATATTTAAATAATAGTTATTATGATTACTAATAATTTATTATTATTATTAATTTTTTTCTTTATATTGTAACAACTCTAGATTTAACATGAAATTAATTATCAACACAAAAACTGTTTAACTAATCATTATAGAAATTTCAGAAACACGAGCAAAGATGACTTACTTGTAATGACGCTATTCATTACTTGAGACCCCAAAGTTGAACGCTATTTGAATCCTGCTGATCGCAACAGAGTTCTGGAGGCAACTCTCCACCCAACCATAGGCTCAGCTGCACATAATCTTTCCATAACTGGCCACCCCCGAGCCCTCAATCAACGTACTACTGCCAGGGAATCCTTTGCCTCACCATTCCTTTCTCTCCAGAGAATGGATGAAAGAATGACCCATGAATCTTCCTCAATGTCTATTAAATAGACCAAACAAAAGAATGTGAACCACATGCACACATTCACTCTGTCAACATGCAACCTTTATTTCTTTATTTTACGTTTTACTTAATTTAGTGTTTCTCTTAATTTAACTTACTTTTTGTTAACTTACTTATTTTTATAGTTTCTTAATTTAACTCTTTCTTACTTTATTTCTATTTTTACCTTTGTTAATTAACTCTCTCTTAATTAACTCTTAACTTCACTTATTTATTTATTCTTTAGGACTCCAATTTATTATTTACTATATTATTTAGGGTTTACTATTTTATTTATTATTTATATTATTCTATTGACTTATTATTTATTTACTTATATTATATTATTTATGTATTATTTATTATTTTATAATTATTAGGGGACATTACATATATTTATGTAATTTCTTTTAATCTGCTGAGTATAGTTAATTTTATAAATGTTAATTGCGTCTATTTTGAACGATCACCATCAATTATTGTTATTCTCTCTAAAAATATTTATTTAAACATTGTTGTAATAGCTTCTAGCATTATGCAATTCCTCAAAAACTAATATATACATACATATTTCTCAAAAACTGAAACATACACACATATTCCTCAAAAACCTAAACATACACACATATTTTTCACATAAAATATAAAGATATTTTCTATGAAAAAAATATAATTTTATAATATTATTAAAATAATTTCATTTTTTTTTATAAATAAAAATAAAAATATATTAAAAAATAAAATAAAATAATACTATTCTAATTACATGAAAGGAAACACTAATAGGGAATACTATTATATATAATAATTAGAATCAAACTAATAAAAGATGTAATATATAAACCAATACTTTAATAAATTATTTATTTTCCAAAAAATTATCCAATTTTTATTTTATTACATAATGAAAATCGCATTTTTTTTTAAGCATTCAAACTATGATATAAAGAAATGAAGCACATGTACATATCCCGCTTCAAGCTTACATGTGTATACCAGATTTATTAGGTGAACATTACATTAGCAATGTACATTTCAATTCTTGTTTTTTATAAAATAAATTTCTATTTTAAATGGCCCTTCTAAAGAAGAAACCACAGTATTGATTGCTAGTTAGAAGGTGGGAGAGGAAAAAGTTTCTTATTTGAATTGGATGTATTTGTTTCATGATGTCTTTGTGTTACATCTAGAGGTGTGTCGTTACCACAACTTTTTAAATGAAAAATAAAACATAGTCTAAAAAAATCTATAGAATAAATCAGAAATTTTGATAAGATTCTGAAAAATTTTGGTAAAGATTTTTGAAAATTTGGGTTATAGTTGTTAAACTTCAGTATTTTGGGTGCCCTTAGGGTTTTTGATGGTGTTGAATCTATTTCCACCATCAAAACTGCAATTCAAATACTCCAACTACTTGATTTTTTAAATTTCTTTTACCAAATTCCAGCAAAATACTGCCATCTGAGCTATTATGTTGCGTCAGTAGACGTCATGTATACATTTCTATTTTTTCCTCAAAAAACGGGTGGATTTTTCTAATTGATGTTTGTGGGTATTAATTTACATCATTATGATTAAGGTTAAGGTTAGTATCTAAAATTACTCCAAAAAAATTCATTTATTTGGTTTTGATTTAGTTCCTTTTTCATAGGAGGATGGGCTTAAGCATATGGAGAAGTAGCATATAAATATTTTGGAAGATGACATAACGACACTGAATACTGAGTGTTGTATTCTTATAATCAAAACTTATTTAAAATTCTTCCACATGAGAATCATTTTGCTTATAAGACTCTTACTAAGGTCTATCTCAACATAGATCAATGCATATGTCCATAAACTTCTTACAACTCTCTCAAAATATTATTCTATGGAAGTGGTCAAAGGATTTCAGGTATTTCAAAATTTGTTAAATGCTAGAAATGTAATGACAAATTGAGAAAATAAACTCAAATTGATATTCTTGTAAATGACATAGTGTTGGAATCAAACTTAGGGAACCTAAAACCAAGGACCCTTTTCAAACACTTAATGATAATAGCATGATTCCTGTATGACAGTTCACCTGCAGCTGTTCCAGATCCTGTTCCGCTTCCACAACAACAATAGATTGTAAAATGCCAACACTGTGATCGAGTTGGCCATATGAAAGATCACTGTTTTGATCTTCATCCATGCAAGCACTGTGGTCGGCACACCCATTCTTCAGACAGATGCTTCAGACACAAGCCTCCTGCAAGAACCAAGATTCATCTTGAATGGATCGCTTCTTGGCAATGGGCATCAGCAGCCAAGAAGATGTTTACGACACATGTTAGAACTTGTTCACAGATATTGAGCAAACTTGCAGTTGAGTTTTCGCCATCATCTCACCTTGTCCCTGACAGGGGGGAAAATGGTGGTCATGTACAAGCTTCAACGTCAGATCAAGCGAGCCTGAGCCACAATCTCTCATTCCATGTTCAGAGTTGTAGCCAGAGACACAACAGTTCAAGCGAGCCTGAGCCACAATTCGTCATTCCAGATTCAGAGTTGTAGCCAGAGACACGGATGCCCATGAGCATGCCTTTGGTTGGTGGACAGCCTTAAACCATCATCTTTGGTTGGTGGACAGCCTTAAACCATCACAGGTTGTATACCTCCCTTCTTTTAGGTTGAAGGTCTCCCTTTCATATATGAGGGACACTTCCTCTAGCAGAAGCCTTCAGCTTCTTGCCAGCTTTGGTTGAGTTCCAGGAAATGCTTCAAGCATTCCAGTGTTGTTGGTAATCCTAAAACCATCACAGGTAGTAGACCTCCCTTCTTTTAGGTTGAAGATCTCCCTTTTTTATGAGGGACAATTCCTCTAGCAGAAGCTTTCAGCTTCTTGCTAGTTTTGGAAGAGTTTCGAGAACTGCAACAAGTTTTGCGTTCCAGTGTTGGTGGTCATCCTTAAACCACCTCTTTTTTCCAACATTTCAGAGAGTTGATTCAGCCCAAGTGCTGCCATGTATACTTTGCAGATTTTTATTACAACTCTCTTCTTGGACTCACACATACCTCTTCGGATTAAGGGGGGGAATGTTGGAACACCTAATCCTCCATGGGCAGGTGTGGAATGCGAAAAGTCACAATGGAGTCCAAGTGACCTTGGAATGTGAAACCAAGAGTCACACCATTGTACTATAAATGTATATCATTTATAATGAAAAAATATGAAAGCTACACGCTTATCCTTCATTGTGTGTTGAGTCTCTTGTTGTGTGTGTTTATCTTTTTCATACACCATGTATGTGTTTAGCATGGTGTTTAACAAAAACTTCCAACACCTTTCTCCTAGACATTTTGTAAATCACTTTACTTGTAGACATCTCATTAAACACATGTTATGTATATACAATACATAGTAAAGAATAACATATATACTTTTTGTTAAATAGATGCTTCTAGTTTTTCATATTTTGATCAAATTCTTCAAATACAAATATTTAATATGCTTTCTAAAATGTAAATCAAATCATAATATAATCTTAAATCTAAAAAAAATAAATAAACTTTATTCAGATATCATTTTTTGGATTTAACTAGGTTAAGTAAGTCATTCATTTATGACCATTTCCATGAGAAATAGTTTCTCATAATTTTTTAATAGTCCACTTAACACTCATTACATCTAATACTTCTTTTTCTACAAAAATATCTCTAAACACAAAAAACATTGTTCACAACTACAATAATAAAATGATAAGAAAACAATTATTCTCAAAAAACATAAATTCATCCATCACACATAAGTTCATCCATCACTGATATCACAATGAGCAAGCCCATGTCCAAGCATAAAAGCTACTTTAAGCATAAGTTCATCCATTACTGGTATTACAAGGAGCAAGCCCATGTCCAAGCATAGAAACTACTTTTGAGACCAGCAACGTTGGCTAAAAAGAAGCCTAAACTTAATTATATCATGTCAATTAACCATCCAAAAGAAGCCTAAACCTAATTATATCATGTCAACTAACCATCCAGCAAAAATTCCATTAACAAAATGTTAAAGTTAATAAAGCTAAACCGCAAAAGCTGACCATGAGAGTCCAGTCCAATAACCCAGAGGAGAGAATTGAATTCACTACATTAATAAAGCATCATTAATGAAGGACCATGTGGCTCAAGCCCAAAGGAGGAGGCGTGCATTTAACTTAAATAAATAAAATATTCACTCCTACCCTGTCAGCCACAATCCTAATTAAAGAGATAACATAGGCAAATGAATCCAATTTATGAATGATAATAAAGACCTCAACGATCCTCTAATAAATGCCCCTAAATTACTACACCAACTCCCCTAACCAAAATTTAAATCCCATCCCCCTTCCCAATAAAAAAACTCAAATATTTTCCCCAAAATATTTGTGAGTGGGATTAGCCTAGTAGGAAAATGACAAAAGTGTTATATTATAATCTGCGTATTGCACTGTTTGCTATATGATCCATGCATGCATAGTGCCGTGCAGTTGACTGCCAGCTGAGCTTGAGTTGAGCGTCAAGGAGCAGGAAAAGGTGAGCAAAAGTCCAACCAGGGGACCGTTTGTGTTCAGTTTTTTCTATCCATGGGCCTCTAAAGCAGCCCACTTCATTGTTTTTTATGCTGCTATATATTGTCTCTAAATTTGGGCCATCAAGGTTTGTGTCGTTTGGGCTTTGTTAAGGGGCTGTTTGCTGTCTAGGTTATATCAGACAACATATCAGTAAAGGCCCCTTTTTGTTTGGCCTGAGAGATAAAGAGGGCCGTGAGATTAGCTGGAAAGGCAAAAAGCAGCTCATGTTTGGTGGGAGAAGAGGGGGAAGGAGCAGCTTCAGTTGTGGTGTGCAAGGCATAAGGCATCTTCCTCCTGCAGGTTTGCTGGCATACTTTTCCCTTTCATGTAATTTTTATGGGTGTTATTATATTTGTGGTTGAGGGGATTTGTTACACTGCTATATGTGGATCCAATGCCCAACTGAAGAAAAGTATGCTTTTGGGCAGTTTGAAGAGAATATTGTGGCCATCGAAGTACTGAGTGTGTTTTTTTTATTTGGCTTCGATATATGTGCTCAGTTTATAGAGAGGATCCAATGTGAAGATAAGAGGGTTTCCACCTGTTTTTGTATTTGATTCTGTATATATGAAGAGGTTGAGGTTCGGAATGGGCATTTGTATTAGTTCTGGTAACGAGTCCAAGATCCCTGTGGGTGTGTTAGCAGGTTTCAGAGGCTCATTTTAATCTCTTCTTGTGAATGCATAGTAACCCATCTGGGTATGGGCGTTGAAGGCATTTTGTCGCGGTGAAAATGGGATGTTTGTAGAAAGTGTCCAATGTAGAAGAAAAGGTAAATCTATGGAGGGTTCTGAGGTCTCTTCTTTTATTTGTTTGTGCAAAAATTCTGATAAAGATGATGATATTGAGAATGGGCATTTGCTTGAGTTTAGGGCTAGTGAAAACAAGTTGTCCGTGGGCTTGTTATCAGGTCGGGAGGGTTTTTTTTAATATTTGCGTGTGAATGTACAGTAACCCTTTCGAGCATTGGCTCTGGAATCATATTGTTACAATGCAAATGGGATGTTGCGGGGCTGTTTTAGAGCTTCAAGGCCTCTGCTGGTGGCTGGGAAATTGGACGGTGTTCTATCTCTTTTGGGGGGTTGTATTTTTAGTAGTTGTCACTGGGTTTATTCTTTTCTATCTCGAGGTTTCTGCTGCATAGGACCTGAATGAACTTAGGTATTTTGTGGGTATACATTTATATAATTTTGAGAATTGGTGCCCAAAGGCCTTATCTGGTTGGTTGGTCCTGGCTTGATGACAGCCATATCTTTGAAGAACATATTCTGGCTCTGTTTCTCATGCCTTGTGCTTTGATATTATGGCTGAGAGCTTTTACCGAGTTGGGTTAGTCCTGACTGGCTACGGATTTGTTTTTGGTTTGGAATACTTGTGATAGGCTGACTTCACGTTAACATCTTGAAAAGCCTGAATATTCCTTGGATCCATGTCCTAGTAGGATATTTGTTGTCAAACTTAGCACATTGGATATCAGTGTACTTCTGTGTATTTGATTAGGTGTTCTTGGTCCATGTTTATTTTTTTGGTAGGGTCTGATAAAAAGTCGGTCCAAAAGGCCAGTCTCTGTAACTTTTAAGGTATTATAAAATATGTGGCTTTTCAGTTGTGATGAAGACTCTGAATTAGTGCTTGGGTGTGGTATGGTTTGAAGGTCATTGACAGAGATGTATAAGAATCAGCTCCAAGAGCTCGCTCAAAGGAGCTGCTTCAATCTGCCATCGTACTCCTGTATCAGAGAGGGGCCTGATCATGCACCCAGATTCAAATCTACTGTTAATTTCAATGGAGAAGTCTTCGAGAGCCCAAACTACTGCAGCACATTGAGACAGGCTGAACATGCTGCTGCAGAGGTGGCACTTAATACTCTTTCCCAGAGAGGCCCTTCCCGAGCTCTTGCTGCAAGAATCCTGGTATGACTTTTGTTTTGGTAGTGTTTTGAAACTTATTTTCTGGATGATCTATTGCCTTTGATGGTCACGAAATGTGGTTTAAATAGGATGAGACGGGGGTATACAAAAATTTGTTGCAAGAGATAGCTCAGAGAGCAGGAGCAGCACTGCCTGTGTATACTACTGTGCGTTCTGGTCTAGGACATCTGCCCTATTTTACTTGCACTGTGGAGTTAGCTGGGTTAAGCTATACGGGTGAACGGGCCAAGAACAAAAAACAGGCCGAGAAGAATGCTGCCATGACTGCCTGGTCAAGTTTAAAACATTGTAAGTGCTTCTTAAAATTTTGCTATTTTATATATAGTTTAAGGGGTGTTTTTCTTATTATAGGTATATTAGAGTTCCGGGCTTGTTTTTATGTGAAGTTTGAGAGAAGTTTTTCTGCCTTGCCACTAAATAGTTAAGTATGGCTGATTTATATATGCTAATTTTATTGGTTTTTGTGGGATTCTAGTGGCACACCAACTTGGGTTTTGCTCACAGACACCAGCAGAGGGAGAATGTAATGATGAGCAGGAGCAAATCACTATTGCCAGAGCACTTGCACAGCATAGGTCCAAGGAGATAGCATTGGCCCAACAGTTGAAACAGCAACACTCAGCATCCAGGAGAAAGATGCTCACCCAGAGAGAGAGTAGCAGCCATTCTGTTGAACATCAACATTATGAACCCTGGGCTGGAGGAGCATCACAATGGGTTTCTTCTGATTTGCCTGCAGAAGGCTGTTCCAGCTTCAGTTCGAGTCATAATCATCGTTGTCAGCAGCAGCTGCATCGTCCTGCTCTGCCATCGTCTGGGTCTAGGATTTTGCCTCTAATTAGGTCTATTTTTCCGCAGAGGAATAGATCGGGCTCTCTTCATGATTCCCCTTCATCCTCCTCTCTCTCAAGGGAGGCTATTGCAGCTAATAGATCTCCTTCTGGTGACTGTGTTGGGAGTTCTCTGCATGAGCCATTGCCATTAGCACTGTCTAGGGAAGCTATTGTAGCAAACAGAGCTGGTGCAAATGCTAGAACTGTACATAGAAGAGCATCCCAGCAAGTGCCCACCCCATTTGAAGAACATGAGAGAGATGAAGAGGAATGGCTTAAGGCCGATCTCGCAAGGGATAACAGCATTCCTACATTGGGCGTTTCCAATTTATCAGAGTGGGCTGCTACATTTGCTTCTGCCAATTTGTCACCCTGGTCTAATTCAATGCAATCCTGGGGTTTGCATAGGCAGCAACAGCAGCAGCAGCAGCAGCAGCAGCGGCAACAACAATGGATGCCACAAACTATTCCTCAACCTGGGTCATCCTTTCTAACATCTGGATACTGTGGGTCTCCTTCATCAATGGCTGGACCTGTGACAATAAGGACATCAATACCAGTTTGCTCAGCCCCTCCCCGTCGAAGGCCACATTCGGATTTCTTAAGCAATGACACCAGTTTGGTGCCTTCTCCTCTGCAAACTGCACCGGCAGTTCAAATTCGATCTGTTATCCCAGTTTGCTCTAGTCCGCCTGTGCGGAGGACTTTACCACAAAACCCAGACCCAAGTTCCTTAGATAATGAAGACTCCACACTTCAACTGCTCAATCAGCTTAGGCTTTGAAAATTGTCTAAAACAAGTTGATCTATTGATATTCTTCACATTTCACTCTGAAATTTTCCTCTCTTCGAGGCTGCTATTGATATGAGTGGGCAGTATCTCTTACAGATTCTGACTCTGCTTTTCCCTGCCGTGTTTTTTGAGGTTACAGAGCTGAATGTTTATGACATATGTATTTTTGAGGGTGTTCAAAGCTCTCAACCTCTATGACTAGTTGCTATTATCCATATAAATATGTTGGAGCAGATCTCTGCTACCTATTTCTCTAATGCCATGAGTTCCTAACAGATTGCCACAAAGTAGTTGTGTATTTTGGAAGCTGTTCCCACTTCTGGTATCAGCGGTCTCTGGATATCATCATTTTGGTGTATCGTGAACAGGAGGTAGTATGATTTTGATGCTAGGTGCAATTGAAACAAGGTCGGAGAGACATCACTTGTAAAGGCGGATCTTATGGATTTTTGTTTTAATCTGCAGTTTTCGATGTAGGGTTTCAACCACTGGTCTATTGTACTGCTTTCTGTATTCAAATTTAATCACTTTCTCTGTATTATATGTGAATGGGCTACGTTTCCTGCTCTCTAAAACTTTTGGATCAACCTTCCAAAAAATTTTCCACGTTCTTATATATTGCAATTTTCATATTTTTCTCTGCATCGTGTAGTTGCCCGTGGTCTGGCCTTTCTTCTGTATTTCTTGATGTATGGGTTGAACTTTCTCATCTGCAGTGGAGCTTTGAAAATATTGGGTGATGGTTGAGAACAATTTGTTTGTCATGGACCTCTGGTCTGGTGGCTGTTGCTGGATAAATGAAAGTATATATTCTGATATATTGCACTGGAATATAGGGGATGTTATATTTGTGCTATGGGTGTGGCAAAGTGTTGTCTTAATATTCTGGATAGAAAGCAGGGTCTGCAGGAGTTTGTTGAGTGCAAGGCAAAACGACCATCTGATTTTTTGGATGACAGATTTCACAAAAAAACCAAGAGATAAGAGGCATTAACCCAACAGAACCTAACATATTTTCACTCGAATATTTATAATGTGCTTGATCTGATAAAAATTGGAACCTTGGAAACTGCCAAAGAATTGCTTGAAAATAATCCAAGTACTTGAAATATTTAAATGGTTAACCCATGCCATTTCCATCGCAAAACATTCCCCTCTCCACGCAGATACTGGGTAATTATTATTTGTTTAACGGTGCTGGTTTGACTCTTTTGTATTTTGATATCTCGATCAGTCTCCTTCATACCTGTTACCTCTTGATCTCCCTTTAACAGAAGCCCAAGGTGATCTCACTTCAAACTTGTCACAATGTTCGTCGAACTCCGACCTTGAGTGATCTCACCTTAAATCTGTCACAAAGTTACCAAAACTTTAGCATTAAGATTTGAAATTTCGAACTCCGACCTTGAGTGATCTCACCTTAAATCTGTCACAAGGTTCCCAAAACTTTAACATTAAGATCTGAAATTTTGTGATTTTATTTTTTTAAATTAAGATCTGAAATTTTGTGATTTTATTTTTTTTAAATTTGGCGAACCTCTACCTCACTGTATCCAAATCTCCTAGTCGGGAGTCTAGGACCAAGTCGTTCATATTTGAAAACTCATAACCTTGTGTCCCAACTCAATCTTGTAATCTACTTATCTTTGCAATTTCCAATACCTCATTGAATCTGAATCTCATAGTCAGGACCAAGAGGACCCAACTCAATCTTGTAATTTATCTATCTTTGCCATTTCCAATACTTTATTGAATCTGAATCTCATAGTCAGGACATAGTCAGGACCAAGAGGACCAAGTCGATAGTTTAAAACTAATAACTTTGTGTCACAAATCAATTTTGAAATCTATCTTTACAATTTCCAAGTCCGTGATAGCATTTTTTATATTTATTGATGTTAATATCAAAGACCAAGTTGTCCATATTTGAAAACTGATAGCATTTTTTATATTTATTGATGTTAATATCAAAGACCAAGTTGTCCATATTTGAAAACTCGTAACCTTGTGTTCCAACTCAATCTTGTAGTCTATCTATCTTTACAATTTCCAATACCTCGTTCGAATCTGAATCTCATAGTAATCTATCTATCTTTACAATTTCCAATACCTCATTAAATCTAAATCTCATAATAATTTATCTATCTCTGCAATTTCCAATACCCCAATTTATCTATCTCATAGTGAGGACCAAAAAGACCCAACTCAATCTTGTAATCTAGCTATCTGTGCAATTTCCAATACCTCACTGAATCTGAATCTCATAGTCAGGACCAAGAGGACCAAGTTGATAGTTTAAAACTTTGTGTCACAAATCAATTTTGGAATTTATCTTTTCAATTTCCAAGTCCCGGATAACAATTTTTATATTTATTGATGTTAATATCTTATTATAAACTTTTTTTATATTTATTGATGTTAATGTTTTATTATTAAATATTATTTTAGTATTAAGATATCTATATATAGAAAATGATTATATAACATTTTTTATATTTATTAATGTTAATATTTTATTACTAAATATTATTTTAATATTAAAATATGTATATAGAAAAGGCTATATTAAATATTATTTTAATATTAAAATATGTATATATAGAAAATGGTTATAGATGAATTTAATAGCAAACCAAACCTATCCTTTGCAAACCCAAACTCAAACCGAACCAAAATTCAAACTCAAACCAAAGCTCCGAACTCAAACCGAACCAAAATTCAAATTCAAAGCCGAAACAAAATTCAAACTCAAACCAAACCTAACATTTGCAAACCCGAACTCAAACCGAATGACTGAGCCTCAAACATTACTCATACATTACTCATGTTTAGTAATAGTTAACCTTGATTTTTAATAGGTGATTTTGATCTCACTTCAAACAGAACTTTATGTTATTAGACATGACTTAATGTTATATAAGTCCAAGTACCAATTAATATTGGTTGTTGATGAGATTGTATCCTTCTAGATTAATATTGGTTTTTATTTGCCTACAGCTATGAGATAGTATCCTTCTAGTATTGATTAATACTGGTTATTTGCTAGTGATGAGATAATATCCTTCTAGTATTAATTAATACTGGTTAGTTGCTCACAGTGATGAAACGAGTTATGAAAGGTTGTTAAGGTTGTTATTATTTGCTATAAGTGACATCCTTTTGGTATTGATTAATATTCACAGTGATGAAATGTTGTTATTATTTGTTAAGGGTTGAAATGAGTGATGAAGGGTTATAAAGAAAAGTATTTTTAATATTTATGAAGCTAAAAATAGTTTATGGGACAGATTGCTTTTTTATTTGGTTTTTGTATTAGATTTTTTCCTATGGAGTTTTACAATAAACACTCTCAGCTTCTTGACAAACTCTTTGCTGAATAGATTATCCCAAGAGCTAGCTGCCAAAATACCTGCATAATTTTCCCCGCTGTCTTTGAAGGCTTCGCATTCTAAAATGAAATGTTTTTCTTTTTCCACTTTTCCGGAAGAGAAAAAACTACATACTCTTTTTTTCCACGTTTCTTTTGACCTTTTTTATCGCTTTGTTTCACAACGAAGTTGATGAGAATTAGTCTTTAATTGAGCAATAAGAATTTTAGATCTCCAAGAAATATCGGCCCCTGTGTACGTTTTTTGCTAATGATTATGAGTGGGGTTAAACTCTTCAATGCAATACTTCTTCTTTCTCCCAAGTACGTTTGTGGAACTTATCCATAACAAAAGTTTTTATTTATTTATTGTTTATAGGACACATGCTTAAGCAAATCCCCCATTTACTAGATCATTTGTTATTTTGCCACATCCAAGTCTTATTTCTTTTGCACAATTTGTCACTAAACACAACCTTAGGTCATCTATCCTCTTCCATTTGCTCAATTTTTTTCAAATACCTTATGATTCGCACCATAGCAATTGCTTCAATAGGAGCAGCCCCTGTTTCTTTTAACAAGATAGCATAAAGAACTGCAATTTTAATTTTGAACTTGTTTGTAATCAAACGCTTCTGAATTTTCTCAATTTGTTTCCACTGCATCCCGGTTGTACTGTTGGCCCACAGTTCACAACCGTAGAGAATCACCGGAATCACTAGAAGTCCAATAGTTTTTCAGTCGTAAGTTCTCTTGCAAACCAAGCGCCGATTTAGCAATCAGTATAAGGTCATTTGTGTACAAAAGAAGTCTTATAACGAACTTGCCCAAATGGATACTGTCACCCCTTTGCGAATTTAGCCACTCTTCAAGCTTGTCTATATATAAACAGAGAAGGGTAGGAGGCAATGTGCAACCTTGCTCAACTCCGATATCGCTTCTAAAACTTTCAGAAACACTTGCTGAAGTTCTAATTTTGACTTTCAACTCTTCTTATAGCATATGCACAGCTGCTTTCAAATGCTTGAGAATCTTGAATTCCTCCATTATGCACCAAAGCTTATCCCTAGCAATCGTGTCAAAGACTTTTTTGAAATCAACAAGGCAACAAAAAACTTCCTTTTTTTCCCAATCTTTTTCGACGATGTGCCTTAAAGTTATACAATGATCCACTGTGGAATGTTTAGGTCTAAAACTTGCTTACCCTTTAGCACGTTTATCTCTTTCTTCTGCCCACTTGATTTTTTTTTCTAACATGCTTCCAAATAACTTTGCAAACAAGGGGTTTATCATTATGGTTCTATAATTGGAAGGATTATTTACGTCACCACTCTTGAAAATATGTATTGCCATATTAGTCCAATATGTGGGGAACCCTTGCTGTATGTTGTTGTTGAAATTTTTTGTGATGTGAGGTGAAATTTTTTTTAAGCTCCACTTTAGATACTCTGCTTGGAGTTCTGCTAAGTCTTTTGCTTTTCCAGCACCCAACTTCTTGACACCCATCTCTACCTCTTGCACCATTAAGAGTTTTGTGTCTGTATTGACCAAGGGAGGAGGATCAACATTGAGATCTTGCTCATAAAATTGTCTTGCATAGTCGAACCATTTAGATGCTGTAATGTTGTTTTCAGTTTGCACCTTTTTCGGTTGGAGTTCCTTCCAGAATAATTTGGGGTTATTTTTTCCAAAGAAGATAAGTTTTTCTCTCATCGAAACCATGAAATCAACGTTTTTCTTTCTTAATATCTGCTTGTAAGCTTTGAGCTTAATGTTATCATTGTCTGATTCCTTCCACATTCTCTTTGCCTTTTTGCATTCATCGTCAAACCAAGCATTGAAATTTGCTTCAGACTTCTTAATTTTTGCTCTTTTGCATTCATCAAGTGCGCTTTGAGTTAAATGTGTTAATTCGTGACTATGAAGGCCATGAAATGAGATTTCCTCCTTCTCGAAGAGCTTCTCTAACATTATTTTGAAAATATTATTATTATTTGCTCACATTGATGAAATGAGGTTTGAGGAATAAGTGCCTTCCTACCAAAATATCCCAAATGATTATAACCTAGGATCTCAAATGGTTATTGATGAAATTGTTTTTGGACATTTTGATCTTTATCAATTCTCAAGTCCTTGCTAGTATTGATAGATTAATAAACTATAATTATTTATTATGAAAATAGTAATCTTTGGTCTAATTATACTCTAATCTTTAGTCTAATTATGCTCTAAGTTTCATCATAACACGGAAATTCACAGCAACTACAAGATTGATAAAGTTGGGAAACAGTGTTCAAAGCTAAAAATGGTGGTTAAGGGTAGTTTGTTTCTTTCTTTTCGGACATACAACCGGGTTGGAACTGTGGAAAACATGAAAAACTGATGGTTCTTCAGAGCATGGGATGTGAATTGTATTGTCTGCATGACTTCCACGGAGGTGGGTATTTAAGACAACTTTTAATCAAGGGTAACAAGTAGCGAGGCAGAGGAGCAGGAGCATTGAACGTGAAAATAATTGGAAACCGTCAAATGTGTATAGGAAATAATGCCTCATCTTTCTGTAAACAAATAAATGCTAACAGCAATCAGGACTTGACCGAACTTTCAGCAGAAAACATCCTACTTAAATGCCACCTCTGCAAAATCTCTTTTAATTCATGCCTCTGCAAACTATCTTTAATTCACATGAAGCAGCACTTGCATTTCTTTTGTTATTGGGCAAAACAATAAATATGGGTAAGGGCAAGTTTAATTGTAACTTTATGTGCAGAATGATAAAAACATGGAGACTGCGAGGTAGGTTTTATTTTTAAATTATAGGAAGTTTTAGTAATTGTTTAGATGAGTGGTAAAGGTGTGATATCAGAGAGGTAGGTTTTTCTGATTACAGGAAGTTTTAATAAGTGAATAGGTGATGGTAAATGTGTGATGTTAGAATGAGGATATGATGTAATGTTGTACTTTATATATTTTTATTATTGTATTAAAATTATAAAAAATAATTTTATTTATTAAAATGGTACTATTTTGTTTCGCATTGATATGTTATTTTTTTATTTATTATAAGTAAAATATATTTATGTGGTTTTGTTTGGTTAATGTTGATATGTATAATGTGGCTTTGCTTTTTTATAATAAAATGAATTTTAATAATTTTATTTATTAAAATTATATTATTTTTGTTTTGCATTTGTGTGTTATTTATTTTATTAAAATTTTACAATTTTTGTTTTACATTTATTTGTTTTGCATTTGCTTTTTATTTATTTACTTATTATAAGTAAAATATATAAATGTGGTTTTTTTTGGTTAATGGTGATATATGGGGGTGTGGCTTTGCTTTTTGTATATTTTGTAATAACATCCTCATGTGAAATTGATGAGCTTTTTTGGATGCCTTGTAATAATGTTGTCATGTGATATACATATGTGATTTTGTTTTTTGGGTTTTTCCTAATTACTATTTAATGTGAAGTTGATGTTTTTTTTTTGTCAAGAGTTAGACTAATTTTAGGTTGGGGTTAGTTTATATGTTGAATGGAAGAATGATTTATTGAGTGGGATGTTGGGCTGGGCTTCAGTAGTGTTTGGAAGTTCCATGAGACAATTTTTATTCCCTACAATGGGTTCCCACCCTCAGTGCCTCCCTAAAAGCCTCCTTAAAAGGTTTGACCTAGAACTTTGAGAGAAATTAGGCATGAGAGCCTCACATAAACCCACCAATTTTTGTTATGTGCCTATGCAACCTTTCATCTTAAATAATTTACAAAATGATGTAAATATGTAAAGTTGATTTGTTTTGAATGCTTTACATTGATATGCGGAATTGCTCTATCTTGCATACCTTACATTGATATGTGGAGTTCATCTATTTATTATTTGTTAATAAGATTATGGTTATTGTATATATTAATGTTAATTTTTTTAGTAATATTGCTTAAAATGTATATTACATAATATTATTTATCTATGCTTTATGTGTAATTATGATTATTGTTATTTATAATATAAAAATTTCAGAAATATTATTTAAAAATAATTCTAACTAATATTAAAAAAGAAGTCTAACCTTGTATATATATATATATATATATATATATATATATATATATGCTTCCATTAGATTTTCAGGAAATAGGTCTTACAAAACATGTCTCAACAACCCCCTCTCTCTCATTTCGACGAGACTTGTTGAGATTGGGGAGTGGAGGATACCATAGCGGATGCTTTACATTCTTTATTCCCGACAGGCATTGTAGTCATGACATACTAGGAAAAAACAAAAAGGAGACTAGAACTGATAATAATGTATCAAGGAAGGGGATGAGGGGGAGTACAAGGGGAGTTGCAAAGTAGGCAACACGATCGTGCATATGGAAATCAATATGTTCCACCTGCGCTTCCAGAATGCAAAGGTGGTCATTTGTGCGACGTTAGCTTGGCAGAGTGTGTCCAATTGATCCAAAGTTTCATTATCACTGTATTGGATATCATTAATGTAAGCCACAATTTCATTACAATCTTCATACCTGTGGTCTCTGAGAATGTCCACGTTGATTTGGATATTGTGGAGCTGCTCTGCTATGGACTCCATGGTGGTAGGAGCCACTATGTGATATGGAGAATGCGCTGGAGATAGAGCCACTACATTGCCGGTTTCCTGACTCTCTGAGTGCCTAGACAATGAGCTATGGCTTGACACAGGACGCCTCGCATGAACATGTCGAACCCCCCACCCTGCGGCGAGACCGGCCCCGCTGGCGAAGCATATCACGCTTGGAGTACGTATACGAGAAACTAGCTAGCCGAGCCGAAGAGAAACCTTCAAAGAATCAACGAGAAAGATGACAGAGACTAGAACCAAGATACCAATACCCAGGAAAGACGTACAACTAAACCCAGACGCCGCAGATAGAAACCCAAGATGGGTGAACTTCCTCCCACACTGAAGGGCTGCCTAAGGCATACACAACCTGCCAAACTAACAACCCTTGGAAACAAAAAATACTTCCCTAGAGGGTCGGATGGACACACACAATGAGGCCTGCCCTGACTGGGCACCCATACAAAACACAATTTTGACCAGAGACCCGTGTTGCCCAACGCTGACACACATAAAATCCAGAGGTAACGTCCAACAAAAATCCGTTCGCGGGGCACACACAAGCAAACAACAACTGAGACTTCCTCCTCTAACTGGAGGCAAAAGTAGTGAACAAAAATAAGGACACAAATACCTTTTCCAAGACGGCAAAAGGGAGCTTCAGGAGCCTCCAACTCCTCCTTGAATGCCGATGACAAGATTCTTAGATGGAGGCGGGGAACAAAACAAGACACCATCCATAGAGGTTCCCGAATCCTAGGTGAAATATTGAAGACTAAATACAAAACAAACCAAGTCAGACCAAGATTCCACGTCGCCTCTCATCCAAGGCCATGGCCTCGACGAGTCTCCATGGACCACATCTCTCGCACTACAATTCTCCACCCGACCCAAATTCATTGCCCGAAATTCCAAACTGGAGAGGGATGCTCCCTTGTCTGTGGATTTAACCGATGGAGTAGCTGGAGAGATTTTCACACACATAAAATCACTGCAGGGACGACTCTTACTAACCACCATTAAAGACCGCGTGGAGGAGGGGTGAACCCTGAGGACCGCATTTGTGCCGGATGTTCACTTTGTTGATCACCCCCATCAGGGATATATATATAATCATCCAATTTTAGGGTCACGACCAAGACAAACACCAAATTAGTATATGAGACCCCCTCTGTTGATCATCTCCATCAGGGGATATATATATATATATATATATATATATATATATATATATATTATCATCCAATTTTAAGGTCATGGCCAAGCCAAACACCAAATTAGTATATGAGACCCCTTGTTTTTGAGAAGGGACCCACCTCTATGCAACTATTTGACTGCGAAGTCTACAAAGGCATAAACACTCTACCCCTCTGGGTTTGAACTTGTAACCTCTCAAGAAGAATGTAACAGATCTATCCATAACAAATAAATAATTTTTTTTTACCTTCATTCACATTGAAAACATAATATACATAAAATCTAATTAACACACACACACACACATATTGTATTACAAATATTACCTTTCTTGTTACCGAGACTTCACATTAAAGACTCCTCATAAGCTAACTTTGGAGGAACTGTGGGTATTGTGCGGAATATTAGCTTTGATTTTGAGTATTAAATCGCCGGTTCAATACCAATGTACATCACATAGATTTTGTACCTAGTTAAATTATTACACACAGATCTTAACGACTTAGTTAATTCTCCATAGCATCGAATTTGCTGTCATTATTAATTTTGCTTTACATCTGGGACAATCCTCATCGTATATGGAGTTTTTGATCAACGGTTATGATCTTTGTTGGGATGGTTACGGTAATACCCTTACCCCCAAACCCTAACCATTCACGCCATCTGCCGTCGCTGCGAGGGCAGCCCG
This sequence comes from Pinus albicaulis, assembly GCA_034641835.2. Lineage (NCBI taxonomy): Eukaryota > Viridiplantae > Streptophyta > Pinopsida > Pinales > Pinaceae > Pinus > Pinus albicaulis. The sequence goes on from CM076583.1 coordinate 1,101,623,371, forward strand.
AGCTCTGCAATTGTTCTTCGCAAAATGTATCTCCTCCTTTCGCCCTCGACTTGAAGACTTAAGGTAACACATTCATGCATGTTTTTCATTAAATTTCGGTGTTGGTCTCTCTTGCTGGGTTAAACTAGTGTTTTACATTTCCTCAAGTGTTCAAATCTCTATTTTACAGTCTTACATGTTTGACTATGGCGTAACAGAGACCCTTGCTTTCCAGTTTTCTTTTCAGGAGGGTTTGTGTTCAAGTTTCCATTCCCGGATTTCATAGAGATTTTCATTACAGCCTCTCCAGGCTTATTTATTTTTGGAAAAATAGTTTCCTAGCGTTCGTATGGCTAGGATAGGTAAGAAAAATATTCTTACCCTCTTTCTCTAGTTAATATTCCAAAGTTTAGAATAATACGTATCCGAATCTCACAATTTTCTATTGGGAATTTTTGTCTCATGGCTTCTTGTTCGAACCCTAGCTCATCTGTAAGGAAACCATTTTATTTTTACTTCTGTTCTTACACTTTTCTTTTCACTGGTTTTATTTCAACCAAACCTCCATTGGTACTCCTCTCTATTTGATTGAGGGCGGAAACGTGAAGCTGGGTTACGATTAATTGAGTTTTTCCGCTAATTTTCATAAGGGCCTCTAAGGCTCTGCTCCTCTGTGGATGTAATTTAGTCCTTGAAGGAGTTTTTCATTATAGTCTCTCCAGGAAAATTAATTTAAAGTATTAAATCGTCGGTTTAGTACCAATGTACATCACACATATTTTGTACCTATTTAAATTATTACACACATATATTATCGACTTAATTAATTCTCCATAGCATCGAATTTGCTGTCGTTATTAATATTTCCTGACATCTGGGACAATCCTCACCGTATATGGAGTTTTTGATCAAGAATTATGATCTTTGCTGGGACGGTTAGGGTAATACCCTTACCCCCAAACCCTAACCATTCATGCCATTTGCCGCCGCTGCAAGGGCATCTCGAGCTCTGCAACTGTTCTTCGCGGAATGTATCTCCTCCTTTCGCCCTTGGCTCGAAGACTTAAGGTAACACATTCATGCATGTTTTTCATTAAATTCCAGTGCTGGTCTCTCTTGCTGGGTTAAACGAGTGTTTTACATTCCCTCAAGTGTTTAAATCTCTATTTTACAGTCTTACATGCTTGATTATGGTGTAATAGGGACCCTCGCTTTCCAGTTTGCTTTTCAGGAGGGTTTGCGTTTAAGTTTCCATTCCTGGTTTTCGTGGAGTTTTTCATTACAATCTCTCCAAGCTTATTTCTTTTTGGAAAAATAGTTGCCCAACATCGGTATGTCCAGGATAGGTAAGAAAAATATTCTTACCCTCTTTCTCTAGTTAATATTCCAAATTTTAGAATAATACATAGCCGAATCTCACAATTTGCTATTGGGAATTTCTGTCTCAGGTCTTCTTGTTCGAACCCTAGCTCATCTATAAGGTAACCACTTTATTTTTACTTATGTTCTTATGCTTTCCTTTTCATTGGTTTTATTTCAACCAAACCTCCAGGTTTCTAACCACTTTCCATCGTCTTGCAAGTTTCTAACCATGTTTAATTGTTTGCCTACCTCGGTTTATGACATATCTTCCATTTCTCCAGGTATTTATGGAACCTCTAGAGGGGTCTTCTCTGAGTTGTTTCAAAATCTGGTCCTATATTGGACTCCTCTTTGTTTGATTGATTAATTGAGTTTTTCCGTCAATTTTCACGAGGGCCTTTAAGGCTCTGCTCCTCTGTGGATGTAATTTAGCCCTCGAAGGACCTTCTGTTGAATGTATCATTTAATTTGTTTAAGAGAGAATTTGAACAAAGTCTGGAATTTTTGTTAGATAGTGAGGCTCTGTTTAATTTTATATCGTGTTCAAGGAATTTCCTTTGGCTCTCCGTAAGTTTTCGGATTAGTTCTCTGGCTAGGATATAAATATACTTATATGCTCCTCATGTAACAGTTTTGGATACAGTCAGAGTTTCCTTTTGCTATGAACTATATATTCATTTGTAACTTACGATTCATCATGTTCCCATAGCAATTTTCGGTCTCGTTATCACTTGTATGGTATATTCTCAGTTTTGCTATGAATGTCCAGATAATCATTCACAATCTTTAAATAACTCAGAATATATTTGGTTCCATTGGTTTAGCACATTGCCTCCATTACTTAACCTATGATTGTTGCAATCTCCCGAATAGTGCGCTCGCATTTGGGCCTGTTTGCTTTTCTGTGGAAATGGCTAGCTTGTTTATGTATTCTTTTTGACATTCAGATTACCTCCTTTTGAGGGTTTCTATGTTTATGCTTAACTATGTTCATTTATTATTAAATATGTTTAACAGTGTGGCCATTTCCACAAAAAACTATGTTCAAATATTTTTCTTTGCCTCGGTCTTTAATCTATCGTGATGGCCGTTATCTGTGCTGCTATAGAACATATAAATGTTTTCATGATTGTTTAAACATATTTTCTTGATATACTCAGCAGGATCAACACTATCTCTGATTTTAAGTGTAGTACCTATTCAAAATAGTTTTCTTTCAAGTTATAAAAATTCAGATGGCCGAACCATCTTTCAGAATGAGTTTTTGTTCTCATACTCTTAGTCTGTGAATGTTTTCCTATATCTACTTATGGTACACTGTATGGTCTGGGGACTCTTCTTGGACAGACTAATTTTCCCTTTTCACTCCACGACCTCTTTGGTTTCTAGAGGGTTTTCATCTCTATTAATCAATTTCTACAGAGTCAAATCTGTTATTCTTTACTGTCCGCATTGATATCTATGCTTTCTTAGAATTCTTATACGCATGTAATTTTTAATATGTAGACATAAAAAAGCATATTAGGAACATACAATCATTCTGAATCAAGTAGTTAATTCACTGCTATAAACAATCTATTTAGCAGTCTTGTTGAAAGAATAGTTTCTATTCTACTGTAATCAACATTCACAGGTTCATTGAGATAAACATACTTAACAAAAATCATATTTAAAACTTTTCTTTCAACTCTGTCTTGAGTTTATAATACTTATCTCATTTAACCAAAGCTGATGGTAGCCTCCCAACCATGAGAGAGACGATTATGTCTTCAGTGCCCCCCGTGCACCTCACCAGAGTAGAATTGATTAGCAGTTTTATTGGAGAAATACTTCAAGACCTCTGTCCAGTCTCTTCTCCAGTGTCAGGTTGCAGAGTTCCACTGGTACAAACCAGCTCTATACCACTCTCACCTTACAACCTTCTGACTGTTATTTTCTCATTACACAAAACCCCTTTTTCTGTATGTGATTTCTCTTTTATCCTCAGAGGAGAAGGTAACTGTCAATAACTGCTTTAGTCTAACTACTATGGAATCTTGGAAATTTTACCCATCAGTTATGGAAACCGCACCATAAAGTAATTCTTTATTCAAAAAGAAGAAAATAAATCTTGTTCATCAATTGATTAACATACTCGTTAATCTTGGTTTACTTAAAAAATCAAATGTATATTTTAATGTAGCATAAAGTAATTAATCCGAATGTTACAAAGAACCACATACTCTTAACCATTAGGACCATTGAAACCATTATCTATTTAATAATTTCAATTATTTTTCATTATTTTTATATTGGTATGATTTAATTTATTTTTACATCTAATAAATTTAATATATTTTTTTTTAATAATTTTTTATTTAATTTATTGAAACTATATATGATATTTCATGATTAATTCTGGTGGAGTATCACAGTATTAATAATTTTATTTATTTTTTAATTTTTTAAAAAGAAATCTCTTAAATCTTATATTTAATGTTGCATTTACTTTTATAAAAATTTTATTGGAAATTTTATCATATTTTAAGTGGACTATTAAAAAATCATGAGAAATTAGTCAGTTACGACTACTTCTCATGGAAATGTTCATAGATGAATGACTTATTTAACACAGTTGAATCCCAAAAATGATATCTAATATAATGCATTGCGGAAACCCCTTTTTCTTAAATACAAAGTGTAAAGGGAGCTCTACTTGAATGGTTCATGAGGCACAATACTTGCTAAGGTTTTGCAAATCGGGTAGCAAGCTAAGTGGGATTGATTGCGGGGAAAAACTCCATAGTTAAGCGCGGTTGAGCCAGAGGAGTTTTGGGATGGGTGACCTCCCGGGAAGTCTTGGTTACTGGGTGCAAGCCTCGGAAGTGAGGATTTACGCTATGTGATTCATTTCACTAGTTTCAATCCCACTTCTTCACCTCTGTGAGCATCACCCGATGCAATGTAGCAAGCTAAGTGGGCTTGATTGTGGGGAAAAACTCCATAGTTAAGCGCGCTTGAGCCAGAGGAGATTCGAGACTTCTTCACTGCTTTTTAGTGGAATTTTCAGATCAATAGATGAATGACTTACTTAACCTAGTTGAATCCCAAAAATGATATCTAAATCTATTCAAGTTAAGTTTAATTATTTTATTCATTTTTATTGAAATCACAATTGAAATCTGGCAGGAATTCATTGAAATCACAAGTTTGATGGGTAATCCCTGCAGAATAGAAGTGCAACTCCAAAAAGTGGCACTAAAGACAACTCCGATTTTTTTTATAGTTTGGAAATTATCATAAATTGATGCTAATTTTAGTATTAATTTATTTGGTCTTTAATTAAATGTAATGAGTGGTCTAGTTCAATTGTAAATAAGTAAAATTTGTTTTTTTGAATTGTATAGTAAATGATTTTTTTTTGTAAATTAGTTAATAAGGTTTTTTTTTTCATATTCAAGTAAGTAGATTTACTGGAAGGGATCATTTTTTTGCCAATGTATTAGCAAAGCCTAACATTAAGGACTTTAAAGAGAATTGACCCATGACCTCCATTAGAAAGATGCTTTTAGCAACAAGAATTCAACCAATTGAATTAATGATTTTAATTATTCTTATTTTTATTAATTTATTTAAATATTTTGAAATAATTAATTAATTATTATTATTATTATTATTTTTTAAAATTAACCTGTAAGACTATTTATTGGTTTTAAAATATCAATAAAGAATACTTTAATAATGCATCTATTACCAACTATTTTACATTTTAGGTATTGTTATATTAATTTTAATTATTATTATTATTATTAATTAATTTATGTTTATAATTTATTGATATTATTTTTAGTTGAATTTGTTATAATAATTTTAGATTACATGGAGTAGCATTATATAACTATCATTTGCCTCTAAAGCTGCAAAGATAGGCCAAAGGAAATAAATACTATATAAAGGAATATTTAAAAATAAAATAAAGAAAACTCTATTTTAATTTTTCAAAAACTACAAAATTTGCAGAATAATTTAAAAATACGTAAAAAACCAAAGATATTTATATTATACATAATACCCTTAAAAATATATATAAAAAAACAAAATTAACATAGGGAAAAAACAATTAAAAGACCAAAAACACATACATAAACCAACCTACACATTACAAAAAGAACAAATTTCATTAATATCCTTTTGCATTTCAAAAAAATCTCTCTACATTTAAAAAAGATTTCCTTATACTATTTTTTATTATAAAGTGGTAAATAAACAATCAGACATAAATATTTAAATTTTAAATAAATAAAACAAATACACATGTAATATACTATAAACAAATAAAAAAATAAAACTATTGATTTTTATCTTTTAACTATAATTTTTTTCATTAATTACTATTATCTTTTTCTTTACCATATTATAATAAGAAAATTGCTAATTTTTAAATGTTATTTTTTAATATAAAATATTACTAATTTTTAAATACTCTTCTTTTAATATAAAAATTTTCTCTAATTAAAAATTTAGAAACTATTGATTTTTATCTTTTAACTATAAATTATTTCATTAATTAAAATTTCATACTGAACTATCAATGAATTATTAAGAGAATGAATGGAATTCATGAATTTTCAAATTATGATTGAATATATTAGAGAGATTTGAATCTGTTTTTACCAAGGAGTGCTTCTGGTTTTTTAAAAGAGAATGAGAAAACTGGCCAAACATATGAAGTATGGTCAAGTTAAGTTTCTAATCAAAATAATAGATATATGTGATATTTGGCGCTGTATATAATATAATAGTGATTGAATAAGTATTCTATTGTGCTTCTCTCACTGCACCCAAAGAGAATATCTTCATACATATAATTTTTTCTATATTTTTAAGGAACCACTAAAAATGGAAAAAAATAGCTATGAAATTTTTTCTCGATGAAGTTAAACTTGTGGGGAAAATTAAACATAGGATCTTGTGAACCTGCCTTTTGAATTTTATTGGAATCTTCACTTCCTAGGTTGTTATCGAAAGGAAAAACCAAATATCTGCACAGTTGCTCAATGTCTTCCTCTATTCAATTTATTGGAATTTATGGTAAATTGCCTTTGTATCATTTGTCAATTTGATTTAGGATCTCTTTGGTTTTTTGAGCCGCCACCCACAGTTATATATGGTTTAATTGAGGCTGGAAACCAAGCGATTTACCTTTCCATTTATCCGCTTTGCATTTCATATGCAGCTGCGACCTCGTGAATGCTCTTGATATTATGATCTGCGCACCCCGATAGTTGATAAATCCCGTTTGAATACCCATGCACTAAGAAATTCATGAAGTTTGTGGTATGGATGGATTGATATATTGAACAGGCACCCTCTCAGAGATATTAAATGAGCTAGACGAGATAGGGGTTCGAATTGACGAAGAAGGCCACTGATTTAGCGGAGCTTGCGAGAAATCAGTTACAAAAGGATGTTCTTCTCAAAACAGCCTCCAGCAACCATAAGTTTTTAGGAGAAATATTAGCCCATCTTTCGATGAAATTTTTCAGATTAAAATTCTGCGTTACCATCTTCATCGATCCATGACGTCCACCACCGACTACTCAATTGAGTGGCACACATTTTGACCGACAATCCTCTGCACTCACCATGGGCCGCAGGGCCGCAGTATTCAAAGTTATCAGGCCAGTGTTGTACAGTTTTCAAGTGTTAATTCCGCAGGGCCGCAGTATTCAAAGTTATCAGGCCAGTGTTGTACAGTCTTCAAGTGTTAATTTTTCACTGGGCGGAGGGGACACCTATTCAGATTCTGTTAGGAACGAGGAATCTGAACAGTGTCTCGAACATAAATCTCACAATAAAAATACCTATGACTTAAATAAAGCGGATTACTTTACTCATTATAATTATAGAAAATTAATAAAAGAAAAAAAAAAAATATATATATATATATATATATATATATATATTTTATTTTTTAAATATATTTATTATATATATAAAAGTGTTAAGGCATCATAAATTATTATATTTAAAACTTGAATTTTTTTTTTTTTTTGGAGATTTTCTGGTGGATTTTTCTGAACATTTTTTTTTTTTAAAATTTGGTAGGAATTCATTGAAATCATAAGTTTGATGGGTAATCTTTGCACAATAGAAGTGCCTTAGGTGTTTTTTAGGGCATTGAATCCATATATATAGTAAAAAAACCAGTTTAAATAACACAAATCAAGATTTCACCTCAAAAACAACTCCGATTTATTTTATAGTTTGGAAATTATCATAAATTGATGCTAATTTTAGTACTAATTTATTTGATCTTTAATTAAATGTAATGAGACGTCTAGTTCAATAGTAAATAAGTAAAATTTGTTTTTTTTGAATTGTATAGTAAATGAAATTTTTTGTAAATTAGTTAATAAGTTATTTTTTTTTCATATTTAAGTAAGTAGATCTGCTCGAAGAGATTATTTTTTGCTGGTTTATTAGCAAAGCCTAACCTTAAGGACTTTAAGGAGAATTGATCCACGACCTCCATTAGAAAGATGCTTTTAGCAACAAAAACTCAACCAATTAAATTAATAATTTTAATTATTAGATTATTTTTATTAATTTATTTAAATATTTTTAAATATTAGATATCATTTTTTGGATTCAACTGAGTTAAGTAAATTACTCATCTATTTCCATGAGAGGTAGTCGCAACTGAGTAATTTCTCATGATTTTTGAATAGTCCACTTAGCACTCGTTGCATCGGGGACTTGCACCTGGTAACCAGGACTTCCCAGGAGGTCACCCATCCCAGAACTCCTCTGGCTCAAGCGCACTTAACTGTGGATTTACAATCAAACCCACTTAGCTTGCTACCCCATTTGCAAAACCTTAGCAAGTATGGTGTCTCATGAACCATTCAAGTAGAGCTCCCTTTACTTTTTTGTATTTAAGTATGAGGGGTTTCCGTAATGCATTATATTAGATATCATTTTTGGGATTCAACTGGGTTAAGTATGTCATTCATCTATGACCATTTTCATGAGAGGTAGTTGTAAACTATTATTATTATTTTTTAAATTAACTCATAAAACTATTTATTGGTTTTAAAATATTAATAAAGAAATACTTTAATAATACATTTATTACCAATTATTTTATTAGCAAATTGTCATATTAATTTTAATTATTATTAATAATTAATTTATGTTTGTAATTTATTGATATTATTTTTAGTTGAATTTGTTATAATAATTTTAGATTACATGGAATAGTATTATATAAATAACTAGGTTTACTTTACTAATTATAATTATAGAATATATATATATTAATTTTTTAAATATATTTATTATATATATATATAAATATTAAGACATCATAAATTATGAATTTAAATAGATCATAAATAACATAATATAAAATTATATTTATATATTTTTATTTTTTGATATATATATATATATACATCATAAATTATGAAGTTAATGGATTATAAGTAATATAATATAATATAATATTTTATTTTATAGAAATTCTATAAGTCTAGTTTAATTAATAGATGAAATGATATTTTTAGGGTATTTTTTCTAGTTAATTTTAACCAAAATTTGATATAGATTATGGTTTTCAAGCTTCTGTGGTTATCGTTTAATGAAGAGATCTCTAAATTAAAATTAATATATTTTTTAAAAATTTATTAAAAAAATTAATAATAATAATAATTATTAAATTAATGAATATGATAGCATATATTCTATTAAAATTATTATAATTTATTAAATTTCTTAAAATAAATTTATTCTTTATTAAAAATAAATAAATAAAAAATTTCATTAAATAAATTAACAAAATATTAATTAGTCAGTGTGCTCTTCTTCTTCTCCTCTTTTCACTATATATAAAACTTGTCCTTTGGGTACTTCTTTCATTCTTCATTCATCATCTTGTCCTGAAGATGGATCCCCGTTGGGATTCGAAATGTTGATCATTGTTTTATGAGACTGTAGATAATCCGGAGATCTCTTCATTGATATAGATTTTTAAAAACTTGAGTTTAAGTTGTTTAATATATATAATTCGAGTGTCTGAGGGTTTTTTAGAGTGTTGAATCCATTTATGCATTAAAAATTGTATTTTAAACAACAAAAAATCACAATCCTGAGTGGAATAAAAACATTTCCTCTAATTACAAAATCATTATAATTAATTTCATTTTAGCCAAGGTATATGGGCATATTCTAGAAAAGAAGATTAGCTTTTGGCTTGAAAACCAAGGTAAAAAAGTGAAAGGCCAAGTTGGGTTTAGGAGACATTCATTCAATTGTGGACCATCTTGTTACACTTAAGATAATTGCAGAGGAATGTTGCAACAATAAAACCAATATTTTCTATTGTTTTGTTCACATTAGAAAATATTTTAACACCATTCTTACAACAAAGGTATGGGAGAGGCTAAAAAAGATAATGGTTCCTCTTGATTTGAGGGTCATTGTGACAAAGGATGTACAATAATGTTATTTCCAAGCTTAGGATCATTAGTAGTTGGTCAGAAGAAAATAAATGTAATATCAGAGTCAGGAAAGGGTATCCCTTATCCCCTACCCTTTTTGGCATATACATTGATAAACTAGAAGAGTGTTTGTAAGATGTAGGTAATGTTGGGCCCATGTTCTGCTAGTATGGCCATAACTCTTCTCCTTTATGCTGTCGATATTGTTATTTTGGCAAAGTTCCATGACGATCTTGGAAAAAAACTCCAAGATGAGTATGACTGTTAATACTGACAAAACTAAAGTTATGATAATTAAATCCAAAAAGATCACCTATGATACTTCAATTTTTTACAATAGCTCTTTAGAGGAAGTTGCTTCATACAAATATATGGGAATCGAAATCCATCACAAGCTCAATTGGAATTATAACATTGAGAAAAAAGGATAAATGGAGGTTGTAAAACTTACTATGGGCTTGACAACAATTTTAAGTTAGCGGATCTATGGATTTGGGATAAAAAACCTCCTCTTTGAGACTCTTCATTACTGTTATTTTATATGGATGTGAGTTTTTCTCTTGCAGTATATATAGAGAGTCGTGGAAGAATATTGAACATATCAAAAAGGAAATTTATAACCTACAACCTCAAGGTTAGAGGAAATACTCCCTACCCTATCCTCCTGATTGAATCAAACCATTATTGCATTGAGAGCATGGCTATGACTAGGTATCTTATGGATAATAATTTATACAACATGGATGCCCAAATGTTTCCTAAAATTTCTTATAATTCTAGCCAAAACTCCCAACTTCGTCTTAAGCAAAGGTGGCATAAAGATGCCCACTCTTAGTTGGACCATTAGGGTAATGTTATTAATTTTAGATTTAATGAGGATTTGTGGGGAAATAAAGAACTAGTGGGAAAAATGAAACTAAGATATTATATGGAGATGATCAACTTCAATATCAAAAACCAAGATTATCTTTCTGCCTTGATTAATGTTAAATAAAATGAACATTGCCAAGATAATAACTAATTCTCATGAATTTCATAGTGAAACTGGGTGTTAGTAAATTCCAAAAAAGTGATGGAATGAAAGAGTTTGTCACCTGTGTGATTCTAAGAGGGTTGAAAATGAAAACCACTTTTTCTTAGATTGTCCATCTTATATACACATTCAATATAATTTTCAAAATATTCGTCCACTACCAATATTCTTGACCTTTTAAGTTAGCAAAATTCTGGTGATTTGGGAATGCATTTCTCACTTCCTTTTGAGCATAGAAATGAAATGTTAAATAATTCTGATTAATCTCTTTCACAATCATCGTTATCATAATCAACCCTATCTAATTTGACCTTCCACCCCACACCCCACCCTTTTTCCTCCTTCTATTCTTTCCATCCCTGCACATTTCCCTTGTTTCATTCCTCCTTCATTTCTTCCCCTCTTTCCCTTTTACTTCTCTTTTTTGAACCTAATCCTTTTATAATAATATTTATTAATATTTTGAATACCATATAACTAGAATAATTATAGGGTTGCTCGGAGGGGGAGGGGTTTTGTATAATCTCGATAGAAAATTGGTAACAAGATTCTCCCGGGGATTGGGGGTTATGACCAATAACCAAGCAGAAATGCATGGTTTACTACTAGGCTTGATCCAGCCTAAGGCAGCGCATGTGACAAATATCACTATCCTAGGAGATTCACTTATAATAATTCAACACTTTAATAAAATAACTTGGCCAAAGGATAAACACCTCACGCTATTATTGCAACATATAACAAGGATTTTGGAGGGCATTTCACAAAAAATATTTCTTCCACACAATAAGAAACTAGAACACAAAATTTTATCACCAAGATAATAAATATTTCCATATTATAGCGGGACAAACAAAGGTTAATGGTGAACATGGGTGGAGAAATTTACCTTAACCCCTCATTCCTTCCTTTCAAGCATTACTCTATGGTTTTAGCACTAATGCATACTTTCATATGCACATATGAATCAAAGTATATAATAATAATTACTCAGTAAACCTTGTTAGTTTCAGGATTGTAGTCGTGGAAACCTCATTCATTTGGAAGAATGCATGACACTTTATGTTGGTTTACCCAAATGATCAATGTACATTGTGTTGACAATGATTTGATCTCAGTGCAAGACCCCCATTTAAACTTATGATTGATCTCAGGGAGGTGGTAATTATGATTTTTTATAGAGGCATTCAAAGCAAAGCATGTGGAAATATTGATCCACTGTATAATTTAATGGAATGCCAACGAACTAGCACAAGAAGTATTTCCCAATCCGAAAATATCTGGACTCAGGAAAGTTGGTGGTGGAGGAGAATTGTGAGGTCTTGTAACTGCCTTGTAGTGATTTCTCCGATTCCTATAGGATGCTTTCCTCATTTGGATCACAATAATTCCCAACGAACCCCTGATCTGAGAAAGACTAGCTGAATATGTGGGTCCAATGATAGCAATTCTTGGCATAAGGGAATTATTGGCTATAATGGTTTCTTCTTTCGCCCATGACAATACCAAAATTCTTCTATTCGGTTTTCCCATGTATCTAGATTGTATAACCCCTTCTTAGTTTTGATAAACAAACTCCCTTCTCGATAGGTAAGCTTCTTTCCTTGTCTACAATATCCTTTTACCTTGGCTCTCACAAATTTCCATAGATGTCAGTTCTCTTTTGAATTGGTAGTTGGTTCTTCTTCTTGGTGTCTTAGGGGCCCTCCCTATCATATGAAGTTTCTAACGTTAGCACACTCTATTTTAGCTTATCCCTATAATTGATATTCTTTCCCCCTGTGTGAGCATTCCATTGTTCTGGCACTCAGTTGGATTTGTTTGTTAATTAGTTAGGACCCCAAGTGGTTCCCCAAGACTCAGAGTGCAGTCACTCTAAGGGCCTTCAGAGGTAGTTCACTTTAACATAAGTATGTCAATTAAGAGCCTCTCCAATTTTAGTTTCTATCGTCCCTGTTCACATCTCATATGCCATGTTACTAAGCTAGGGGGATTTGCAGAGGTTTCAATGGAATCATTGGCCACACTCTCTCTTATCGCCTGAAATATGGGCTAATCGTAGAAAAAACCTCACAAATAGTAGCATAAAACTATGTAACAATTAGAAACAACATATGGAGGCTGACAACTTGATATTCTTGAGACAAATATGAAACAACAAGAGCAAATGAGGTCCATAATTTCTCTAGTGGAGGAGATTTAGGTTTTTAAGGTTAGATTTACCCATCAATCAGATGAGATGGATGGTTTACATAAAAAAATAGAAGGTCTGCAAGTGCAACTCAATGCCATGTGAAACCAAAAGTCAGATTCAAGTGTTACTAGTAGGCATAGAAAAAATTCCCTTCCCGAGCTCAACTGACCTTGAGAAGAGGGTACTCGCATCATTTTTCTCATGTTCTCTAAGTGAAAATTTTACCTTTTTCTTGGACGTTTTTGTAATATGTACTCATTTTGTCATATAGTCTTATTAGCCTTCCTTGGTAGTCTTTTAGTAATACCAATCATATCCTCTCTAAAGCGTCAACTATTAAATGCAAACTTGTAACTCATTTCATGGGTAACTGCTGTGAACAGGCTCAAATTTAATGTAAATTCTACTCATTTATGTGAAAAAAAAACTAGAATAATATGGTATTAATTCACCCTTTCCATTTAACCCTTACATTATTAATAATTATAATATTAATGTATAATTCAATTTAGAACAATACTAATAATTAAATGTTTTTTATTTAATAATTTCATTCTTCAAATAATACTATTATTTCGAATAACAATATTATTATATTAATATTAATAATAATATAATATAATATTAATATTAATAATATTATAATATTATATTAATATTAATAATAGTATAATATAATATTATTAACATTAATAATAATAATAATAATAATAATAATAATTTTTTTTTTTCGATGTGGTTCACGGACTCCGTAGATCAGTGATTGCTATGTCCACGAAATATTTGTACCAGGCAGATCCACCCACAGGGATCACTTCTTGTTGGCTCAACCACAAAACTAAACCTTGAGAGTATCAAGAGAGTTGAGCATGCGACCTCTCAATAGTAAATATTATTTTGTTGAAGAATTCAACTAGTGTCGGTCTTCATAATTGTATTTGTCAAAAGAAAAAATAATTTTTATTGTTAAAATAAATTGGCTCATTAAAGCACAGGTTTCATGCTTGGGTCAATGGTCAACATGTCAAGCCTCCATTGAAAGCTTATAGGATTATGTCTTGAGTCATTTCTATTATTATTTTATTCTAAACCCTTCTTGGGATCTTTGTGTCAGGAAAGAAAAATCACACACACACATACACACACACACACATATTCTCCTCCACCAAGTCGACGTTTTAATCCTTCTAGTCGACCTCTAAAGCAGTAACAAGTCGCCCTCATGAAGAGAATTCGACCACTGTATGGGAATACTATATATAATCTAGACACTCAACCTATTGGGACATGATAGATCGCCATTCTATCTACAACCTTCTAATGAAAAACAAATTATGAAGAGAAGTATTTAAGTTGAAAAGAAGAGAAAGACCTTTATCTAGAAAAGAGCGAAATTTCTATACTATTTTGCCACACATACGAAGAGGCTATTACAATGCTGAGCTATTGAAGGACGAGAATCCCTGAAGCAAAAAATATTTGAAGCCGATAGAAGACCGAAATATTAATGTTTTCCTGTTACACAAGTTACCTTGAAAATAATTGTGGGGACCAAAGATGATTGATCAAATTGCAGAAGCTACAAGAAAGAAGTGACAAAATTCTTGATAACTACTTTAGTTAAGGGATGACATGGTGGATGGAGGAAGTCTATGTCTTTAGCCAAAATGATCAAGTTTGTCTAAATTTGTTTTGAATATACTAGTGGAAGATTTTGATCGGGTTTTCCCCTTCATAGGTTCTTTTCCCTGGATGAGTGCCTACATCTTTTGTTTGTGATCTTCATTTGTTTGGAAATTATCTCGATGATAAAAAAAACATAATAATATAAACAAGAAGTAATATTACCTCACAAGAAATTTTCAAATTAAGAGAAATCATGTTATTATAAGACCTAATCAAGTATCCATATATTTCTCAACATGGTATCAGAGCTAAGGACAATTGACTGAGGTAGCTAGAAGGTCACAACTGAGAGAAGCAAGAGAGCCAGAAGAGGGTATGCTCAAACGAATCTTCTAGAAAAGAAACCATGCTAAAAGGATATATATTTTTGGGCTACAAAATATCTGATGCAAGAACGAAAACTTGGGCTTACTCTCTGTAATTAGGGCGCATGCATAAGGTAAAAGGAGCGAAAGAAGTTTGAGAGGCTGAAAAACACTTTCCTAAGGATATGAAATACTAAACTTTAAATTCAAACAAGGCCGAGTTCATTGCAAAGGAGATCAAGGTCCTTGTTAACACCATAAAATAATACACTATAAAAGACATTTAAAGTTGTTTAGAAAAAGGTACAAGTAAAGATTTTCCAGTCGAATACATCATGGACATAACAAAAATTAAACTTTTCCTAAGGTCATTGAAGGAAAATATGGACTATGCAGCAGAATAAAGGAAGAAATGTGTGGCCGCGTGGCTTTTTCTCTGAAATTCGTGTGGTTGAAGGAAAGGAAAACCCAACAATTCAGGACCACTTCCCACACTTGAGGAGATCATTCCTTGACATATCCAGTTAAGGAAAACTGACTCGGAGTCACCCTAAAGATATGCAGTCCTCAATGGAATCATCTTGTCCTATTATTGAGTCACTACCACTCTTGGACAAAGAGAGGGAAGATGGGTTAAAATTTTTCTATATAAACAAGCCATGGGAGAAGAAAAAGATGAGACATTGTTATGCTGGCCTAATTTTTATCAGAGAAACACCACATTTCATTGTTGAAGCAAAGGAAGTGAGAGCACTAACATGTTGGCCATATTGCTTCTTAGAAACCCAATGTCTTAGTGAGAGCAGAAGAGTTCATCATTGGAGAGTCTTCACACTTATTTTGAGAGAGAGGAGAAGCTTGGAAAGAGACTGAGGAAAGGGGCCTCCTTGCTGAGTATTTTGAGCAACATTTCTCAAAGTTTTCTCTGCAAGTGTTTTTATTATTCTATTGTATTCTTCTACCACCAACAATCAATCAAGGGAGTCTTTTTCCATTATTATGTTGAATTGTTGCTCCATTGAGCATTATTTTGTATTTGTCTATTTTGTTTAATTTTATGTTTGTCATTGTATTGTTTTCACTATTTACAATGCTTTGTTTTGTTTAAGTCTGTCCACTAACAACACCAACCATCTTTGTGATCCTTTGCAGGGAACAACAAACTGTTAAGGATCTGTTTTTTGGTAATCCATTTCCACAAAAACAATAACACATAATTGATGACTCCACTTGTTTATTTTCTTTTTTCTAACAGTTGTTTTGCAGGACCTCCTCTCTACATAACCACTCTACAAGGCACTTAGTACCTCTCTGAAATTTTTGCAGGACCTCTGGGACATGTTCTGAGCCTCATACTTTGAGTTTTCATTCTATGTTCTCGCCCTCCATTAGAGAAATTTTGAGGTCTAAAATGGGCCTTCTAAGAAAAATGTACAACATAAATAAACTTTATAAGAACCAATAGGATTCAATATGATGATGTCAACCATGGGGGATGATCCACCATTTTTTGGGTAAAAAAGTAAAAAGATTAGAAAATAATAAAATAATAAAACTACTTTTTTCAACTTATCTCCATGAGGTTCCACTAAAATTTCGAGTGGGAGTACTCATTGGATGAAAAATTTAATTCCTCATCCAAGGAGTACCCATGTTGCATACTTTTGATGGATACGTCTACATGAAAAATGAGAAATACATGAAAAAAACGTGATTGCAATAACGATTTTCATGTATTTCTCATTTTTAGTGTAGAAGAGTCCATAGAAAGTATGCAACATGGGTACTCTTTGGATGAGGGATCAAATTATGCATCCAACGAGTATTCCCGCTCGAAATTTGAGTAAACCCATAGGGAGATAGGTTGAAAATATGAGTTGAAAAAATAGTTTTTTTTCCCTCTAAAATTTGACGATTTAATCCAATAGTTTTTTATTACTTCTACTATTATTTTATAATTTCCTTAGAAGACCCATTTTAGACCTCAAAATTCCTTTAATGATGAATTTTCCTTTGACATTCGCACGCGACACATCTGCGTTGGATAAACACACATGGTCACCAGAAAGAAAAAAAAAAAGCCTTGTATTTTCCTTTTCTCAGGTGATTGACAATGGTATTTAGTGAATTGCCTTCACCTCAACATTTTTAATTCTCTGTCCAGTTTGCCTAATTGCTATGCTAACCTTAATGTAAGTTTTAACCATGTACATAAATTACTTGCAAACAAATTCTTGAAAACAGAAAATAAACAATGGTGAGAACATAAACATAAAACACATACACACATATATTTTCCCTTGGATCCCAAAACTCAGAATACCAGATTGATTTTTCATTATAATCCTTTCAATGTTACAATATATATATATATATATATATATATATATATATATATATATATATATATATATATATATATATATATATATATATATATATATATATATATATATATATTTTAAGCATTCATAAAACCCAATCCATTAACCATGGATTAGAACATAATTGTAGTTCCCTTGATTGAATCTACAAAATCCCATGGACATAAAACCATCATTCCCAAAACCATGTGCAAAAGCCATGCATAAAACGATAGGTAGGTCTGCCCATCTAATATAGGGTCCATTTTTTTTCCCCGGGGTGCTGACTGGAATTCCACCGACCTCCTCTCATCATCACCACCCTATATACGGGAAAAATACCAAACGCCTCAAAACCGCATGGTATAAACCAAACCTCCCATGTTACTTATGCGATAAACGCAACCACCTGGTTAACCAATTCTAGGAGTTGGCCAAGTTTACTAATATTATATGCATAGTAACCCCTATCTCCCAAATTCACCTGTACAACCAAGAGAAAATCACGCACTTTTATTGTCGCGTATGCTCTCGGTTTCATCACACGAAGAATTGTCAATTTCTTCCACAATTGAGAGCAACCAAATAAGTATTAAACCAAAACCACCCTAGGAAGCCACATCACGCTAAAAATAAGATCCAAAGATGGCAAGCATGCTTAAATGCCCCATCTCACGACCCTAACCAAGCCGCTCGTCGTCTTACGCTATGAGTAGTACTGACTCACATACCATTTACTCAGTCAGTACCTTCCCTATGTATGACATTTGCACCATTAGCTATCATAGTACAAAAGAATGCCCTATGTTACAAACATTTAGACACCTTAGGATTGAGTGCCAACTTCCTATTAGAGAGGAAACCTTTTCCCCTTATACGACAACAAGATCGCAGGAACTCCCTCCTTATAAACCAACCATTACTGAAATTCTTCCACCACCTAATGTCGATGACACACAACATCACATATGATTCATCTCATCATCCGTGGGAACCATGATTCGTGTTGTCTACTCATCATTTTTTCGTATCAAGACCGCTTAAACTACTTTACCAACATTAATATCACCAATGGTGCAGACCAATCCTGTCTACGCTTTTTCAAGTTTGCTTGGTTCTATGACATCAACCACATAATCATATTATTGCTTGTCAATCAACACTACTAGGCCCAAAATCCCTCCTCACGGCCTCGCGCAAACCAATTCATCTTTAGATAATATTTTTCACTTAGAAGAAGATATTATAAAGGCCATGACGAAACCTTAATGTCCATGGGATGCCATGCACCATCGTTCATTTTTTCTACCTGAAAAAGAGTTTGTGCCTAGTAGCACACCAACCCATGATATTTTCACCATAGAATCTAAAGATTTCCTGCCATCATGGAAATTAGTTTGGTTCAAAAATCATATCCCAACACTCGATGAGTTTGAGGAAGGAAACATGTCAAATATTTCACCGACCATTAAGGTAAATATTTCAAAAAAACCTGGCAAGGTTGAAGTAATCTCCCTAGGGGCAACAGGCTCTCTAGAAGAAGTAGCCTCATACACCTCCCTATTGCAAGAATATAGGGATATTTTCGCATGGGATTACTCGGAGATGCCAGTCATATGTCCCACCATTGTGAAACACCATATTGACACATGGCTTGACGCCCATCCCTTTTGACAGAAACAACGTCAATTACACCCATCTACAGAAGAAGCAATCAAACCTGAAATAGATAAAATCCATAAAGAAATATTTATCTATCCGATGGCTTACATGTCTTGGGTTTCTAACCCTATACCCATAATGAGAAAACAAGGCACCATCCACGTTTGTACCGATTTCCTATATCTAAATAAAGCTTGTTGCAAATACAATTATGCCACACCATTCATCGACCAAGTCATAGATGCTTGCACCAGTCATGAAGCCATATCCTTCATGGATGGATTCTATGGGTACAATCAAATCCATATTTGCTATGCGGATCGATAAAAAACCACATTTACCACCCCTTGGGGTACCTTCACATACTAGGTTATGCCATTTGGCCTTAAAAATGCCGACACTACCTTCTAGCGGGCCATGAACTACATCTTTCACGACTTGGCTCATCTCATCCTCACCTATCTGGACGACCTTACCATATGATCCAAGACATTTGCTTACCATTTGGAAGACCTCTGCCTAGTTTTTCAACGATGTTGACAATATAACTTACGCTTGAACCCTCTCAAGTGTGTTTTCTGCGTTAACACCAGAATATTGCTGGCTGTTCATCTTATCCCAACAAGGTATTAGAGTCAAATCTCTCAAAGTACATGCAATCAAAGAAGAACCACATTCAAAAATATTGAATTAGTTACAAAAATGATAGGGTAGGGAAAAATTCTTACGATGCTTTTTCCCTGACTATGCTACTTGCGCGTAGGGCTTCATGCGTCTCCTTCATCAAGACATACCTTTCCAATGGGATGAACAGGCTCAAAAATAATTTGAAGTTTTAAATTATACATTATCTTTATCTCCTTTGATTATCCCACCCGACCACAATAAATAATACACCTTATATCTATCTGCATTAGATGTAGCCATTGCTGGGATGCTAGTCCAGGACGGACCAGACAATAGGGAACACAATTTATTATGTGAGCAAGAACTTATCCGAGCCTCCATTGAAGTATGAGCTAGAAGAAAAAAAAACCTTAGCCTTAGTACATGCATTACAAAAGCTTTGACACTATATCATCCTTCTAACCACCACTGTCATAGCAGCTATCAACCCTATGTGATATTTTCTCACTCGCTGTATGATGAATCCCAAATACACCTGATGGGTAGTTATACTGCAAGAATTCGATCTACAGTTTAGCTCCCCTAAAAGAAAAATGACCCTCATCCTCACTGAATTCATCACGGATCTCCCAATAGAGACCTAAGGATCCCTTGTTAATTATGCACTACTAGATGAACATCTTTTCTTAGTGTCAATGAATGACCCTTGGTACGGTGATATCCTACTCTTTTTACGAACTCAACATTTCAAAACCCATCTCACTCATGACAACCAAAAGTGCATATGCCATTAGGCCCCTTTTTACCTTCTTTTAGGGGATGTCCTTTATAGATGAGGCGTCAACACCATCCTCCATAGATGCCTCACTCGTGACCAAGCCGAGCTGGTCCTGAACAACTATCATAGCGGGGCTTGCGGTGACCACCTCTTGGGGATTTCCACTGCCCAAAAAGTCCTATGTGTTGGTTACTTTTGGCCCATCCTATTTCAAAATTGCATCCGAGCAGTCAAGATATGTGAGTGATGCCAACGCTACGCTCACAATGCGTGAGCCCCTCTAGCTCCCCTACACCTCATTATTGTCGTAGGCCCATTTTTCAAATGGGGCATAGAATTCATGACATGCAACCCTCCATCATCCGGCAGCCAAAAATATATAGTTGTGGCTGTCAATTATTTCACCAAGTGGGCAGAAGCCATGCCTACATACAAAAACACGACAGAAACTACAATATAGTTTTTCTTCAACCATGTCATCACATGGTTCGATGTCCCTAAGGAATTGGTATTATATCACGAGAAACATTTAGAAAATGAAATATTCTAGGAATTATCCCAACACCTTGGTTTTTCTCACTAGTTGGCATCACCATACTACCCCCAGTCTAATGTTAAGGTAGAAGCTGTCATCAAAGTCCTCAAAACAATGTTTCATTGCATGGTGAAAAATCATAGAACCGATTGACACCACATGGTTTTCTCATCCCTATGGGCATACCGAAAAACGGTTAAAGCATCAACATGGTTCATACCTTTCCAATTATTCTATGGGGTGGATGCCATGCTTCCCATTGGAAATTCCCACTCTGCATTCGATTATCAAGATTCTCACCGATATTAAACCCCTAGAGAAAATGTTGGTATAGTTATAACTGGTCAACGAAAGTTGATGAGAGGTTGATGAGAGTCGCTCCAACATAACGAAGCCCAAAAAAAGAGGGCCAAATCCTCGTTTGACTGCAACATCACCATTTAATCATTCTCCAAGGGAGAATTAGTCCTCCACTACGATGTCGCACAAGAGGATTTAGGACCTGGGAATTTTGAGACATTATGGAAGGGTCGATATATTTTCAAACATTACCTCCTAAAGGGGGCATACATTTTATCAGAGCTCGATGAGACATGCCTACAAATTCCTATCAATGGACTCTACCTCAAAAAATTTCACTCATAAAGAAAGTTTCTCATTGCCCTAGAATAAATATGTATGCACCATAAATTATTTTTTATGATGATCACCTCATCATGGATTTAATCTAAAAATGATCTCTCATTCGGTGTCACAGATGGATCGTTCACCAATCTATCATTACGGATTTGCTGATGGCGCCTCTTGACAGTCGCAAAACCTTGTTACTGCAGCCTGGGCCATATACTCTCATGACCAAAAACCTTGCATCACTAATGGTATTTTTATCGGATCAACCATAAAAAATCAAGCCGAATATGATGCCATAATAGGCATTTTAGCTGATGCCTCCCTCCAAGGTATCCTCCATCTGCATGTTTTCCTTGATTCCCAACTGGTTGTATCACAGTTAAATCAAACCTTTAAGGTGTGAGATGCACACATATTTAGTAAATCACTGCATGCACAAAGATTAACCTGAAGTTTTGATCACATCACATTTACACATATACCAAGATATCAAAATCATATATTTGATCAAATAGCTAACCAAATCCTAGATTGGAATGCACCACATGTATACCATCGATCCTAAAAGCATCAATATCCATTATATATATACAAAAAATAAATAAATAATGAAACATGAAATACATCATAAAAGTATCAACATGTACACATCATGAGAGCCATCAAAATGCATCTTGCACATATATATCAAAAAATATGTGTGTCCCAATATACAAAAAATGAGTCCACTGGCTCATAACCAAGAAAAAAATATGTCATCAAAAAGCAGGGGATCATCCCCATACTAGGTGCTTTCCCTAGTACATATATAAAACCAAATCTAGGGTTGAGCCCCTCCCTCCCGGTCCCATGGACCAATATCAATATCAGGAGCCAAAATGGGGCCATCTGTGGTCACCGCCAAAGTTATGCTACACAATGCTAGACGATGCACCCACTCATGTGCCATCACTGTCTCCACAACAACCTCCGCTAAATCATCATAGCTCCCAGTGGGAATACCTAAAGTAAGGTACTCCACCCTGCCCCAAGTATATCGGTAGTCACGTTACTGGGCCTCCACTACTACTAGTTGAGCCTCTACTACCTCAACACACTCACGCCATCGCTCGACGTCCCCAACTGCTGCCTCACTGCCACCCTCCCCGGAGGGTCCACCAATCTCTAACTGGTGCTCCAGCACCGGTTACCTAGGCCTAGGATGAGACCTCGCATCTCACTGTCTCTGGGGCATAGGTTCGTTGCCTACCAAGTAGGATAACAATCGTCCCTGAGGCTGCACATATGCAAGTAAACAATCATGGTATGAATTTTGTCATATAAATCACACACACACACACACACACACACACACACACACACACACACACAGATATATGTATATATGTGTGTGTCTAAAAAATACTGAAATACAGAAAACTAAAATCTCATACCTGCTAGTCCCCACCTGTCACCAGGAGGTAGAACCATGTATGGATCCGCCTAGAAGTCCACACCATAGTATGGAAACTCCAAAATTAGCTGAGGGTTGGAGTTAAACCAATCCTCTAGGGTGGTGTTCCAGTAATGCCTCGCAACTCCACCACCGGATCATGGTATAACTGACTCCCACTATCGTATTCGCGGGCCCCTGGGAGGCCCAAAAGGCACTGCTAGAAAGGATCAGAGCATAACCACCCTTTCATACATAAAGTTACATAGGATGCTCATGTAGCAGAAACACTAAAGCCCATCCCACTTCGCTTGCGTGAGTTGGGATGTCATAACCCTGTAGAAAAATTTGGCCCAATCAAAGAAGTGGCTCGCTTGAAACTACTGAAGGACCACTATCTGTGGCCCTGATACTCTGTGGGGGGAAGCTGACCCTGCCAACTGTACGATCATAGACATAACAACGTGTTCAGTCATATCCAAAATAATGCTATTTTTACGCAACCATCCTCAATATAATTAGGCTGCCCAATGGCCCTCACGCTCTGCCCATAGGGGCCGGTATGGGAAACTCGACCTGCCTCACCACCATCACCTGTTGGTCATCATCCCAGAAGCGAATCAAAAAACACAGGAACATATCTTATGACCTAAATATGGGGTTTTGAAGAAAAATTAGTAACCCCCATTGAGCCAAGACCTGGCCGACTACTGGATCCTCCACCATCGCAATACGCAAGGTCATCCAATCTCTCTCCCTCCAAATCATCCTACCATAAAGGATACCAAAGAGTCATTTTTTTGGCTCCCTAGGCTAGAAAAATGCAAAAATCCATCATTTTTCGACTATCACACAACTTTTGCCTACATAGGAGCACACATCGCATGCTTGTATTATGAATAGACGCACGTAGCATGTGTTTGTCCAGCTAAAGGCCACGACGGCCACGAGAACTGGTCCACACATCTGTGTGCAACATAGATGTGCAATCGATGTGACTGAGGGGCTAGTTTGCACGGATTCACCCACGCGAACCTAAAAATTAACCCCAGGAGGCCATTCAAGGGACCCCTGCATGATCTACCTACCCTACATCTATCAAAAAGAAAAATACTAGGGCACCAGATCCTACCTGTATCTCACCCCTCACGTCCTGAGTACTCTCACTGATCACTACGACAATAAATGCTCCGGAATTAGGCTATGATCTCTCAAGCTTAGTAGTGCAAATGAAATGAAATTTGGCCCTTTAGCCGTATATATCAATATTTTTTCCATTTTATGGAGCCCATTACAAGAGCTCAAGACCTCCATTTGAATCAGTATCACATGATCTTCATCATGGAAATATCCATTCCAGTGATTACCAAAACTCATTTTTGGACCCGCTGCGTGCCCCAAATTTCATTTTAGGTGCGCCTTATCTTGTTATTTTAACTCATATCATTCATTAGACAAAATATTATTAATATGTTTTAAAACAATGCTTTCACTAAGGATATTTCCCATGGATATTGCAGGTACATCAAAAACACCATGCTTCGACTAACACCCTAACAGAAAAATACAAGAGCAGGTATCGTTCACCACTTAGAATTATAGCCTTCCTTTTACGTTTTTCATATCCTAACATAATTTCTCCAAAGTGCACCCTAGGGTCCATCATCTCGACCATGTTTGTCACCACCTCATCTTGCAAATGATAAACACCCATGTCGGCCGACAGAGCCTTCCCACTCATGGATCCCTTCATATTTATAGACCCCCATCCATTATCGGGATCTATGAACACACACTTCGGCCCAGGAACCACCTCACTTATACGCCTTGAAGGCCAGTTTCATTCTGCGTCACTCATCGCTCATTAAGACCCATTCCTGGACCACCACTAATATTTTGCGACAGATCAAGAAGGACACACTACCACATTCCACATTTGGCCTATCACACCCCCACTTACATAGCGCATTTGCATCACTTCATCCACCTCATAACCCCACACCGAGACCAGCTAATGGGCCCCCCACCCTCAACAAACAGATACCATCCCTGCACCATTATGCAGGACAACATGCTTTTTTGGGGCACCCATCTCTGTGTTTGTACATCCAAACCACCTTTACATTCTTTTGGCATGTGTACAAATTTTCTTTAGGAAAAAGAATCCCACCCATATTTTTATGCTTCATATATGGTGAGAGTTTCTAGTCACCATTGGTCAGGGCTTGCATATTTTTTACCAATCCCTATCACGTCAGTCAAAGCATACTTACACATACCCTGGGTGTCCTACCGAATCCATGGCTACCCCTATCAAAAATTGTTTGAATTCCACCACCTGCATTACAACTCCGTCCTCGGGCCAGGTGTCCATAACCATTACTATAGGAAAATATCATTATCATGCCTCGTTAACCCACCATATTACAATCTTCTTTACTAGAAACCCTTATTCCCTATATCAACACTTCTTGGACGATTGATGCTTATTTCCTGTCGACTTCACCACTCATTTTCTAGGATTTAGGTAGTACCTTGGATAGGTTCCCCCTTTAAGGAACATCCTCGGGTGGAACAATGGGAATAAACATTGCTAATTTATGTCATCGATCCCCCTGACATTAAACATCAACACCAATTATCATGTGAAGGTGGCATCATACTTCATAACCGCTGTAGCTCTTCCATTTAGTTGAATACCCACACATTACTAATCATATTATTCAACAATTCTTACGCCATAATGCAAGGGAGGTTCCCAAAGTCGAAGACCCATACATACATAAGCACCTTACTCAAAAAGTGCTTCACCTAGACGATGCATGGGGGCAACGAATTCAGTCTATTTTTCAAAGAAAACGCCCTTGATGGCGTCAAAAATTATCATCACCAACCATTAGGATGTCACCTACTATAGTGTGACTTGACATAACCAATATCTATCATATTGTATTAACTAGTCATCATAATGAGCATGGGATATGATTGCCTTGTATAAGCATTTTTTATTTTTCACTCAGGTTTCCTACATAGCATGGTTACCCTTTCTCCTCAGTCAAGGGGTCCCTCTTTTCATCTCCACAACAGGTTACTCTCTTTCTCTCTCTCTCTCAAATATGTTACGCAGACTCTTAATCAGAACAAAAAATCATGATGTATTTCGGCTATATGATTTCTCCTAACCTCATACATCATGGGGAAAATTTTAACACCATAAAATCGTGCACTATAAAGGCATTTAAAGTGTTCTAGACAAAGGTACAAGTGAAGATTTTCAAGTCGGAGACATCATGGAAATAAAAAAAATTAAAACTTTTCCTAAGGTCATTGAAGGAAAATTTGGACCATGCACCAGAAGAAAGGAAGAAATGCGCGGCCGCACGGATTTTTCTTCGAAATACGCACAACCGAAGGAAAGACGAACCCAACAGTTCAAGACCACTTCCTACACTCGGGGAGAGTATTCCATGACATGGCCATTCAAGGACAACTGACTTGGAGTCGCCCTAAATATATGAAACCCTCAATGGAATCATCTTGTCCTACTCTTGAATCACTATCACTCTTGTACCAAGAGAGGGAAGATGGGTTCAAATGTTTTTATATAAACAACCCATGGGAGAAGCAAAATATGAGACATTGTTATGTTGATCAAATTTCTATTAGAGCAATACCACATTTCATTGTTGAAGCAAAGGAAGTGAGAGCACTAGCATGTTGGCCATATTGCTTCTTAGCAACCCAAAATATTAGTGAGAGCATAAGAGTCCACCATTGGAGAGTCTTCAAACTTATTTTGAGAGAGAGGAGAAGCTTGCAAAGAGACTGAGGAAAGGGACCTCCTAGCTAATGATTTTTAGCACCATTGCTCAAAGGATTCTATGCAATGTTTTTATTATTATATTGTATTCTTCTACCACCATCAGTCAATAAAGAGAGTCTTTTTCCATTATTATGTTGACTTGTTGCTCCATTGAACATTATTTTGTATTTGTCTCTTTTGTTTAACTTTATGTTTTTAGATGCTTTGTTTTCACTATTTGCAATGCTCTGTTTTGTTTAAGTCTGTCCACTAACACCAACAAATATCTCTGTGATCCTTTGCAAGGAAAAACCAACTGTTAAGGAGGATTTATTTCGTACTCCATTGCCACAAAATACTAACACAACCCTGTACTTAAAGTTTAAAGTTCAGTGCATAAATTAAATTATCTCATAAATTTCAAAGGTCCTATGCATAATCACAAAAGAGACCATTAGAGAATTTTTGAGGTAAAAAATGGGCCTCAAAACCAAAATATACAGCCAAAATAAACTTAATAAGAACCAATAGGATTGAATATGATGATGTCAGCCATTGGGGATGATTCACCATTTTTGGAATACAAAATTAAAAAATTAAAAAACTACCTTTTTTTTAAACTTTTAATTTCAACTTATCTTGCTACATTTTACACAAATTTTGAGTGAGATCACTCGTTGGATGCATAATTTAATTCCTCATCCAAGGAGTACCTATGTTTCATACTTTCAATGGAACTTGCACAAAAAATGAAAAACATTATTGCAATCACATTTTTCATGTATTTCTCATTTTTCGTATAGCAAGGTCCATCAAAAGTATGCAACATGGGTACTCATTGGATGAGGAATTAGGTTATGCATCCAAAAAGTGACCACACTCAAAATTTGAGTTAAATAGTAGGGAGATAAGTTAAAAATACAAGTTTAAAAAGTAGTTTTTATTTTTTTTATTTTTTCTCTCTAAAATTTGATGATGTAATCTAATATTATTTTATTATTTCCACTATTATTTTATAATATTCCTTAGGAGGCCCATTTTAAACCTCAAAATTCCTCTAATGAAAATCACAATTTTGAGATGTCCCTTATGGACTAATAGAAGTCCTCATTTCCAACGAAGAGCCTTCTTGAGGAAGGGTATAAGGTGAAGTTGTTTGGAGGCATGTAGAACCATTCAAAAAACCTAAAGCTATAACCACCTATATAGTTGAAGAAGATAAAAAAATATTGTGAAGGAAAAAAAACGATGGCCTGTGTATACATAGTTAAGTAGGTCAAGCTTTGACATTGAAGCCAACTTGAAGGATCAAAATATAAATATTTTCCTGAAGTCTAATTCAGAAAAAAATAATCTCAATCTTAGCAACTTCTACATTATACTTCAACTAAAAGTCAAGAATGAGCAGTAGAGTTTTCTTTTAAAGGGAAAGTAAAGGAAAATTTATTACAGGATCTATCAATTGAAGAAACAAAGAGTTCCTTGAAAAAGATCGAGAAATATATCATTTTGAAAAGGGTTGACTCAACATATTGGAAACTTATAGCATTTCTTGGACCAACTTGCAGTTATTCATCAAAGTCAAGTAAGTGTTATCTTCATTCTTTGTGCTTTAATTATTTAACAATGTCTCCTCAGTTTAAGACAAAATGGAAATCAATCCTTCATGATATAGGCATGTATAACATAATCATTCGTTAAAATTATAGTATGGAAGGTTTGAGGGTTTAGTCGTTTTTAGGGTTTGCAAGTTGTTCTTGGTGATGAAGATTGAACATATGGAAACCCGTACCTTATACGCTTGTTCCTAACTCATGATATCTAAGGTCTTATAAGTATTTGACAGTTATTTATGAAAATAGATATTGAATGATTTTTTTGACATAATGCCTTAGAATTTAATTATGGTTCGTACTCAAAGTCCATTGGAATGGAAAACATATATAGTTACTATGTTATTGTACTTGTATATTTTGTTTGCGTTTGTCAATAAATATTACAAATATATATTAAATAAAACAAGGAAGACATGCTGATCTTAGGAATGTTAAATTGAGTTGGATCCTTGGACACTCTAAAAAAAGTTGATTCATGTACACCATGAATATGTTGTCATGACTTAGAGGGAGCCCTTCAATAAAGAAACCCTACAAGGTTTGTTAAAGAACAATTCAAGGTATGTTTAATTTGATTTGTCGCATATCTTCTTCATTTGAAAACTGATTTATATGACTATCTATCTGATCTAGGTGGATATTGGTGGCCACTTGCCTATTCCACTTGGACCCCTAACATTGTTTCTTTCATTTTCCTTAATTGTAGCACAATTTACTATTTTTGGCAGTTTTTCGGGTCCTAAACTTTCATAGACGTTTTGAGGCCCTAAACGATGTTTTGTGGGAAATATTGTTCCAAGCTAATGTGAGTAAAAGAC
Organism: Pinus albicaulis; assembly: GCA_034641835.2. Taxonomy (NCBI): domain Eukaryota; kingdom Viridiplantae; phylum Streptophyta; class Pinopsida; order Pinales; family Pinaceae; genus Pinus; species Pinus albicaulis. The sequence continues at coordinate 1,101,652,673 of CM076583.1, forward strand.
TTGACATTTGATTTCAATAGGTTTATTCCTCATACGAATATTTCTAATGAGGTATCATGTGCGTCAAACAGAGATCGTATTCCAAAGTTACGACCCCAAGATATTGATGTACCAATTTACCCCAATGGGGTCCATAGTTTGGCATTTCATCTCCTAAGGTTAGGTTTTTGGATGTTTAGGGTTTTCCATTGTTTCCCAATAATAAATATGCCTTTGAGCCTCGTTATAACACAGTTCAGAGGCATGTAGCCACCACATATCTTCTCAGAGATAAGCTACCAACATCTCTCCATTTATGTGCGTTTCTGTATTTTATTGTGTTCCCGCATAAGTCCGGATTAGTGGTATCAGAGTAGTCTATTTTTTATTGATCCTTCTTTACATGTCCCCAACGAGGTCATGGTATAAGGATTTAGGGCTTAATCTGGTTGAACCTTTGCAAGATTAGCCTCGCAAACCCTGACGACCACCCATGGGGGACAAAAATAAAGACGAGGGAGCAGGAGATCCTATAAAAATATTTCTCTAGGAGGCCCTCGAGAAAAAAAGGAATGCAATGATGGATAAATTTGCCTAGATTCTTCAACGACTTACCAGTGGCGACGCATCTGCATCAAGTGTCCACTCTGGAGGCGTAACTCATTTTAAGGTACAAGTAAACTTTGGCATTCCCATATTTGAGGGCCAAATAGATGCAGACATCATAGATAGATGGTTGAATATATTGGAAGAGTATTTATCTTTATTACTTTTACAACTGGAAAAATATCACCTTTTCAATCCTCAAAGCGTCCCCCCATGTCAAGGACTAGTGAGAAACCTACTGTGAGCAACAGGGCGGGAGGGAACCCTCTCTATTTTCGGCCACACCTACTTGGAATTCTTTTAGAGACACCATTAAGGAACATTATTATCCCATGGGGAGATATGAGGATAAGTACATACAATGGAATAGGTTGCGAAAGAAAAGGGATCAAGATGTGAATGAGTTGACGAATCTATTTCATACCCCATGCATAAACTTGGGTATCAATATTCATAGAAACATTTTACGTTGAAGTACCGCAGTTGTATGAACAGATACATTGGGGAGGAAATGGACTCTCCTTGACATATCATCACTTGGTTCAACATACCGGTATGCTGCCAAGATTGATCAGAATTTCAAGTAGAAGAAGCGAGACTTTGGATCTGTGAATCAGAAGCAAGGGAAAGATGACCCCAAACCGAAAAACAATGGAAAAAGCCAAGGCGGGGCAGCCTAGGATTAACCGCCAAGGCTAAAGGAAAAGGGCAACACCGCGAAGCCAAATAAGGACATGGGAAAGTGGTGTGAGTTCTATAAGAGCTCCACTCACAACACAAGTGAGTTTCGAGCCAAGCAGTCATTGGTGGCCGAGTTGAAGGATTCTGAATCAGATGCATGCTCTGATTATGAATCTAATCCAAAAAGGGGAGTGAAAAAGGGAAGAAAATTATCGATGCGGAGCCCAATTCCACCGTTGCCACCATGAAGATCCAGAAGGAGGAATCAGAAGATCCAGAGGAGGAGGAGAGCCTCTTCCATTTTCAGATGTGGGTAAATGGTTCCCCACTGTACTTCATTGTCGACAGCGGGAGCCAAAAGAACCTCATTTTAGTAGAGGTCGTGATGCGTTTGGGCTTTCCAACCACAATACACCCACAACCATACACCATTGGGTGGATTCACCAAGGATGAGATCTCCGCATCAGCCAACAGTTCCACCTTCCTTACAACATCAATCCCTTCATGGATGAGGTATTATGTGACATTTCCCCTCTTGATTTTTGTGATGTATTATTAGGTCAACCATACTTGTGGAAGAAACATGATGTGTACGAGTCCCAACCTCGAGATGTTATTGTTACTTTGGGAAATAAGTTGTACATGATATCAGAGGTAGCACCGCCTGCTGCCATCTCTTTGGTTACTGCAAAACAATGTAGTAAGCTCATTTCCAATCTGGGCAATTTTTTTTAATGATGATCCACCCTCAGGGAAAGAATAAGACTGTGGCCACAAAATCCAGACATGGCTCCTCTGCACGACATCAAAAAATGGACAAGGTCGTGGAGGAGTATGAGGACATATTCACCTCACCTGTAGGGGTGCCTCCACACTGTCAAGTCAAGCACCCCATCGATCTGACCCCAGGTGCACCGCTAACCAATATATTGGTTCTATGTTCTAGAGAACGATGAAACTGAGAGGAATATTCAGGAGTTACTGTAGAAAGGTCACATTTGGCCGAGTTCATCGCCCTGTGGGAGCCCAATCGTGTTGGTGTAGAAGAAGGATGGGACTTGGAGACTCTGTATTGAATATTAGGTGTTGAACAATGTCACTGTCTGGAATAGGTACCTGATCCAATATATTGATGAAATTTTGGACCAACTCAAGGGGGAAAAATATTTCAGCAATATCAACTTGAAGTCTGGGTATCACCAGGTACCAATCGAACCCTCCGATGTGTGGAAGACTGCCTTCAAAGCCAAGGAGGGCCTGTTCGAATGGTTGGTCATGCCTTTCAAGTTGAAGAATTCTCTTGCAACCTTCATGAGGCTGATGGATGACATCTCGCGGCCATTCACGAACTAATTTGTAGTAGTGTACTTGGATGACATCTTGATCTTCATCCAAACTTTGGAAGAGAACCTCCACCACATCTGACAGGTCCTCCAAACACTGCGGTAACAAAATTTGTGTGCCAATTTGTAGAAGTTAAATTTTGGCATGACCCATGTTCAATATCTAAGATACATTATTGATGAGTGGGGGGTGCATGTGGATCCAGCCAAGATCCAAGTCATTCGGGATTGGCCAGCCCCAACCATTCTAACAGAGCTCCGCAATTTTCTAGGTCTTGCTAATTTCTACCGCAGGTTCGTGTTGGAATTATCTCATATCACTTGGCCCTTGAGTCAAGTCACCAAGGGAGGAGCGAAAGAAAAATTATTTTGGTCTCAATCTCAACAAAAGGCGTTAATTGAGTTGAAACATCACCTCTGATCTTCCCTAGTGCTCACATTACCATACTTGCAACATCCATTTGAGATCGAGATAGATGCCTTTGATTATGCTATTGGGGCAGTTCTTACTCAAGAGGGGCATCCAGTGACATATCACAGTGAGACACTGTCCGACATAGTCTGGAAGTATCCCACTTATGACAAAGATATGTATTCAATTATGCATGCTTGTTGAAAATGGAAGCATTACATTTTGGGGAAGGAAATGGTCATCCACACAAACCACTAACCCCTACCATTCATACAGATAGAGGGGAAGTTGCAGAACGACCGCTATCAGAAGTGGTCCACATATCTGCAACAGTTTCATTTGAAAATCAAGTACAAGAAGGGAAACACCAATAATGTTGCAGACTGCCTCAGCCAACCACCGATCGTGGCGCTAACCACTGTGCTCAACTCTTGTGGGCACGAGACTTTTGATTGAATGCTTCTCTACAAGAGCGATCCAGAATTCAACCACATATAAAAGATGCTCTGAGAGGGTAACCAAGTTCCAAATTTTAACCTCCAGGATACGCTGCTATGTCACCTGGGACACCTTTGTGTTCCTTCAAGTGAGCGTGTAAGGATGATTTGGGAAGTGCACTACAGTCAGGTCGTTGGGCATTTCAGGGTCGAGAAAATAGTGGCAGTACTGCATAAATATTTCTATTAGCCAAACCTTCGACAAGATGTCGGGGAGTACATCAGATCCTACACTGACTGTGCCATTGCCAAATCGACCATCAAGAATCAAGGCCTCTATACTCTGTTTTCTATCCCTAGTCGAACTTGGGAATCCATCTCCATGGATTACATGTTGGGCCTTCCTTCTACTAAGAATGGAAATGACTGTGTTTTCGCGGTTGTCGATAGATTCTCAAAGATGGCCATTATGGCATTATACAAGAAGAATATAACAACAAAATCCACTGCTAAAATCTTCTTTGAACGAGTGTGGGAACACTTTTTGATCCCATAGGATATCATCTCAGATCGGGACAACAAGTTCCTCAGTAAATTTTGGTCTAGCCTTTGGTCAATGCTGGACATCAAGCTCACCAAGTCCACAACTTTCCATCCCCAAACTGATGGCCAGACAGAGGTCGTCAATAGGATGATCATACACATTCTGTGCATGTACAACTCAAAGTATCCACACACATGGGATGAGAGCCTCTCTTATGTACAACATAGTTATAACCGGGCCCTCCACATCTCAACCGACCACAACCACTTTCAGGTGGGCTTGGGATTCCGACCATTATGTCCCATTGACACAACCATGCCGTTTGGAGCTACTCAGGCTGATTAGGCTCATGTCCAGTCTGAAGCTGACAAGGTGAACGACTTCATTGAGCACATTCAACACATCAACCAATAGGTTCATGAAATATTGGATAGAGCCAATGTTAAGTAAAATCAATGACATGATCAACATCGGGTGCCACACTACTTCCCGGTGGGAGACAAAGTGTGTCTACATTTGCAGAAGGAGTGCCTCGCTGGACCCCACCGCAAAATTCACCCGCTCTGATATAGGCCATACACCATCACCAAGGCTGTAGGGGAAAACACATTCAAGCTCATTATTCCACCATTCATTGGTCTGCACCAAGTGTTCAAAGTGAACCACCTTCAACCCTACTTTTTAGCTCTACTAGACACATCCGACATGACATAACAACTCACACCAACATAGTTAAATCCAAACTGCATGGAACAAGACAAAAATGATCGAATTGTGGACACAAAGATCAAGAACACTCGCCAGCAGAGGATCCAACTATATCGAGTTATCAAAGCAGGATAACTCCTTCACCAGGGCAAGTGGCTCACAAGGGACCAAGTTCAACATAAGTTTCCTCATCTCATGGAGGAACTCAACGCAATGGGGACCATTGCTTCCTAAGGGAGGAGGAATGATCCCGGTGGATATTGGTGGCCACCCACCTATTCCACTTATACCCTGACCATTATTTCTTTCAATTTTTAATTTTCCTTAATTATAGCACAATTTACTATTTTTGGCACTTTTTCAGGTCCTAAACTTTCAGAGCCTTTTTGAGGCCCTAAACGACGTTTTTTGGGAAATCTTGTTCCATAAGAATATGAGTCAAAGTCAAAGACTTGACATTCTCTATTAGCAATTGTAGTCTTCGGATAGATATTTCTAATGAGATATCATGTGCGTCAAATGAAGATCGTATCCCAAATTTACGACGCTGGGAAATTGATGTACCAATTTACCCCAAAATTAGGTTTTTGGATGTTTAGGGTTTTCCATTGTTTCTCAATAATAAATAGCCTTCGAGCCTCATTGTAACACAGTTCAGAGGCCTGTAGCCTCCACATCTCTTCTTAGAGATAAGGTACCACTGCCCTAGCTAGCTTATTTCCATTCTGTCTATAAGCATATTTCAGTTATGTGATATTAATGAAATGAAGTCTTATTTATGCTACATCTCTGAGTTTATGTGTATTTATGTATTTTATTGTGTTCTTGCATAAGTTCGGATCACTCTCTCATGTCTATGGGTTTGAATATTAAAGATTATTGTTAGGGTGATTAAACTTTATATCAAATATAATCTTGTCATACTATCTCTTCCAATTTGTTCATGTTGGTAAAACCCCAACCTTTAGGTTTCTTCGTAAAACCCTAACCTTTCAATGCTTAGGGTATGTTAATAATGAAACTCTAGTCTTCTTAGGGTTTGTTGATAAATTCTAGAACATATAATGATATCCTACTCTCTTGATGTTTATGATGCTGGTAATGTTATGAATAAACCCTAGCCTTTGAGGGTTTGTCAATGATATCTAGGTTATATGATGAAACCATATATTTTTAGGGTTTGATGAATTAGGGTCTATGAAAAAAATCTTGTAATAGTCAATGTAAAAATTTAGGAATGAAACCCTAGGTGTACATGCTTCCATTTGATTGAAACCCTAGCTTGGTAAAAATTTGTTAAATGTATAACATTAAATTTTAATGTTTGTATCTAGGGTTTACTACAAAAAGCCTAGTAGAGTTTGTTATGAAATTCTAGGGCATGATAATGAAACTCTAGATGTAAAATGTTTTTGTAATGATTGAAATTTTAAATTGTTTTATTTTTTTAGCCTTGATGATGAAATATAGGGTTTGCGACAAAACCCTAACTAAGGTTGTTGTAAGAAGGTTAATGCATGAAGAGTATAACTTTTGTTGATTGTAAACCTAACTAGATTTAGGTTTTGGATATCTAAATTTTAATTGTTTTAATAAAGTTGACTTCATGCTCTTATAAATACATATTTGTGTTTGGTTATACTGGCTATTGAAGGTTTGCATGTACATAGTTTTCAAGATGGTGAATATTCTCGCCTCATATTTGATAATAATTTGATGATGATATTAAGCATGATGGAAAGAGGAAGTTGTGAGAACCTCGATGAAACTAAAGTTGACATTGAAGTTCAATAGATGACATTGTTTCCATGTAAAGGAATAATGAAGTTTTGAAGAATAAGATAGTTGATGAACCTGTCCCATAGTTACTTGGATAAAGAAAAGTGCATATCTCCCTAGTTGAGAGGGATCTTGAAGAGAAGTGAATGAATTGATGAAAAGGCCATGAAGATGTTTGATATCAAAGAATAGCTGAAGCACAACTGATGGTTATTCATGATTGATAAATTTTTGAACAAGACTTGGATGTTTTTGGAAGGAGTGTCGAGGCTGAGTTTGGTCCTGCTATAGAAGAAGAAAACATCCGAAGAATATATATTTATTATGATGATGACCTAAGGAGCATCAATATATTTGAGAAATCACGAAGGTTTGTGCTAAAAACACACACACACACACATATATATAACCTACCTTGCTGCTATATATGTCATTAGACTATTTTAGTATGTGGTCAATAAGCTGCGATAAACTGGAATTTGAAAAAATGATGTTATAAATAAATGAATAATTTTGTGGAATAAAACTAGAAATTATGGAAAAATATTTGCATTAAGAAACTTGCTGAATCTAAAAAATATTCAATTTTTCATAAATTCCTTAAATAAAAATGCTCACTTGAAGAAAAATACTAAGAAATATTTACAGGAGAGAAAAGCACATTTTAAAGGAATAAAAATAAAAGAAACAACCTAGGCTAAGGGGAGGCTGAACCATGAAATACAGGACACTTCCAAGGAAACATCTGTTGGAAATACTGAGAGGGGGGGTGAATAAGTATTCCTTTCAGTTAAAGCATTAGTTAATCTTCAATTATTATCAGTGTTTGTACAATGATATCAACAAAAAAAAGGAACACAAATGCACACAGTTTTTCAGGTGGAAACCCACTCTGGGACAAAAACCACCTAATGCTTTTCTAATAATTCTTTAATATTCAACTCCAATTGAAAATAAAGCTCCAACTTCCTAGAATCTAGAAAAGCATTCTTCTCCAGCTTCCTTTGGATGGAATTTCCAACACTTGAGATTCTTCGGTAGTCAACTGAATAGATGCCGCAACACCCAATGAGGTAAAACTCACCCTAGCACTACCCTACCACCAGGCTATAAAAGAATAAAAGAAGAATGGACCCCCATACTAGGGAAAATGGTCCACTTTACAATGATATAGAATGATGTAGAAGAATAAGATACACTAGAACATAACCCCAAATATGACACAACCATCTAATGATGATTCTAGACCTCCCGACACTGCCTCTTCAACTCTTGGCAGATAGACACTAGTACAATTTTTACAATAATGTATTTACAATGACTTAGTACAATGATACCTTTACAGTGACTATATGCAGTGCTGCCCACTTGAATAATTTATGTGATGAAATTCTTGCTACTGTTCTGCACCTTGGTTTTTTCTCTTGTCATGCTACCCTCTACTGCACTTTGCTTTGCTTTGCTGCCCTAGAAAGTCTGGTCCTTTGCAGCCCTTGACAACACATGATCTAGATTTTTCTTGCCTTCTAGGAGCTCGATATTGAATCTGGTGTATCTCTGTTATTTCAGATCCTCAATATGTGATTTCCAGTCTTGTAGTAATCCTCTGAGTCATCTTTCCAATGCCACAGGTTTGACCCAATTTGGATTCTTCAAGGGAGAATTATGCCCAATCTCTCACAATGCCCTAATTATGGACTTTTTCAGTAGAGGGAACTTGTATGGCATGCCACGTGTCACTGTTTCTTCATTCGGCTCTAAAATTGATAGAGAGAACACTAAAGTTCGTGCACTATCTGCCAATTTTTACATAATTCCAATCCGATACTCATAGAGAAAGTTATGACGATTTTCCCAAGGTCACTTCTTTGAGATGAATTTCAGGAGCCTGCAAAAACACTGACTTCCACAGATCATATCTCCGAAAATATTGCGCACCTTGATCTTAAATTTTCACAAGAGCTTCCTCAAGACTTTGTCTTCGCCTCATAACAATTTCAGCTTTTTAGCCTTTGTATAAAAAAAAAATAGAGCGACAATGCCACGATGACCTGTTTCAAATAGCGAAATCCCTTGCATAAGGAGGATATGAGGATCGCAATTTATATAAATGCTTAGGTTGAGAGGGGCTTCAACAAGTGAACGTGGGAGGGATTTTAGGAGCTTAAATAATATTAATTATGACTTTTCAATGACCCATTCCACAACCCCATGGGGTTTTAGCCCACTAACCGGGGTTACAAAATTCGAACATGAATATCTCTCAAACCGTGAAGAATTACGCGGTGTGCCAAATATCAACGGAAACATCTCGACAAGAAGAAACCATCAAAATCATTCTTGACCCAGAGTATAGTAATTTGGTAGGTCAAAATTCCTATGCAATATTGGGGTATACCCTTGTGCTTCTTGGGTTGACATCAATGACAACCGCTGATCAACAACATCTGTCAAAGATTAATGTATAAATTATATGATAGGAATAATTAAGAGGCTGTTGATTCCAAGCAAGACTTCTCTGCTCGGGGGGAACCAGAGGATAGTTAGTTCATGGTTGGGAGGAGAGCATAATTCATGAAAGCATTTACCAATTCAAATTTTGGTTGAGGTTCTTTTTCTAATTTCCTCTACTGTGATCGTAATCTTCATTATGTTATTGCCTGTGTTATATGAATGAAAGAAACATAATAGAGATGTTGTTTTGAAAATTTTTATAAACTGTGGCAAAAATACTTTTATTTTTTTATTTTTATAATTACTGTTATCATGGTTAAATTGTGAATAGCGAAAGGTGTAAGTAGATTGATTTATCATGGAAATGTCAAATATGGGAAAAATTGATTTACTCTGTGGAAATAAAAAAAAAAAGAAATGATTGAGACCATGAGAATGAATGGAGGAATTTGATAGTTAAAATAAAGGAACATGACAAAAATTGTTTAATTCGATTTTTAATTTGTTGTCTAGTATAGTAATCTGGGTTGATTGTTGAAAGGGGGATATGTGCGCATTCCTAAATTATTGATTATGTAGTAGTTTAAAATGATTCAAAAGAAATGAGTTTTTATATGGGGATTTGGTTGATTATTGGAATAATCCAGACTTCAGATTTATATATGTGAATTGTTTGGTTGCTGGAGTAGTTCAAAATTTTGAATATATATATATATATATATATATATATATATATATATATATATAATGTAGTTTTTGGAGTGATTATAATTACTGACTTGTATATGTGGTTGTGGATGACTGTCAGAATGAATCGTAGATGTAATTATAGAGAGAAAAAAAGAGTGCCAATAATTAATTAGGTAGCTAGATCGAGAGAAGCGAGGGATGCAAGGAAGTTAAATAAGAATGGTGAGGAATAACATAGATGCGAAATAAATACATGAGGATTGACAATATTTCTATATCTTTCTGTTATGAAATGAACAAAATAAACTAGGTGAACCTTCAATTACACATAATGACTAAATTGAAAATAAAAATCACTTTAGCTTGAAATATTGAAGTTAAGTGGGAGAAATTCCGCAGGTAGAGAAAAATCCATCTTAAACTGTTACTGGACCTAAGGGGTCAACACAATAAGCGTTGGTGGATGATTCACCATGCAAAAGGACGTTCTTCGATTCCAAAAGGGTTTCGGGGATTCGAAGAACACACGAATTTTCCATTGGTCATCAAAATTTGGAAACTGAGTCTAGTAAGTGAAACCAATAGGAATGATAGATAATTAAACATAATCATTCTTAATTTGACTATTCAACTAGTAATAAATTCATGCAATCTCAAAACCAGAGAAAGAAATAGATGAAATGACATGCAATCGATTGGACTGGAAAACCAGGGTTACGCTTTGTGATCCTTGTTCAAATTATCCAAAGGGATTCAATCTGATCTTGTAATGTACTAAAACAAAATACTAAATCCTTTTAAAATTTTCGGAAACCAAATTCGATTGCACAATGACATAACAAGTAAGAGAAATAAATAATCAATCACACAACACAAGATTTATACGGGGAAAGATATTACTCAAAACCCCGCTATCTGTATATTACATAAAGTCAAGACCATGAAACAATACAAGGCTATTTCACTCACTGATAAACCTCTGCAGTTTGCTGAATATCTCACATCGATCTAGGAAAAATCAGTCAAATACTTAACAAATTCTCAGCCTTTGTCTGACGAACCTTGCTTATGAATTCTTGGAGGAATTGTGTCCATATTAATAAGGAAATTCCCAAGAATTGATTGCGTAATTCCTTCAAGGCATCCTGATGACCTCATGCATGAACTGTAGAACTTTCTAATTATACAACTAATAATTGTCTTCCCTTTAACCTCACTATAAACTGGGCCTTCCTTAGAAATGACATGCAACAACTATTTTATAGCAACTTATCAATTAACTGGTTGACCACTACTTGTGAATTAAATCAGATTTAATTCTATAGACCTATCACTAGCTCATCTCTTAGTTAGAACTAATTAAATTGATTTTAACTCAATTAATTGAGTTAAATATCACAAATCACAAATAGTTGTAACTGGAACCCCTAAAATCATGGGAGAACTCTACATGCCTCCTCTCTTACCCTCAACTCGAATTTCGTAAGCTAACTAAGTATTCTTGACTCAATTAACTAATACAAGTTGTAATGAGATGAAATTACAATTTATTTTCCAATTTAATTAAGGGAAAATTAAATCAGAAGCCCCCCTTGGGTGCCATTTATTGGTGCCATTTCAACATTTCTTCTTAGAAAGAAAGGGATTATCTGCTACCATGATTTTTTCTCTGTGGAACTCGAATTTACTTCTTTCCAGTGCTTTCGTCAAGATGTTTTCATCCTACTCCTCCCTAGGAATGTACTCTAGTGACATAACCCACCTTTTCACACAATCTTTGAGACGGTGATACCAGATATCAATATACTTGGACTTGTCTTGAAAAAAAGGATTAACGAAGAGTTTAATGCAACTCTGGTTATCAAAATGTATCACCATCTAATCCATCTATCGATCAAACAACCAACTAGTATCTTATTTATCTAGATGGCCTCACATGCTGCCTGACTAACCTCTATGTACTATGCCTCTGCTGAACTAAGTGAAACTACATTCTGTTTCCTGCTGTACCAGGAAAATGCTGTTGATCCTATGCCGAAGATGCCCCCTGATTTGCTCTTCCTATCGGATTGAATCCCTGCCTAATCTGTATTAGTGAATCCTTGAAGCTTCACTCTCTCTCTCTCTCTCTCTCTGTTTGTACTATAGCCCATATTCTGTAGTGCCTCTGAAGCATATCAACACATGTTTTCCTGCCTTCCAAAAGAGATTGGTAGGATTAACCATAACTTGACTAAGCCAGTTAACTGCATAGCATATGTCTAGTGGTGTGCTCACCAAATACATGAGTGAACCCACAAGCTACTTGTAAACAATAGCATCAACTACTTCGACTGAAGTAGCATCCTCATTCCTCTAGTTTCCTCCTAGAGGAGTCTCCATGGGTGTGCTTCCCTCCATGTGGAACTTCCTGAGGATCTCATTGGAACACTTTCCCTGAGATACAAATAGCTCCCCATCTCTTTGCCATATTTCCAATCCTAGGAAATAGTGTAAAAGCCCCATGTCCTTCATCTAAAATTCTCTTTCAAGATCCTTTTTTCAAGACTTGATGAGCTACTCATCACTTGTGATTTTCATATCATCGACAGAAAGTACAATAATCAAAATCTTACCATCAACCACAATATGATATAGGTTCGAATTTGCTTCACTCTTGGTGAAGCCTAACATGGTGAAATAGTTTTCGATCCTAGTGTACTAAGCATGAGGTGCTTACTTCAACCCATACATTTCTTTATTGAGTCTACAAACATGTGACTCCTTGTCTAAGGTGTCAAAAACTTCCAGTTGCTCAATGAAAACATCTTCCTCAATCACCTCATTGAGGAAGGCAGTCTTTACATCCATTTGATGTATTTTCCATCCCATCTGCATTGAGAGTGCAAGAATGGATTTAATTTATGAGTACCTTGTGACTGGTGCAAACATCTCATCACAGTCAATCCCCACCACCCGAGAGAAACCTCTGGCCACAAATATGACCTTGTGCTTCTCCACGTTCCCATCTGCTGCCTGCTTCAATTTGTAGACCCATCTGGATCCTCAAATTGACTTCCCCACTGCTCTTGGGACAACTTCCCATGCACTGTTCGTGGTAATGGAGTCATAATCCTCAACCATGGCATCAACCCACACTAGCTGCTGCACTGCTTCCTGAAAATATGATGGTTCTATCTCAATACCTTTCTTTCATAATAGTAATGTATACAATGTACTTCTCTAGGGACCTTCTCTGTCTGCGTTGAGATGTGGGTGCTCCCACATTCTCTCTCGCATCTAGCAACAACATGTCTGCCTCTCTGGTGGATGACTCAGCATGAGTGGTTTCTACCACTCTCTATTCCTCTACTTGTGGATGATCCAAATCCCGAGGTCCATCTTTTGGTGCCAATAACTCCTCAACTTCATGCAACTCAAGATTCCTCTCAAGGGATAATCACATGGGTTTCTCTTCATCAAATTTCACACCTCTTCTGACCACTATTTTCCTATGTGCTGGCAAGTACATCTGATAGTTGTGAGGTGTATCACTGCACCACAAAAATATCCCCAAATATGTTGTTGGCTCTAGATTCTTCCTTGAATATTTTTTTAAATGGAAATAAACAAATGAACCAAATTTTTTAAAATATGGCAGATCTAGTCTCTCACCTGAAAAATCCTCCTCTGGTGTACTCATCCCAAGTATTCGATGAGGACTTCTATTCTGCATAAATACTGCTGTATTGAATGATTCTACCATGTATGCAACAATAGGCCTTGATCATGCAACATAACTCGTGCTGCTCCCACAATAGTTTTATTATTTCTTTTGCAACCCCATTCTACTGTGGGTTATGAGGTGCTGTCAATTCTCTTCGAATTCCTTCTAAGGCACAAAATTTATTGAATTCGTTAGAGACATATTCTCCACCATTGTCACTCCTCAGATCTTTCACCTTCTTCCCTATATCTTTCTCGATAAGTGCCTTGAACTCACAAAACTTGGAGAACATCTGATCTTTCTTCTGCATGAAGAAAATCCAACACTTTCTTGAAAAATCATAAAACAAAAATCACATAATACATTTGTTTTTCCATGGAAGCTGTTGAGAACGGTCCACACATGTCTAAGTGAACTCTCTCAAGGATCTCCTTTAATTAGATTTCCTTATCATGAAAGGTGGCTTTGGTATGCCTCCCCAATGTACATCGTTTGCATGTATCTCTCTGCACAAGTGTACCCTTTGGAAGTCCTGTAGAAATATGCTGCATGCTCTTCAAGATGGCCCAATCTCCTGTGCCATAACTCATCGGTGTCTTGTCTCTCCACCTTCTCTTCTTTCGTGTTCACCGCAACAAAAATTTCTACATCCAGTTTGTAGAGGTTCTTTACTCGAACCCAAATATTTTTCACCTGTCCCGTGGCTTTGTGAAGAAGGAACACATTTCCTTCACTGAAGATCACATCATAGGCATGATATTCCAACATAGCAACATAAACAAAATTCTTCTTTAAACTAGGAACATACATGACATATTTTAATGTGAGAGGTTTATCTAACTCTGTAACTGTACCTACACTAGTAGCGCTATGCCTCCCATCATCTCCCATCTCGATGTCCATATGGATATCCTTATCCTCCAAGCTACTAAATAATTATTTGTTGCCGGTCATATGGAATGAAGCTCCATTATCCAAGTACCACAAAAAACCCATCCCCGATGACACCATGCATGCGATGAGAGTGAATGCCAACTCGAATTGTGAAGAAAGTTCTTCACCTGCTGCTCCTCTTGAGGCCTTCTTGTTGGTATTATTTTGTGGAGATTTTGTGGCATAGTGTCCATTTTCATGACAGTTGAAACATTTTACCTTTGACTAGTCTTGTTTCTTGCGTGCCTTGTCGAAATCCAATTTGGAATGGGATGCCTTCCATTTCCATTTCTTCACCTTTCCATCCAAGGCACAATTCTACTAATCATAAATTTTTGATGAGGATCCATCTCTGGTGCTCTGTCGAATCCCTTATTATACCAAGTCAGGCCATAATCGCTCCTAGTTTGGTAGCTTCTCCCTCCCATTCACAAAGTCCTGGTATCTATGCCAGCTCTTGGGAAGGCCTCGAAGATCTAGGCTCACCAAATGATCCTAGGAAACTGTTATCCCAACAGTTCCATGCTCATCTTGACATTGAGTGAACTTCGTCAAGTATTTTTGGATCGTGTCGCGCTTCTCCATCTTGATATTTATGAGCTTGTCTTTTAGCACCAGCTTCTTGTGTTCGCTGCTATTTTGAAACAAATATGTCAAGGCCTTCCACATAGAATATGGAGTTTCCTTTCCATAGATTCATATATTCATATATATGTAATATATATGAATACCTCCATAGTTAAGAGGGAGTGTTGAAGAATGTAACTATTATCAATCTTCATAATTGTATTTGTCAAAATAAAGAAAAAAGTTTTTTTATTGTTAAAATAAATTGAATTATTAAAGCACGAGTTTCATGTTTGGGTCAATGGTCAATAGGTCAAGCCTCCATTGAAGGCTTCTAAGATTAGTGCTTTAGTCATAGTTATTATTATTTTATTCTAGACCCTTCTTGGGATCTTTGTGTCAAGAAAGAAAAATATTTTTTATACATATTATCCTCCTCTACCAAGTCAGATTCTTAATCCTTGCAGCCTGCCTCTAAAGCATTGGAAAGTCGACCGCATGAAGAAAATTCAAACACATGGGAAGAAGATACATAAGATAGACACCCGACCTGTTGAGACGTGGGAGATCACCATTTGATCCGCAACCTTCTAATGAAAAATGAAGCATGAATATAAGTCTTTATGTTGAAAAGAAGAGAAATATATTTATTTATAAAAGAGCCAAATTTATATATTATTTTTCCACACATGTGAAGAGGCTATTACAGGACTAAGCTATTGAAGGACAAGAATCCTTGAATTAAAAATAGACCAAAAATATTTGAAGATGATAAAAGACCAAAATCTTGGTGTTTTCCTGTCACACGAGTTATCTTGAAAATAATTGTAGAGAACAAAGATGATAAATCGATTTTCATAAGCTACAGTAAATAAGTGAAAAATTCTTGATAACTACTTTAGTTTAGGGTTGAATTGGTGGATGGAGGAATCCTATGTCTTTGGTAAAAAAGGTCAAGTTTTTCTCAATTTTTTTTGAATATAGTAGTGGAAGAGTTTGACTGGGTGTTCCCCTTCATAGGGGTTAATGTATGCTGATTCTTATTTATTTTCTTTATGTTTGATCTTCATTTGTTTAATTATCTTGATTCATCAAGACATGTTGTGTCACAAAAAAAAAATGTGAATCTACAAAAAATTATCAAATGAAAATCAAATTGAAAAGATGTTAATCAGCATATTAGTTTCTCTGCCACTGTTCTTAATGATGCTGGTACAGATGGTGTAACTATAGACTGATAATAATATTAATCATTCACTATATTAGTTTAGCAATAATCTTTATTATGGAATATCTACTCTATATATTCATTAATTATTGAAAAATTTCGTAGTAGATCTTTTATCATCTTATTAATATTAAATATATATATATATATATATATATATATATATATATATATATATATATGGAGGAAATATCTGGACAGATCAACTTGGAGGGATCACATCCCATCGGCTTATAAGCAGAGATTAAACCCAAGGGTGTTGAGGATAATGTACCTCGTTACCTCCCATTGGCAAGGTGCTTTAGCAACGGAAACTCGACCAATTGAGCTAACCCTCAGGGCTTATAATAATAATTCTATTATTATAATATTATTATTAATATAACATAATATTATTGTAATAAAATTATTAGTAATAATTATTATAATAATAATATTTTAACAATAGAGTTTTAATAATAATAATAATAATATTTTTATAATGGAGATTTCCACAGTTATTCATAATGTTTGACATTTCGGGTGGACACTCCACCCATCAGGGACCAGGAAGCTTAAAAATGATAAGAGAAAGTGCTGATCAATCCTTAAATAGGCCAAGAGAATATAATAAATTATTACATGATTATTTTGAAATGGAACCCCATAGGGGCTTCTGATTTAATTTTCCATTAATTGAATTGGAAGAGAAATTGTAATTTCATCTCATAATAGCTTGTAAGTGTTAACTAAGTCAGGGAGATGTAGTTAACTCAGTTAATTCAGGTTGGAGGTCAAATTGAAGGCATGTAGATTTATTCCTATTAGGGGGTCCAGTTACAATTATTTGTGAATTGTAATTAGTTAACTCAATTATTTGAGATAAAATTAGTATAACTAGTTCTAACTGAGAGATGAGCTAGTGATAGGTCCAGTGAATTAATCTGATTTAATTCACAAGTAGTGATCAATCAGTTAAATGATAATTCACTATAAATAACTATTGCATGTCAGTTCTAAGGAATTCCTAGTTGAGAATGGGGTTAAAGGGAATATAACTATCATTTGTATAATTAGAAAATTGTACAAGTCAAGCATGAGGTCTGTTTTTACTTTGTAATTTCCCAAGGCTCTAAGAGAAACCCAGAGGTAACCACAAAATCACTTGTAATGCTGGGATATAGCCCTTCAAACTCCAGAGAGGGATCTCTCTTTATGATTTATATTTGTTGATTAAAGGTATTAGGCTAGTTATTGAGTTTAGAGGTTGATTTTTGAATGATTTGGTTGAAACTGCAAGGAAAGACCATTGGGAAATGGAGTCATAAAATCTTAAGTAAATCAAGTGTAGAAATAACATATGAAGTGTAGCAGGGAAAGGTAGGTAGGCTATTGGATCTTTGGAGCTTTATGGAGTGGATTGGAGGAAAATATATAGATTCAATTAAACATAGAGCATTTACAAATGAATTCTATATTTAATTTTAGTTTCAAAACATAGAAATTGTTTATAAGCCAGAGCAGAGTGTATTTAGACAAATTCAACCCATATTTTTTTGTAAACAATAAATTCAGGAAGTAACATATGGAAAAAAAGAGAAATAATAATTTCACAATAGGAAAAACATCACCAAATCATCTGACACATGAATCCTGGAACAAATTTCTATATTTCTGAAAATGATCACCTTTAGCTCAATGACCAAATTTACACCAAACCAATTCTTTCTTTATACAAGTCCCAACCAAAATTTCTTCGAATTATGAAGTATATATACAACATTTTACAAATATCTTGATTTAAAATATTAATATTTACTCAAAATATCTAAAACTGTTTACATAAATAGTACAAAAATATAGGACACTGAAACTGCTAAATCTAGCTGGTACTATCTTCGGGGTTGTTGTTGATGACTAGACCTAAAAAATAGCTTCCTTGCTGTTTCTTTCCTCTTATAGGATTGATGACTATTTTACTGTAGTAATTCACATAAATTTTCCCATCTCTTTTCATCTGGAAGTGGTGACTTGATTAAGCATCGATAGGTCTCATCTACCTCAATATACTTTTTGAAGGCAGGTTTAACAAGAAACACATAACTTATCTCATTTTTTATCAGTAAGTCATAGCTGAGGCATTCCATGAATGCCTTCTCTGTGATTGTACCTCCAATCTTGGAAAATTTTGATTTATCTACAACAACAATGTATGCAATCATGGATTGTTTCTCCAAATATTCAATCCTATGTGTGAGTCGATATGTCTTATGTAATTCTGCTAGATAAGGGTTATCCACTTTTGTTTTTTGACCCTGCAAAATATTCCGTTTTTCAGTTAATTTCTCAATTTCTTGACCTTTAATGGATAAGTATTCCATAGATTTGGTTAGGTCTATTGTTGTATTGGTGGATTAAATATTGCTGAAGTTGATGCCTCTCCAATTGATTTACCTACTACTGGAATTGTGCCTTCAATGGGAACTGTAGTGAGTGGAATAATCGATAGCTGAGATGATTGATCCTTTTATTTTAACAATTTCTCCAACTCAACCTCCATCTACTTAATTTTCACATTTTGTTCAATGATGATCTTGAACATGTCTTATTTATCTTGCTCTAAGTGTCTAATTTATTTTGCCTACATATATTTAGTGGATTATAGCTTGAGCTACTTCCTCGATGCTGTTATGTTTGCATGCTTACTCTTTATAATTTCCTCAACAACTTTTACACTAGTAGGATAATATCCCAATTTAATAACCATGTCTTCTAAAGACTTAATTTTTGTGTCTTATCTAGTGAAGAAATATTTTCCAGTTTTAATTGTGCTTGTATTTTAATGACTGATCCCTGCAATTTAGAAGCTGTCATTTCCTTGCTGGTCAAGGTTGAATATAACATCTCACATATTTTTTTGTGCAGGTCCATTTGATCAATAGGATGAATTTTATCAGTGTCTAAGGAAAATACAATATTCTTATAATCATCTATAGTTTTGGGAGTAGGGACCGATGCTTGGAGGAATGCAATCTGCATTTTCCCTTTCTCTATGTCAAAGGAAAAAAGGAGCCTATTTTGTGAAGTTGATGTTTGCTTCCAAAAATGTGTATAAGTAGTAGCCTTGAGCATCTCATTTTTCTTTTTAATTTATTTGTATTTAGAAAAAATAATTTGTTCTTTCGTGTTCCACTCCAACTCTCCTGTTGGTGATGAAATTGGTGTATCTGTTGTTATTGGGGTCATAGGAGTTCAAAGAATGATCTCCTCTCTCCCTGAAAATGATGGTGTGCATGAGATTGTTAGAATAATAGGCTGTTGTTGTTCTGAACTTTCTTGCTGAGTCTCTCCCATGTCTTTGGTCTTCTGTCCCTTATTGTACACTTAAAATTCCTTTTCTAATATTTTTGATACTGAAGGGGAAATGTTTTCCCTCAGTCTATTTTCATGTTTTTCCTGAGGTACTGGATATGTGAAGTTGAAAGTACCTGCTCTTCGACCTCCTGTAAAGTATTATCCTGCCACTCTTCTTGATTCATATAATGTTCTATCTCTAGTCTGGCAGTGTGGGTATAAGGAGCGTACTTTTTTTCTACCCTTAATTTTTAAATTACTCCAAAAGGATCATAGGAGAATGTAAAACTGAACTTGAAATCCATCTGCTTCAAAATGGAATATGCACCTTGTCCTGCTGATATTGCATTGCATATGAAGGGGAAAAATTGAGTCTTTATCTTGAAATGTGACTTATTCTTTGCTACCAAAAAATTTAGCTAGTCCATGTTGATCACCGCCTAACATACTCCAAGGCAAAGATGCGAATTGGCACAAACTTTGGGAGTTTTTATGGGTGTAACTCACACCCATACACTCTGATCTATGTGTAACGTTGGTATAAATACCAATCCCCTCACTTAGTTTGGTAACTTAAGTGCATTATTCTATTGATTTCTGGGTGTGTTCTTGGTTCTGCATCGCTGTTTAATAAACTGGAAACCACATGTTAAAATTGATCTACAAAGTCACTAAATGTGTATTTAGTGTTGTTATTTCTGACCAGGGAGGTCCAGTGAATAACTGATTGAGGGTTTCCTTGGTTGCCTAATTTCTATAGATGGAAAGAAAAGATGTATGATCGATAGTAGAGAAATAAATATACTAAGACATAAACATATTTGGATACTCCTTCAGTTGAAAACTTCATGAACTGTTCAGGGATGGCTTCTGCTAAAAAATCACCGTAACAAAAGATGATAGGGGGTTTTCTCTTGAAGAAAAAACAAAAATAAAGGCTAAAATAATTTGACCGAACCATTGGTCAGAGTGGTAACCTAATAAACATGAAACCATGGAGATTATTTGCATCGTCATCCCAGGGGACATAGAGGAGGGATAAGGAGGGTTTATTTTGGATAATTGGGCATTTTCTGGTAAGAAAGTCTTAAATATTTTGACCCCACTATAAGGAAAAGATCCTATAGCAGATGTTTTTGTGGAAGCCCTTATAAAAATAGGCCAGATAGTAGGCGGTTGTTTTTGCGGATGTTTTTTCGCTGTGCGTTTATAATGATAACACACACTGATGCACTTAATATATATGTGACGCACCGGTGCATAATACAGGCTAAAGCACTGTTGCAGATTTATTTTTAAGTACTACGAAAACAATGGTGCACTTCCTACATACGACGCACCATGATGTATAATAAGCATTTCCTCCTTTACAACGCATCGGTGCATGCAATTTGATGGACACCGCGATAGAGTTTTCAAAAAAATGACGGTGCGCTTTATATAAAGCGCATTGGTGTGCACGATCAAATGGCACATTGAGACACTCACTAAATAACCTTCTCGGCACCTCAAATTAATCAAGCACACTAACCAATTGGTTAATGAAAAAAATATTTTCACCATTGCGTTGTTATACTCTAACAATGACACCCTAGTGCGGTTATGGTGATATGATGCCCTGGCGTAGAGTGTTTATTTAATGAAAATATATGGTGATTTTTATATAACTTTCCCAATGCTGGTTGTATATCGCCAGCTCGGTATGTTTCATTAATTGAGAGCACCACACGCAGGTTTTATTAAAAAAAATATTTTCACCATTTCGGTGCTATACACTAACGGCGATGACCCGATGCGTTTTAGGTACAGCAACGCCCCGACATAGGATTTTTATTCAAAGGAAGCACAATGCGCTCTATAAAAACCGACCCAGTGCATCTCAGTAATCCAGCACACCGTAAAAGGGTGAAATTAAAAACATTATTTCCACCAATTTTGGTCCTATACTCTAACGAAGAAGCCTTGGGGCAGTAAATGTTCCCTAACGCACTGAACCATATCTTTTTTAATTTAAAGAAATGTGGTGCACAATTGATACTTTTGGAAATACTGAGAGGGGGGGGGGGTGAGTCATTATTCCTTTCAATTAGTATTATTATTAATATTTTAGAGCATTAATTAATCTTCAATTATTATCAGTGTTTGTACAATGATATCAGTATACAAAAGGAACACAACTGCACACAGTTTTTAAAGTGGAAACCCTCTTCGGGAAAAAAACCACCTGAATGATTTTTTAATAATTCTTTAATATTCAACTCCAATTGAAAATAAAGCTCCAACTTCCTAGAATCTAGAAAATCATTCTTCTCTAGCTCCCACTGGATGGCCGCTCCAATGCCCGAGATTCTTCAGTAGTCAACTGAATGGATGCCCCAACACCCAATGAGCTACAACTGACCCTAGCACCACTCTACCACCCTAAATTTTTCTTAGGCTTGAACCTGTTGGTGACTTCATGCACTAGCCTAGCACCACCCTACCACCCTATAGAAGAATAAAAGAAGAATGGACTCTCGTACCAGTGAAAATGGTCCACTATACAATGATATAAAATGATGTAGAACAAGAAGATACACTAGACCATAACCCCAACTATGACACAACCACCTAATGATGATCCTAGACCTCCCGACATTGCCTCTTCGACTCTTGGAAGATAGACACTAGTACAATTTTTTACAATGACTTAGTACAATGATACCTTTACAATGACTGTATGCAGTGCTGCCCACTTGAAGACTTCATGTGGTGAAATTCTTGCTGTTGTTTTGCACCTTGACTTCTGCTATTATCATGCTATCCTCTGCTACACCTTGCTTTGCTTTGCTGCCCTAGAAAGTGTGGTCATTTGCAGCCATTGACAACACATGATATAGCTTTTTTCTTGCATTCTAGGAGCTCGATATTGAATCTGGTGTATCTATGTTAGTTCCGATCCCCAATATGTGATTTTTTGGTATTGTAGTATTCCTCTAATTCTTCTTTCTAATGCCACAGTTCTGACCCAATTTGGATTCTTCAAGACAAAGTTATGCCCAATCTCTGACAATGACCTAATTATGGATTATTTTAGTAGAGCGAGCTTGTACGAAATTCCATGTGTCCCTGTTTCTTCATTTGGCTCTGAAATTGAGACAAAAAACTACAGTCTGTGCACTATCCGCCACTTTTTATAGAATTCCAATCCGATACTCAGAGAGAGAGAGAGTTATGATGATTTTCCCAAGGTCACTTCTTTGGGATGAAGTTCAGGAGCCTGCAAAAACACTGACTTCCAACGATCATATCTCTAAAAATATTGTGCACCTTAATCTGAAATGTTTACAGGAGCTGCCTTAGGATTTTGGCTTCACCTCATAAAAATATTAGCTCCTGAACCTTCGTAGAAAAAAAGTTATAGTGCAAATTCCATGATGACCTGTTTCAGGTAGCGAAATCCCTGCATGAGGAGGATACGAGGATCACAATTTATATAAATACTTAGGTTGAGAGGGTCTTCAACAGGTGAACATGGGATGGGTTTTAGGGGCTTAAAAATTATTAATTATTTAATTTTGAATGACCCATGCCACAACCCATGGGGTTTTAGCGCACCAACTGGGGTTAAAAACTTCAAACATGAATATCTCTCAAACCGTGAAGAATTATGTGGTGTGCCATATATCAACGAAACATCTCAACAAGTAGAAACCATAAAAAAAATTCTTGACACAAAATATAGTAATTTGGTAGGTCAAAAATCCCATTCAAGATCGGGGTAGCCCCTGGTGTTGCTTGGGTTGACACCAATGACAACCACTGATCAACAAATACAACCACTCGGTGCATCTCATACAGGAGCACATCGAAAAAACGTTTATTTAAAAAAAAATTTCTGACCGTAAAAATTATTTTTACTATTTACAGTCCTGTAGAGATCATAAGCACTAGTGTGACCACTGCGTCTCTGAGGCACCCTGATATTGATGCTCCCATTGCCTAAATTGCTTCCATTCATTGCTCAGTGAGTGGACTTCAAATTTTGCAAAATGGTGGGCAAATTTGGTTTTTAGTATTACGTTGGAAACATGCCTCCTTGACGCGCAAATGTGCAACTAATGTGTATATTTCTCACCAACATGAGATTTTACCGGATTAATTTTGAAAATTGACTTAGAATTTATTGAACATTATACCAGTGACAGACAACACTTTAGTTTCCCTCTTTTATTGTATGCTGATTCTCTATTCCAGAGGCCACGACTTGTTAGATGGTCTGCATTATTTTGCGGCAGTTTTTTATAGCTTTAGATAGATGTCGTTCTCAGGCACATGGGAGGTTGACCTTCCCTTTTGATTCATAGTTGTTTTTGTTTATTTTTTGAGAGGTTTCTGGAGACGAGGCCTACTTTTTTCCGTCAGCCTCATAGGCAGATGATAAAGGTATAGATGCACATGTGGGGCGAGATGATGCCCAAGAAGGGCCAACCAAAGTATCCGACTAGGATTTCTAGTGATGCACCGGAGCTACTAGCCAGTGAGGATGACCACATGTTTGTGATGGTGCCGTGTCCTTACGCGGGGTTGTATTGGCGAGGGAGTCCCAATATCCTCTTCACACAGGATGAGCCACCAGATGATAGAGTTAATATTAGTTTTTTCTTTAAATTAATATAGTTTCATTTTATTGTCTTAATTAATTAGAATAAAAGTTATTCTAACACGTTCTTTAAGGTGTTTTTATTAAATTTTTTAATGAAATTGTCTAATTATTATTGTGTACTATGTATTTTGTAGATATTAGCATGTTCATTGGGGACATGCCTCCACCCCACTGGATGATCATGTAGATCAAAACAATTAAAACGAATTAAATTATAATATGCATGACACATTAAAGAATATCATCAAGATCAGAACAATTACAACTAATTAAATTATTATGAGAAAGAATATTGTTACGTATATAAACAAATCAATAAACATTTAATTTACTAGAGAAAACTCCTAAGCATGGATAATCATGTGTGGTGTAAGCACATATGCCATACGATGTAAAACTCCTCTATGCTGCGATGGGTCTTGATACATCGTATACATTTGTCCCATCCCACAATTCCTGAAATTCATCTACTAGTGGTTCTAAGTACACATCCATATTCTTCACTTGTTTTCTACCAAGGACTATGAGAGCCAACATAAGATTTTAATTCTTCAAAGACAACCATGGGGGGATATTGTTATTGATCACAACTAAATGCCAAACATAATAGTTGGTGTCTAGGAGGGAATATGGGTTGATGCCATCCATGGTTATGCTGAGTCATAGACTTTGTACTTCATCCTCGAATTTTTCGGGCTATGTATCCTATATATGATTCATGGCTATTGAATCTGTTGGGTTTTGCATAAATCCCGACTCACTTCTATGTGAGACATGCCACCTCTGCAACATAGCTATTTCTTTGCAACGAAAGAGCCTTTAAACCCTTGGGATTATAGGCATGTGCCTCAATATAGAGGAGGACCACATGATTTACCCTTATTTTTTGATTTATAGTACTTGTCATGCCCACATTTCGGACATATCTGTTTGTCTGCATATTCTCCTCTATATAGAATACAATCCTTTGGACATGCATGATATGATATGTACTCAACACCCAACATTTTCAACAATTTCTTTGCCTCTTTGCAACTACCGAGTAAGACATTATCACTTAGAAGAAATTGATCTTTGAATAACCTATAGTTGGTGGAAAATATCAAATGTACAATGCCAATAATTATTAATGTTCATAAAATTGACCATTTGTAATGTTGATTGTGTGACAAGATTTCTCAAAATATAAGGGACTTGATGGTCAATTACCTCAAAATTTCTGAGAAACATGCATTCAAAAATCCAAAATTTTCTTTCAAGTTGTACAGTAACATCGTTGTCCCCAAATGGGTAGACTTTAACTGACTGCCAGGTCCAAAGAGAGGGGTGGTGGAAGCAGATTAAAGGCTTTCGAAAAAGGTATCAATGATATGAGCATCATCCCCCAGCTGATCATCATTCTGGAATGCATCTAACAACATTGTCTCCATGGCAGTTGTATCCCTTAATTAATCATCCATACCAACCTCTATTTGATTGCCTCCATTTCCAACTTGTGAAGAAATACTATTGCTATAGTCATTCCTAATTGGTGAATCTGGACGTAGTGGGAATTGAATAGGTGGTTGATTCAAGCATTCTTGGTATCATTCCTCTTCGATTTTTTCTCTTAATTCATCCTTCTCTCGATTTGACATTGTCATGGGGTGCAATGGAAGATGGTAGGTAGGTCGCTCATCGTCACTAGAATCATAATAATTTCAAAAAATATATTTGAACATGATTAGTACAATATCGATCATATCAATTAGTAAGCACGTCAGTGCATGATTAATTGGTTTTATGTTGAAATAATTACATTATAACAGAAAATTATTACCATCATTGTCCCAGGATCATGGCTAGAAGATGGCATGCTACAATTGGGAGGGTGAAGCGGTTGTCCATTTTCATATACCAACCACGCCTTGCGGTAAGCTGCTCCTGATAAGAGCTTACGACATTTTGGAACTATTTGAATATTTTGTGCATCTGAACTTGATTCTGAATCTGCATGAACCTGCAAATTTGTATACATTAACTTTTATTCAGATTGACATGGAAAAAAAATAAATTCAATTATATAACGAAAATATAAATAAAATCTAAAGTGATTACGTCTGGAAATGGATAGGGAGAACTCTGCGATGGACTTTGAGAAATATTATGAAATGTTATAGATTTTGAAGAATTGTGAATTTGATATAATTATGAGATTTTCTCCCTGTGTTTGAGAAAAATCAACAATAAATTTTGGTGGACATACCCAAAAGTAATTTTGGTGCATTAAAAAAGAAGTTATTGTTATCGGTGCTAATGTACTGTTAAACACAACGGTGCAGATTTATTAACTGATGCATCGATGCAGTTAGTTAAAAAACACATCGAATATCAGGAAAAAAAAACACGACTTTATTTTTTTGAAATGAAAAAAAAAGAGGTAAATTGAAAAATGAACGGCAAATGATTTTCGGAAATATAATTTCATAAAAATTGATTTAAATAGTAAAAACTATTCATTATTTCATTATTTTTGAGCAGCAAAATACTTTCAAACAACATCACTATTCATAGAATCATAATTTGAAGCATCTGGTGATTCATACAAAAACCCTGTAGTATAGTAAAAAATTTAAATTTTACTGTAAAAATTGTGCTTTTTCAGAATTTTTGTTAGATTTAATACATGCATAGTAAAATTTTTAAATTTTACAGTGCATTTTACTAATAAAATCATTTTCAATCTCTATTCCTATTTAATTTAAATAAATTTAGGAAAATAACAAAAAAAAATCCATTCTGATCTTAAACGCTTTCTTCTTCTTATTTATGTGACTGCAAAAATTCACAATTAGGGATTTTAATTTTAGATTTATAGGGTTTGCATTACTATATATATAGGTGTTTGACATCTAACTCAGGGGAACACTTGCAGAGTCGGATCCCAAACCCTGTCGGCCCTTTCACGATTTAAAAAAAAAATAAAAAATTTGTTAATCGGTGTGCCCTGTTTAATATAGCGCATCGCTACACTCTTTTAGTATAATTCATCGTGGTGCCTATGGAAAAATATCACTGTTTGATAAAAAAAATTTCCATTCATTTATATGTTTATTTTTCAAAATAATCGCTTCAGTTAATCGGTGCTCCCGTATTAATATAACGCACCAGGTATCCTATTGAAAAATAGCATCGTACAATGTTTCTACTGTAGTGGTGGTGCGTTTATGATAACATATCATACCTTTATCATTTAATATTTTTTTCTCGTTGTCAGTGATAAAATGTGAACCGCACCAGTGCAATTAATACAATAAATGCATCGGGCATTTAATTTAGATGGACGCATTGTTTTCTTGACATTTTTTTTAGCGGAAAAATATGTGATTTATTTATAAAATATATTAATGAATGGTAGAGGTTTTATATTGATAAAAAAATGGCTGACAAGAATTCAAGTAACAAAAATACTGATAACACATCCATAAAAGCAAAAAATGAAAGTTCTTTGTAAATTCTTTACAAAAAATATTATTTTTGAACTATATGTAAGTTTAACTAATATGTATTGTTTAGTGTGTGTCATGCAGAGCCAAAAAATGACGAAGCTCGATAAGATTCTTTTTGATCTAAGACCAGAAGAGCGTAAAATCTTGATGTAAAAATTGCAGAAAGATGAATCACGCGAATGAAAAATTGTTATCGATCCAATATGGGTTTCTTTTTTTAATTTTCATTAATAATATACTTAAAAATATGAGATAACATGTTTCAAACAATCTATTGATTTAGACATGTTTAATGTCCTACATGGACCAACATCAAATGAAATTAATTTTTTTCTAAGAAAAGAAAAAAATAGAACATGCAAATGAAAATGAATTGCTCCTTAGCTCATCTAGAGTGGTGCTGGAGGTTAATGAAAGGGGGAAATTTTTTACAAAACTTCGAGGAATCTAGTGGAACGAATGTATAAACGTTCTTTCCACTTACAATACAAAAAAAATCCAATGATTCCAAGAACCAAATTTTATTTAAACTACACGAAGAGTTTCAAGAGAATTAGTCAATGAGACATGTTAGAATTTTAGTAGAAAAAATGTACAACAACAAAAAAGAAGCATTCAAAACGTAATATTCCTACAATTTTTTTTCTAGAATTATATGTATATATTACTAAATATCACTTTTTTGATAAAGCCTTGACTAAACTATGAGGCGGCAGGGGGGGTGCTGGTGGGCGGGTGGGGTGAATCAGTTTAGTGCATTTATGGACATTAAAACTATTTTAGTAAACTCATTACATGAGAAAATTAATAAATAATGATCAGTAAATTGAATATGTGAACAAAAAGCAATAAACAAAGTAACACATCACATCAACACATAATAATAATGCACAAGGACACCAAATATAAGTAGAAACCCATAAGGGAGAAAACCATGATTTTATTATTGTTGTGATGCAAAGGCAAGCTCCTACTCATTATTGCATCTGTTTTTTTGTAGGCTCTAGCCTACAGGAGGCCGCTACCTCAAATTTCTGCAAGCTAAAACATGCAAGGAAGCTCCAACTCCCATGTTTTTTCTGCAGGTTACCACCCACAGAAGGCTCCTACCACAACTAGCTCCAACTGAACATTTTACCAAGGTACAACTTGAAAGGAGACCACAATCCCCTCACACAACATGAAAACATTATGCTGATTTACTTGGTTATAAACTCGGCATATCTCCATCTTTACTTCTGCCTCTTCTCCCTTCATATCTGCTTCACATCAGCTCCATATGTGCATAATATCTCAATCAACTCTCTCACATTCTCTAGCTCTCTAACTCTACTGTGCACTCCAAAATGACATCTTTTGTAGAGATAGTTTGATGGCCTTTTGTATTCCACATCAAATAGGAAGAGAATATGCTTGACTCTTTGCCTTCCATTCATTCTTTTCCACACACTTCATATCTTGAATATTAGTCCACAAAATACATAAATAATCAAATATTTAATTTCAGGCATATGTAATGATTGAATGGATCAACTTAATGCCAAAATCAATTAACATTGTATATCATTAATGTATTACAATAATTCAACTTAATGCATCTTTGTCTTTGCCTTAGAAACTTGCCTTTGCATCACACCAATTTAGCACACTCAACAATTTCACATCATTAAAAATTATTCAATTTAGCAGTTTCATTGTGCTTCTGTCTTCTTTGCCTTGCTTCTCCTTTATACCTTGCTGATCCTGATCTACTCCTTTTCCATCAATGAAAATATTTCCAACAGTCTCCCCCTTTGTCATTGATGACAACACATTTGTCCTCCACCTTTCATTCTGAGAAGTGTCCCTTCCTCTGATTTCCTCCCCCTTTGACATCAATGGTGAGGGGGCTACAAATTTCTTTTAGCCTGAATGAGTGTTGGTTGAAGATGAATACTGCTTCAAGGATGACTGCTGCGCCATATGGTATATAAGTATTTTTGGGAGAACACTTTGTAAATTATTGCAATCGCATGTATATAAACAATAAGCAGGAGCATAGATCTTCTTTTTCTTGATGTTTGGATTTCCCTCACATTGGAAGAGAACTAATATATCTATATCAGACTAATGTGATTTAAATATAACTATGATACAATTATGGAAAAATGCTCCTCATTGGATTCTTTCTTAGAGTAAAAATGGTAATATTACACAAATGAAAAAAACCCTTGATTGAAATGAGACTATGAAGAAACCCTTACTGCATGATCCAAATAAATGTCCAAGTGACTCTTTCTGCCAAACTCTATTATATTGTTAAATATGAGGTCCTCATGAATACCTTTTATGCACATGGCACTCCTTTGTTACCAACTCAATTGGGCTGCTTTTTAGTGTAAAATGAAAGCTCCTATAGATTTATGAGTTGAATATAACTTTTATATCCATTTCAATGATTATAAATATATGTATTTTTTAGTGCAATGTAAGAAGGTCTAACAATTCCAACTCAACACCTTACACTTACATGTAAAATATTCATGAGCACATTTGTGTTGTAGATGGTCATCTTGTGAAGAAATCACCTCTACAAAGAATATCTCCAATGGCATGAAGGAACAAATATCTTCAATGACACGAGTCAAAAAACTTATCTTAGAGGTTTGGATCGAATGAATCTATCTGTTTCCTCTCAATAACTCTTGAGAAATTTCAGAAGTATGCGTTATAAATGATTGAGCATCAATAAGGAGAATAAGCTCAAGCAATTTTATATGATATTGACTAAGTTCACCCTTGCATGAAAAATCAATTGTCTATATCTCCAATGAAATATCAGATAAAAATATTACCATAGTAGGATTTTTCTTGAGGATGCAATTCATTATACACAGTGATGTCTTTTGGAGGCCACCTCAACACAATAGTAGCAAGCTATAATGAATGTTTCTTCCAAGTTTTAAAGATATCCAATATATTAAAGAATCCACTAGTGCGTTTAGCGCCACTACTTGTTAATTAAACACAGAGAATATATATTTATATTTGATCTTGATCATCCATATTGACCTTTAAGATCCCCGATATGGGTATCTATTGATGGCACAGAGGGCAAGGACACATACTCCAAAAGCACATTGATAATGGCTTAAGAGAGTGTAACCTTCACTTGCATGAAGAGGGTGAAAAGAGACTTCCATGTCATTAGTCGAGACCATGTGCTCACAAGAAACCATGACCACCACATTTTCATGATATGAAGAGTTTACAAGCTTCGAAATCTATGTTATCTGAACACCAACACTAGTTAAAATTGATCCCATTTTCCTTCGAAAATGATTCACTCTAGTAGCATTCCCCTTCCAACATGAACCTTGAACAAAATTGTGAACCAATTCTTCCCCATGCTACCGAAGACCCCTCAACCTCGTGACTAAATAAACTTTTGTTTCCCTTAATTTAAGATATGGCGGATTCCTATAGTGGAGACAGAGAGTCATCACACACACCATCGACCCTACAACGGTCACACTCATATTGTTGTACATTTGTGGGCTTGACAAGAATTACTTAATGATGCGTTAGGAAACCAACTCCAAAAATAGAAGAAAAGAGAGATCAACGCCTTAGAAGTTAGCCACTTCGAGGGGGAAACCTCCAATACATTACATAAATGAACAATTCTTGGATGATACAAAGGAAAAAACCTCCTTCTATATATAGGAGTCCATGGGGTCACAATATAATCCTAGCCGACTTAACAATAATAATGTAAGGGCACAATAATAACAATATTGGGGTTACAGGGGTACAACAATAACAATAAGGGGGTTACACTAACAACAAGGGACTATACTAGTAATATAGGGACCTAACATGCCCCTATCCTTCAAAAAAGTGCTATCCTCAATGCTTGAGTAGCTTCAAATGATTCTGTATAAAATTATCATCCTCCCATGTAGAATATTCAATGGGTAAGTTGTTCCATTTGATGAGATACTCTGAAATTGATCTATTTCGTAGCTGTCGAGTTCTTGTTTCCATGACTAATTCAAGTTCCAATATGATTTTTCCTTCCTCATCAAGTTCTAGAAATATTGTTTGAACTGGAAGTTTGTCCCCTATAACCTTCTTTAGGCATGAAACATGGAAAACTAGATGCACTCGTGAAGAAGCAGGAAGCTCCAATTTGTATGCCATAGTACCAATATTTTGCAACACCTTGTAAGGACCATAATACTTTGGCGATAATTTATTATCTTTTTTAGCTTGCTTGAGGGACATTTGTTTGTATGGTTGTAGTCGTAAAAATACCTAGTCTCCTACATCAAAGCTTCTCTTGCTGCGATGTTAATCTACCTGTTGTTTCATTCTATTTTGTGCCAAATTTAGGTTATCCTTTAAGAGTTGGAGAACTTCTTGTTGATGCTCGATGTGATCTTCCACTGCTTGAACCTTAGAATTTTCTCTTAAAGAAAATGTGATGGACAGTGGATGATATCCATAAAGTGACATAAATGGGGTCATTTTTGCTGCAGTATGGAAGGAAGTGTTATACCACCATTCAGCGAGAGGTAACCACTTGACCCATTGTGTTTGCTTATCAGATAAAAAATAGCGAAGATATCCTTCCAAACATTTATTCACTATCTCAGTTTGACCATCGAATTAAGGATGATAAGATGAGCTATGAGCTAGCTGAGTACCCAAACAAGAAAATAATTCCGTCCAAAAATTTCCAGTAAAAATGGGATCTCTATCACTTACAATAATATTTGGGTTTCCATGTAGCTTTTGAATTGTTCCCATAAATGCAGTAGAAACTGAATGTGCTCCACCACCGAACCCTTTTGTTTGAGATTATCAATTGGCTAAAGAAGGCGCTTCTCTTTGTATCCTCATAATGTGCTATCATTTTCTCCTTAAAAATTGACCAAGTGACAATTTTTTTACGGGCGCAAAGCCATCGATACCATACAAATGTATTTTGTTCTAAATGTAAAGTTGCAGTGCATACCTTTTGTGTGTTTTGCACATTATTGAGATCACAATATTTCTCTATATGTAGTATCCATGTTATGGGATCCTTGCCATCAAACTTCATCATATCCATCTTTGGAATATGGTGGTTATTCAATCCAACATTAGAGTTTATGAAATCACGATTAACTTTTATTTTGTTCTCATCATGAGTTTCCTCTACTATATTTCTACCATTAGGAATCATTTCTTGTATTAACCTTTTCGTCAAACCTTCCATGTCTGCTTTTAGATAATTCTTCATGTCTTCCATGTTGTCTTTCTTTTTTTCATCGATCTTAGCTTCCATGCCAACTTCCATTCCATCCATCTTAGCTTCCATGCCATTCTTCAAACCATCCATTTTAGCTTCCACGCCTTTCTTCAAACCATCCATCTTAGCTTCCATGCCTTTCTTCAAAACTTCCATTTCATTTTTTGTTGCTCTTTGTGAGGGCGAAATTTGGTGCACTTGCTCTTGTAATTTTGATATGTCATGTAGCGCTTCTTCCTCTTCATGAGTCATAGTAGAGCCTTCTGAAGGCTTAATAGGTGTTGAATTATTTTTTGGTGGCATTTTAGAACCCAATACTAATATATATGCTTCAATATGCCCTTGGAATCACTTTAAATTGATTTTCCACACAAGACTTATGCAATTCGGGAAAAAAAATACACACCTTTTTCTTGCTTTTGAGGATCTTGATATTGAAACTGAATTATCTCTGTGATTTCAGATCTTCAATATCTGAAATTCGGCCTTGAATTATCCTTCTGAATATTATTTCGAATTCCATAGGTCTGACCTGATTTGGATTCTTCAAGACAAATTTATGACCAATCTCCCACAATGACCTAATTATGCACTGGTTCAGTAGAGCGAATTTGTACGACATGCCACGTGTCATAGTTTCCTCCTTCGGCTCTGAAATTGATACGAAGGAAACTACATTCCCTATAATTGTGGCCACTTTTTACAGAATTCCAATCCAACACTCAGAGAGAGAGTTATGATGATTTTCCCCCGGTCACCTATTTGAGATGAAATTCGGGAGACTGAACAAACCCTAACTTCCACAGATCATATCTCCAAAAATATTGCGAACCAAGATCTGAAATTTTTACATGAAGCTCTTCATGATTTCAGCTTCAATTTTTAAAAATTTTAGCTTATGAACCTTCGTATAATAAACGTTATAGTGCACATTCCATAATATCCTGTTTTAGGTGAAATTTGGGAGCCTGAAAAAATCGTAACTTCCACAGATCATATCTCCGAAAATATTGTGAACCAAGATCTAAAATTTTCACACGACGTTCCTCAGGATTTTGGCTTAGCTCTGTAAAAATTTCAGATTTTGAAACTTCCTAGAAACAAATTTAGAGTGAAAATGACATGATGACCTGTTTGGAGAAGCGAAACCCTAGAATCCAAAGCTTTGATTCCAAATTTTAGGAAACCAACTCCAGAAATAGAAGAAAAGAGAGATCAACACCTTATAAATCAACCACTTCGAGGGGGAAACCTCTAATACATTACATAAATGAACAATTATTGGATGATACAAATGAAAAAACCTCCTTCTATATATAGGAGTCCATGGGGTCACAAGATAATCCTAGCCGACCTAACAATAATAATTTAAGGGCACAATAATAACAATATTGGGGTTACAGGGGTGTAAAAATAACAATAAGGGGGTTACACTAACAACAATAAGGGACTATACTAGTAATATAGGGACCTAACATGATGCCTTTCCATATCCGAATAGCGTTGAGTTGGAGTCTTTTAAAAATAAATTTGATATAAGAACAATGGATACTTTACCAAGGTCTGCAATGAAATCAGTTGATATCATGACACCGATACTCTGTAGGATCGATTCCCACGGTACTTGAGATCAAATTCTGCCATTTGTAGAATATGGAATTGGTAGCCAAATATTAATCCTAGTTGTGCTTCATGGATGCTTGAGGACCCCTTGAAAACTGCCCCCTCAGTTTGGACAACAAAAGTTTTCCTCCAATTTACTAGGCGGAGGAGGTGGAGGTGCTTGGATCAAATCCTGCACAGAACAACCATTCATATGAACAATCAATAAAAATCTCAAAATCCTATCGTTTCTAGCTTCAACAACTCCCATGCACGAGCATATGCTTCCTTGTTCATCGATCACTCCTTGAATCAAATCTCCCTCTCCCCATCGTATAGATCAAGAGCATGACGTATTAACAACTTCGCTTATCTGTGGATAGACATTGGTGCTAATATCCATCCACTAGTGCAAGCTGAGGGATTCAAATCAAATATATAAATGATTTATTCCAGTTCAGACGATACAATCACGCATCATGGAGAGGAATTATACACGAGTTGAGAATCATTGGAACAGATCTTACAGAACCTCCTCTCCTTTTTAGTCGAGCAGCTTAGCTCCTTGCCCATTGTTCGTGGTTACCCACAACCTTTCTCGCCAACGCTTTGATGATATGATTAGGATAATGAAAGGTATATGCACAGGTTGATAAGGGATAAATATGTATTGCAGGAAATCCCCATTTTCAGGAAGAATTCATTCAAATTAGATAACCTACGCAGTCACCACATAGTCGAATATATCAATAATATAAAACCGTTAATAAGTAGCCTCTGTCAGACCCGTGAAGCTGAAAAAATGGATAGAGTAGGGAGGGAGGAAGATTGATTGAATGCATTCTGTCCTTCTGCAACCCATTTATGTATTTCAACAATTATTTTCGAAATTTCATTTCTCTACCACTGTCTTCGTAACGTTCTTCTCTGTCATGATCCATCTATAAATTTTTCTACAACACATGTACACGTAAATCTTATATTGGATCATGTAACGTATCTTGCTAATATGTACCATTGTAGCTATTCTGAATACAAATTGATGAAACACTTAACACTCCAACAAAAATGCCAATCTCGGGTAGCTATTCTAACTTTACTAAGTGTGTAATGCTCAATGTTCCAAGGTGCATAATATAACGTTTCCACTGTGCATATAGTAACGCTTCTCCATCATATAGTACATCTATCTGGAAGTCTAAATAAGGTTCCACACAACCAACAGTCATTACATAATGTCTTGAATTATGAATTGTCTTCTCCCAATTCTGTCATAATGCAACAACATAACATTCCTTAAACCTGACATACAATGTTGTCATATCGATTTATCGGCTGGAATATCTGCCATAGTTGGTGCATTTTAAGTCTGTTGGCATAATTAGTATATTGACAGTTAACGCATGTTTCATTTCCTTCACTCTTATGAAAATTTGGAGACTAACATCGCCTATTTATTCACTGTCGCGGGATGACACCTTCAACATTCCATCTATGTCAAATTCAAAGACTATTCTAAAGCTTTCAATTCCATAATGGGCTACAAAAATTCCACTTAACGGAAATTTACTGAGCAAATTGTTATCCGCAACCATTACTCTCTCACCTTCATACACTTAAAAAATACACTCTTACCTGATTGTTACACATTTTAGTGTGAGAAGCCTTTCTCTGAGTTAGAATAAGAGTATTTATCTGAACGAATACTAACTTTACACACCCTATAGTTTCGATTCCAAGACTCGAAGGTGTGAAATTCATGAGGACGAATTGGATTCCTTCATTTCTCAAGGCTTTCGCCTAAACTGCAGTGCCATATGCAAATAAACTCATCAAGGTTTATTCCTCTTCAGAGTTTCTTTCTATTGAAGAAATCTTGTACCTTTGGAATGAGAGTATAACCCGAAACTAATATCACTTTGTTAATTTTCTCTTTGGTGAGGCTGGCGTCTTCTAGACATTAGCTAAGGATTCACATGCAATTATCAAAGAAATCATTATTGAGCTCTTAGAACCTGGCTCTCGTAATATTCATGTGAAATATAGACCTTCGCAGAGACAATCGATATCAATCATAGTCTCTACCACATAAGAAAAAAATATTTTTTTCTTTTTAGCATTCTAAGTGGAGCCTCCAAAGGGCTTTGGCGCTTGTGCTCATCTCCTTTTTGTATTTTCTCTTGAAATTTTCAATACACTATTTTAGCAGGCTATTCTCAAAATCTTAGCCACCCAAAATGTGTGTCCCATCCAATAACCTTCATCTTCAAATTTACCTCCCTCCAAAGATAACAATGGAAAAATCAAAGGTATCTCCGCCAAGGTAAAAAACCAAGACCGTATTTTTTTCTCTCATTGGAACCTTGCTATGAAACCCATAAGCTATCAGCTGTGGGTACTTCTTCTTCTCTTATTTATTTATAGACTCGATTATATATATATATATGTTTCAACTCCTTCCCATTATTTAAAAAAAAATTCCTTGTATGAAGTTTCTTGTATGGGAGGCATTATGAATTTTGATAGTCATCATTTATTAGTTCGTGATTTCTTCTTGTGCCTTTTGAGATGATGCAACATAATTCAATAATAAACCTGACCATATAAGTGAGGCAGTGCCAAAGTTTCTAGTTTTTATCATCTAGAAAAATTTGGCTTTGTTTGGTTAGGCTGCCATGTTATTAACAGAGTTGTTCTCCCCCTGAAACGATGTTGTTCTATCATATGATTAGTTATTTTGGATGGTAAAATTTCTCTCCCTTAAGTAGAGGGATGATTTCTCAAATGCATGCAATGCATCTTATTTTTGATTGTAACAAAAGCCCTCTGTGCTTCCAAATTATTTCTATATGCTTGATTTCCATATTTCTGATGCACATTAATGGGACTGCTCTCCCCCTGAGCAGCTGCAACTCTAACATTCATTTAGTTATTGAAGTCAAAATTTGTTCATTTTCCTTCTTTTTCCAAATTTAGTAGAAACCCTTCTACTGTCTTTATTTACTTTTGTCACATTATTTGGTTTTCTTGCAGTGTACATATTTTGTCTAGAGTTCTTTAGGGTGCAAGACAATTTCTAGTCTTTGGCTATGTAGCCTGGATTATTACGCTTGCAACACCTTTTGTCGCCCATAAAATGTTTGTATTTTATATTTTTCGTTTCAACATGTTTTCAATCAACGACCTTATGTCCAAATGCATAGCAGAAGAAAAAATAGCCATAGAAGAAATTTATGTACCTGATGACATATGATTTTCTAGTAGATAGAGGTCTCCTTTGATTTCTTACTTGAGGTAGCCTGTTTGTCTGCTGCATCTCTTGATGATAATATTTTTTTTGGTTTCTCCAATAGTGTGTTGTTGTATGGCCAAGTTTATGGCAATGGAGGCATGCGACACTGCTCTTTTAGATTCTCGCAGGCTTCATATCCTCATATTTAGGAGTAGATTGCACTTTCTTCAATCCATTTTTTTCTTCTTGATTATGTTCCTTGCCTTTGTTTGTCTCCTTGTTAACCACAACACTTGTATCATATTCTACATTTGTTTTAAACATTGTGGTGTCCTCTTGAATAAATGATTTTTCTGAGTTCTTCATGGAGATATTCTGTTCTTATAACCTTATATATAATATGTTCTTTTCAACTATCTCACTTTTAATTGAAACAATCTCAACCTCTAATCTCTCACACTATACCTCTTTCTCCTTTAGCCGATTATTAATCATTAACTCTATTCTCCTTGCTTCTCCAAGTTGTGTCCTTAGGATAATAATTTCCTTCTTGTATTCATGTTCTCTTTCATCACATATCTGCACTAATTTATTCGAATCTTTGTTTTCATTATTCAATCTTCCTATTTCAGTCAAAAAAAGGTCAAGTTTGGCTTGTTCTTGAATAGTAGTTTCTTCATGGCAATCACATCCATTCACACTAGCAGGTACCTCATTTGATTGAACATTTTCCTTTTGAAAGGTGTTTTTATTCTTCTTGTTGATCTTATCCTTCTTAGTAATGCAGCCACTAATGTCTCCTTCATGCATGAGATGAAATCTATTCCAAATTTCTTTTTCATAAGTTAAATCCATTACTGTATCAAGATCCTTGTTATGAAGACTGTTATACATTAATAATTTTTCCTTGGCATTCCACTGCTGTTATTGCAAAGAGGGAGAGTCTTTGAAATAACCATCACATACAAGTTTCCATACCTTAGGTCCATAAGCCATTAATTCTGTTTGAACCTAACCTCTCCATTCATGAAAGTTTGATGAAATCAACACAGGTACACTTTGATAGTCCATGACTTGACCAGACCAACATTCAAACTGTTAGACTTATACAAAAGGAACCCTCTTTGATACCAATTGATAAACCCTTGACTAAACTGAGAGGAGGGGGGGGGGGTGAAACAGTTTAGTCCATTCATGGACATTAAAATTATTTTATTAAACTCATTAACAAAACCATTACATGAGCAACTAAATAAATAATGATAAGAAAATTGAATATGTGAACAACAAGAAATAAGTAGAGTAACATATCACATCAACACATAATAATAATGCACATGGACACCAGATATAAGTGGAAACCCATAAGGGAGAAAACCACGATTTTATTATTGTTGTGATGCAAAGGCAAGCTCCTACTCCTTATTGCATCTGATTTTTTGTAGGTTCCAACCTACAGGAGGCTGCTACCGCAAATTTCAGCAAGCTACAACATGCAAGGAAGCTCCAACTCCCATGTGTTTTCTGCAGGCTACCATCCACAAGAGGCTCCTACCTCAACCAGATCCAACTGAACATTTTATCAAGATACAACTTAAAAGGAGACCACAATCCCCTCACACAACATGAAAAACATATGTTGATTTATCCGGTTATAAACTCTGTATATATCCATCTTTACTTCTGCCTCTTCTCCCTTCAAATATTCTTCACATTAGCTCCATATGTGCATAATATCTCAATCATCTCTCTCACATTCTCCAGCTCTCTAACCCTACTGCGTACTCCAAAATGACATCTTTTGTAGAGATAGTTTGATGGCTATTTGTATTCCACACATGAATAGGAAGATAATAGGGTTGACTCTTTTCCTTCCACTCGTTCATTTCCACACGCTTCATATCTTGAATATTAGTCCACAAAATACATAAATAATCCAATATTTAATTTCAGCCATATGTAATGATTGAATGGATCAACTTAATGCCAACATCAATTAACAATGTATGTCATTAATGTATTACAACAATTCAAATTAATGCATCTTTGTCTTTGCCTTGGAGTGTTGCCTTTGCCTTTGAGACTTGCCTTTGCATCACACCAATTTAGCTGAATCAAAAATTTCACATCATTACAAATTATTCAATGTAGCAGTTTCACTACACTCCTGTCTTCTTTTCCTTGCTGCTCCTTTATACCTTGCGGATCTTGATCTTCTCATTTACCATCAATGACAATATTTCCAACATTTTGTTATATTTAGTTTTCATATATCAATATAAAAATTAAATAGTATATTGTCATGTTACTTTTTCTGGAAGATTAAGAAAATCTCAAAGGATGAACGAGTTGATATCAGAAATATTCCAGTAGGAATGTCCAAAAAGGTGTACAAGGAGATGTTCAAAGAAATGGACATAATTGCATTGCACGAGGAGCCATATCAACAACAACGTTCTTCAAATGTAATATGTAATCATTGAATTTTTCGATTAGGTACATTAAATAAATAATTTAGCATTAAATATTATTTTTCAAGTATTTCCTTGTAGAAAATAAAAGAAAATGGAACCCATTCAACACATAAAACATGATGACAAGAAAGAAAAGGGTTGATATCAAAGTTTGTGAGTAATTTTTAATTCCTTATACCAACTTAATTAGATTTCATTTTTGTATATTTTAAGTTGTTTTACAACAACCATCATTGAAAGTATTCAAATGGGTGCTAATATACAAAGAAGATCCATCAGAATAATTGATTGACATTGGGTTAAATATGGGTTGTCAGTATATGTTGGCATATCATAAATTAATTGTGGGATTTGCAAGTATCTATCTTGTTTTACTTAGCTCTGTCTATAATTAATAGAACAAAAACATATTTTATATAAAATCTATGATTTGTTATGGGGTATAAAATTTGCAGGAAAAAAAGCATGGAACTGCGCCAACAAAAGAATTGTTGAAAGAAGGCATGAAATTTGGTTTTGAAAGAATGTGTATAGTTCACGAGTAAATTCTTGCTATGGTACATATCTTTTCGATTTACATTGATGTATATTATTTAATATTGCAATTTTCATTATTCTCACCAATGTAGATACACTCATTAAACTTCATTTTTATGTTTGTAGATGGAACTTGAAGAAGAAGACAAAATTCAACATAATGAACAAAAAATTCCTCCAAATAACCCAAGTAATGGAAGTAGCTCGAGCAGTGACAATAGTTCCAATGAAGAATGATGAACAATTTGTTAGGATATCAATTCAAGTCGTATTTTTTGAAATATTTGTCTGTGAAAATCAAACATTTTGTTTAATGTAATGGACATAGTGTCCCAATTGAAAGACAAAGGGTTACCAATAAATGTCCCATTTTGTATGACAAAGAGTCTCTTATTCATATATAATAAAATACATTTTAATTTATTTTATTGCGTTCTCCATTGTTTTTGTGAAATGTTACACCACTGATTAAATATATGGATGATTAAATATTATAATGAATAGATGTGAAATCTGATGATATAACAAATTCATTCAAACATCAGATTCAAATGCACTAAATTTTTTTAATTGATATGAATACTGTTATAAGATATGAGTCAAATTTTGATGAAAAATGAATTTAAAAAGTCACAATAATTGCACTGTCATAGGTCAATGTTTCTAAAATATAGAAAATGAACACCAGTGCGTGTGTATGATACTGCGCATTGGTGCGTTTCTATGACCTATGAGCACCGCGCCAAATACCAACACCAATTAGAATGTCCAGTGTTCTTTATCGACGACTACGAACCGGGCGGATAGGCGTTGCATGCCTCGGTATGGTTTGCCTTTAATGCACGGGTGCATTTTTACACGTTAATGGCTTGGGGCGTGTACACAACCAATACACACCAAGAGGATAGAAGGTGCATTTACTGGTGTTATTTCGCCATAATGTACTAGTGCATTCGTATTTTTAACGCACTGGTGTTGTTTTCATTAAATGCCTCAGTGATTTACAACTATAATGCCTCGAGGCTTATGTGTTTTGTAACCACCTGGGGCTGTACCTTTCACAAAACACACCGGGCTGGAAACGTAATATAAACGTACCAGAACTTGGATATTGTCTAACCACCTTGTGTGCTATAGGTAACAATGCATTGGTACGTTGAATCCGAATAACACTGGTGCATGCACCTTCTATCGACCCGGTGCGTGTTTGTTGTTGACACGCATCGGGACGTCGCATATGTAAACACCACAAGGCTTCATAATTTTTTTTCCTTCCTGGTGCTCGGTATGTTTACTGCATCAGTGTGTACCGTTTAAAATGCACTGGTACATTCACACATGAAACACACACCGATAAGAAAAAAATTTGCAAAAACCTCCGGTTGCCCAATTTTTTTACTTGTGTTGAATGTCCATTAGCAGCTCCATCAAAACCTCTGTTAGCAAAAACATATGTTGTAGAAAATGTTTTTTTGACAATTTTTTCCGATTTTATAACACCAAAAACCTCCTTTATAACCTCCGCTAGAGGGTATTTTCCTTGTAGTGCCCTCTGGGGAAATCAGGTTTGTTGTATAGTCCCATGAGATAATCTGGGTGAAAAGGCTGCATGGAATTGGAGGTTTGGACTTGGAGCATTTATGATATTGAAACAAAATTAATGGCAAAGAGAACTTCGCCATTGTGGGCCACAATTTTCCTCTGACTGGGAATGTATTTGAATTAACACCAGGTTATAAACTCAGCGAAATAATAGGTTTGGGGAAAGATGAATTGGGGCAGGAATGAGTCGCACAATCCCAATTCATCATTGGGGTCGAGATATTTTTGTTTGAGCCAATTGTGGAGTTCGTAGAGATCGAACTCACAATTGGTCTCTGTGACTTGGTATAATTGGGTGACCAGAGGTTGGTGGTGTAAATCAATCGTTGGAGGCATCATGGGGTTTTATCTAAGCACAAATGTCTTCTTTGAAAACATAATTTAGATGAATGGATTTGACTGTAATTACCTGGTGAGTTGTTGTTTGAAAAACTGGATGAGGATTTGGACATGATCCTAATTGCATGGCAGCTATTACGTTCTATGGGAGAGTTACAATGTTTCGATACAGTATAATTTTCAGTGAAAAGGGGTTCATCAATTTGAGATACGAGGTTTTTATATTTTACTTGAGTTCCATTGTCAAATTTCTATTACCATGGAGTGGGGGGAGGGGGATTTTATTGTCGAATGGTAAATTTATAACAAGGAGGGACTTGGTGCTCAGGTATAAGGGGAAAATGTTTGATGAAGGAGTGGAGTGGCGGGGCAGGGTCTATGTCGGGTGGTCAAGTAGTAAGTGGAAGTGGATTAGGGGGGAGCCTGGAGGGGTGTAGCGACGGTAAAGTGTTTTAGGAAGTGGGGGGGGGGGGGGGGAGTGCGGAGTGGATGAGGGTACACCTATTGTAGTATTACAACAACTCCCCATTATCCTAGATAGTAACTTAGAAAGAATAATGGGGACCCTTTAAAATTTTTAGAATTAATATTCAATTCTAAGAAATAAAACTCAAATTAGTAATTTCTTAAGTTAAGATTTTAATTTAATTTAATTTAATTAATTTAATTATTATTATTATTATTTT
Organism: Pinus albicaulis; assembly: GCA_034641835.2. Taxonomy (NCBI): domain Eukaryota; kingdom Viridiplantae; phylum Streptophyta; class Pinopsida; order Pinales; family Pinaceae; genus Pinus; species Pinus albicaulis. Next base: position 1,101,695,954 of record CM076583.1, read on the forward strand.
TTTAATAATAAAGTCACTAAAAAATGCTTAAAAATCTAAAAATTCAAAGAAAAATCATTTAATGGGACAAAATTTGCGATCAAGCGAATAAGCGATGTATTGAATTGAAAAATCGTGAATAGCCGAAATTCCGAAACACCGAATTGCAAAGTAAGCGAATTCCTATATAGTGTCGAAATACCGAAATCTGTTAACTAACAGATACCAATAGCGCATTATGTTTATAGCTATTGCACAATCGAAGTTTCGCATTTCACATTTCGCAGAGTTATAAAAACACTAAAGCATGTCATCTATCAAATTGCCGATGTAACGTCCTGATATAATGACACTTGCCATATTCACGTGGATTCATAATTTCGAATTTAATGTTCATTCATGCGAGTTTTTAATCTCGAGGTTTTTAGTTACTTTTTAGTTTCAAAATTAAATATTGAAGGATCCCCATTACACATGAATTCAATTGATAATATTGTTAACATTGTTTCGAAGTGACTTGAGCTTATCATCTTTGGTTCGTTTGAACAGGATAATTCTAAAACAAAAGGCATAAAAGCATGTCACGATTGATTTAATCACGAAGTTAATCCACCACCCTGCCACAGTTAGTTATGCAACAAGAGGAGAACAACGAAATGGATCCCTTTATCTCGGTTACCAATTGCAATCTAGACGTTTTTTTATCATGCTGGGAAGGGTTATACCAACTCTTAAGAATGAGAAACCTTAATTAATTCCAGAAGGGCAAGCCGTAGCTAATTATAATTCTTCTAATGATTTAAAATATTGGTCAGATACAACTAATTCCTTTCTTCATAGTTGCTTCTCGTCCGAAAATACTTCCATACATTGACTTGGTTAGAAGGGGGTTAGAAAATGTGGATATAAGGGAGAGAAAATTTGTTTTCAAGGACGGAACTGTGATTGGTTCTCTTAGACCAACCAATTTAAAGAATATGTACAAATTACTAGAGCTGCAAAAGAGATATGACTCACAATTCTTTCATAAGTTCATGCAAGAGAACGCCAATCTTGCAGCAGTAATTAAGGAGTGGAGAAATTACCCTAACTAGCATAAGCGTGATGATAAGGGTATGTATTCAGTCGCTTCTCTTAAAAGTCCTTACTCTCAAATAGCTGCAATGATGTGTCATCTATTTGGGTTTGTAAACACTAGTAAGTTTTAAGAGAAATAAGCACCCTTGATAGAAGTAGGCTCTGATGGGTATATCCTAAATTGGGCAACCATTCTTTCCGATAATTTTATTAGACTCATCAAAACCTATAGGGAAAATCAGAATGTTAAAACCAATACAACCCCTCCTTTTTATATGAGCTATTATATCATGGATGCCGTTTGTTTTACTTGTGAATTTGCCTCCTTTGGATGGAAGTGGACCAAGGAAGTAGTAACCCCCGTCTTTGTCCAGTTAGATTTCTTGTGGGAATCAAAATACTACTCCCATATGTTCACAATATGTAATTAAATTATACTCCTGATCTACCAAGTCATTGTTGAAGTTAAAATCCATACAATTACCCCTGAAGTTGATAAAAGTCTAAAGTGTATAGGTAGGTGGTTTGGTGAAGAGTACTTTAAGTACATCCATGTTTTTGGAAGCTATGTCCCTCCACATATCCTACCTCTGTACGTATCAGACAAATTATTGGCTAAATAAATTGCCTATCAGATCGTTGGCAATGGTTTGACAAAAGTATTGAAGATGCTAAAAATAACATTTGGCCAACTTTCCCTTTTTCATGTGGCTTGTACGCATTAAACAATTTCAAGCACGCTTGTCTTGAAATTGATCGATTAAAATCATTCAAATTCCTAGTTTTTCACAATATAAATTATGATTCCTATGGTGTTGCTAGAGAAATAACAAATCAGGTCAAGCTTCGAGCATTCCCAAGTGAGCTTGATAGGTTTGACGATATGTTCGAGTCAGTATCTGAATTTTCTAGAGTTCAGTAAATAGAAGAAGAAAGACCATTACACCAATTTTTGGTCATCTAACCTGTTAGTATTATATGGACCAAAGTACACCATGTAAGACCAATTTTACCCTATTAAATTTGCTTTCACTATGAAAAATAACTTAGTAATCCATAATTTATTAAGTTGTTTATGGTCTAAATAGGAAACCCCATGAGGAATAATTGAATAAATCCTTATTTTTTTGATTTTCCTCAAGGGATAATTAATTAAACCACAGTTTAATTAATATTCCTAGTCATAGTTAACCCAAAATAGGAAAATTAATTAGAGAAGTTATTATTAATATTATTATTTCTAGGAATAATGATTTAAAACATTATTTAAATAATATTCCTTGTTAAATTTGACTAAATCATTTATAAATAATTAAATAAATCATTATTTATTTAATTATTACTCAACCACATTCTTAAAATAAGAAATAAATCATTTATTTATTTATTATTTACAAATAAAGGGATTTGACCAAATTCAAATTCTTTTTCCCTCCAACAAAAATAATAAAATATTCTATAAAAGTTGGATCTAGATTTGGTTAATAATATTTTAACTATGCACCAATATCTAGACTAACTCAATATTTTTTTATAAATAGAAGGATTTTTCCATTCAGTCACTACCTTTTGTTTCCTAAAGATCGCTCTAGATCTATAATTTTGGTCTGACTTTGATCCTCCATCATTGTCATATTTTTCTACTTTTCTCTTGTGAGCTCCCTTTGAGTTTCATTTTTGTCTGGGTTTTCTACACCATCAAGAGAGAGAGATCTTAGATCTGAAGTTCCGATGACATACAAGAACCCATCCCATTAAGGGGACTAGTAAAATATTTCTATGTTCCCTTGCCAGGTGTCGTAGTACAAAAAATTATTTAAAAATTCTTGTCTTGTTCATTGGATGCATGGAGAAAATCTTGCTTATTATTTGATGTTTAATGTCTTTAACTGCATAGATCTGGATTTTTGTAGCATTTATTCTGATCACTAACTGCAGATCTAAGGAAATTGACAACCATATTTGATGTTAGGGCTGTTTGTTATGCACAAATAAATTGAGCTTTTTTCGTATGCTTGCGATTAGAATTCACAATAATAAAGACTCAGTCCTGAAGATCTACTGATATTAAAATAATATCGAGAACAAAGAAATTCTCATTTGGTGAAATTTTTGTTCCAAGGGTCAGCATCGGAAACATAAAATATTGCAGTTTCAACATCTTCATCTCAGGTACCAATTCCAGAAACATAAATTGCAAATATTGAGAAAAATGACAAACTCACCCAAGACTGGGATGGGTTTGAAAAAGTACTATCCACAACTGATATTCTAACTACTCATGATACTATTAAATTAGATGCTGCACTTATTCTTGACAATGTAAATTCAGTAGCTTCTGAAAAATAACCAAGTGCACAACACATGCCTACTGATAATGATAATTTGAAGATTCAAGAAGAAAAGTAATAAATCTCATTCACTGTAGAGGTTTCTACAAAAGGTGTTGAGAAAAGTGAAAGCCAAAGAAATAATGATATGGAAGGAAACATAGAAGCTACATCTGCCCAAGACATGGAAATCATCCCAGCTTTTCCTATTGATGAAATAATCCTTAACAATTAGGAAGGACTTCTATTGGACCTATTCTATAGTCCAAAACATAAAGCTTTCATGACCAAATCAAAGAAGAGGTGAAGGATGGAGAAATCTCCAGAACTAACTCCAAACGTAACACCAATACAAGTCCTTTGGAAAGATACTCAACCAGCTCTAGAGGAAGAACTTTGAAATTGTATCAATTTGCAGGTGCTTACGCATATGCAACTATACATAAAGCAACTGAAATCCAATAAATAATCATAGAAAAAGGACCAGAAAATTTCTCAGATGGAGCAAGTTTTCTTAAATGAAAAACAAAAGATTGAACATAAGCTACAATTAAATATCACTACTCTTCAACAAGAGTTTGAGGGTCTTAAACTAAAACTAGGAAATGAGCTTAATGAAAAGGATCAAATGATCCATCAATTAATGAAGAAAATTGAGAAGTTCTAGGAGAATCCCGAACTCAATGAAGTCAAGAAGGAAGCAACACAGTTAGAGACATCATTGTCGAAGAAACAAGCAACTTTCTATCATAAGCTAAATCAAGTAGCTAGTTAAAACCAATGATCAATTAGTCACTCAGATATATGATATGAGGACTTATTATGATGATATTGATGATAAAGTGTCTAAGTATATAGTTTGACAGGGCACTGCACAGGGTAGAGCGACCGATCTCCCTCGTCTTGAAGAATCAATCAAAGACATAGTATTTGGAGACTAGGACACTAAATGAAAAGTGCTAAATTAGCTATTATCAGAGTTAAGAATCCATCTTCCAACATTTTTGAGTACATAAAATATTCTCTTTTGCAAGTCAGCCTAATTTAGGATTCTCCAAAAGACACTTTACCAGATATCAAATACCTAAGGCAATCTTGGAAAGAAACATCTAGGAGGAAAGCTACTGACATTCACAACCTGAACAAAAAAAAAGTTACTGGTATTTGTTGATTAAACCACATAGCCAATGGCTAATGTTGAGATGTCTCTCCAATGCAACAGATCGACTTCTTCCAGCATTAAAGGATGCAGTATTCACAGGGCAGATGAGAATGCAACCAATTCATCACCCCCAACTCGAACATATGGTGAAAGCGTGCCAACTCAAAGATCAGTTAGATAATGAATTTGGGAAACAGTGGTGAACCTGTTCCAACCAATGCAATTTATTTTCTTAGTTTTTAGTTATATAGTTTTGGAGTAATAGTTTTAGAGACTTGTTTCACAAGTCTTATTTTTGTAATATTAATTAGTATTTAAACCCCTTTCATGCATTTAGAAAGAGGTCCAGAATTTTGAGAATATTGCTTTTGGAACTTGCACTATTGTGGAACAGAAGTTATCTAATTGGAAATCTAAACTCATAAGCTATCTTTTTCAGATCTAAAGCTATGATGCAACATGTACTATTATTTGTGTATTAATTGTTTTCATGTTTCTCAGATTTATAGAAAACTTATTTCTATCTACTTGTTTCCTTCTGATAAGCATTAAAGTGATATGTGTTCTTATTACTATTGATATAATATATTGAACGATATGCTATTAGATGTGACACTAAGAAGTATTTTATGTGATTGATGTTCTTCATCAACTAAATCAATTACATTGATTTAGTTTCTTATATGTGCTTATATTCATTAAGTATGCAATGATCTATATTGTTTCATGCTAGTGAAATATTCCCTTATAATCATATAAAAGAGTCCGATCCCAGGAAGTAGTTAGATTTAATTTATGTTATCATTAGAAATAAATCACCCCGTTTGTGTTGATTTTATTCCCTTTTGTTATTCATATAAAATCTTTTTATACGGGAAACTGGTCCCTATATCCCCAGTCGGACCCATCATTTCAACGGAAAAGGAGTTGCTTTAAGCTGCCGACTGGGTGGAATCCCCAATGTTGAGGCAGTCACCTTCCAGCCTTCAACAACACCGCATAGCAAAGTAGGTGTCTGGGAGACTACTGCTCCATACTCCCCTTATTATATAACCATCAAACGGGCTTGGGGGGCATGGAGTGGTGTGTCCACCATTGATCTATGATCTAAGGCTCAAGTTTTAGCTAAAAATTGGAAGTACTCAAAATTGTTTCGAACCTAAATGATCGGATAGAGTTCGTCGCCAGGATTCCGGCGCAACTCGTTTCATCAAAATCCAAGTTCGTATAAGTGAGTAATCATCTGTTGTTTGTTTTCCAAAACAGATAAAAAAGGAGCAGAACATGTACAATGATGATGTGGAAAGTACAATCATCATTGCATGGAATATTCTCCAAATTGTAGCCAGTGGCACTGTGAAAAGCGTCGTCTTAATATTCGTCAGATGGGTTAGTGAAGGGAGAAATTGTCCAATGACCTCCAATATTCTTCATGAGTGAGTTATCGTCTGTTGTTCATTTTCCAAAACAGATAAAATAGGAGCAGAACATGTACAATGATGATGTGGCAAGTACAGTCAACATTGCATGGAATATTCTCCAGATTGCAGCTAGTGGCATTGTGACAAGTGTCATCTTCATATTCGTCAGATGGGTTAGTGAAGGGAGAAATTGTCCAATGACCTCCAATATTCTTCTTAAGTTTGAATTTCATTTTTTTTAAAGGTTGGAGTACAACCCAACCATAGGGTGCCACGTGTCCTCTCTTGTGGGCTATCTCCAACCCTTGGGTCGAATTATCAAGTTATAAGAAGATTGGAATAAGGTCGATATGGCGACATATATATATATATATATATATATATATATATATATATATATATATATATATATATATATATATATATATATAGACACACACACACACACACACACACATACATAGTATGGTTTAAAACCCACCTCTCGGCGACATTAACTAAACATGGAGGAGCCTCCATACCAAACCGACGGAGGTCCAAATTTGGATGAGTTACCAAAGTTGGCAGAGGAATATCGTTATAAATTCTTGTAAAATTTATATGGCGGAGTGGGGATCGAACCCATGACCTTCCGCCCACCAGCCACAAGTCTTACCAACTCCTCTGCTTAGTGGTTCTTAACCACTATGTTCACCGCATCAACTTATTGTTTATGCATCCGACGGATGGGGGTTGGAGGGGGCCAAACCCCTCTCCATATGGCCACAGTCCAAAAAGCAAGTGCCATACGGATGAAACGGCGAGATTTTTAAATGTGTTTAATTAAAGTTTTAAACATGGTTTAACCATGTTAAAACATCATTAGCGCTAAAAATGCTTATCACTTTAAACTATGCTTATCCGCTCATTAAACACTACTTAACACTAATATAAAATCCTATTTAAACTGGCAGAGTTTTAGGAGGGCATGCCATTTATGGCGAGATTGCTAAAATTATAAATTTAACTGGCAGTTCCACAATTTTTAGTGGAGAAATTGGGGCAAAAGAAGTTTTGGTCATAACTCATCTAATTTTCGCCCAAACAGAGCTCAGAAAGAGGCATTATAGGCTAATTGGCATGCTGGGAACTCAATGAAGTAGGTTGCAAAGGCAGAAAACGTCATCTACAGGTTTTTTAGTACATTTGAATATTTTCCACGAGGTGTTGGGGTCATTTCCAAAGCATCCAGAGTTCAAATTTAGCAAATAAATAGTCATTTTTCAGAGATTATGATGTTTTAAACTCATTGGTATAAGTTCCAAGAGGTTTTGAAGCTTGTAATTACAATTTGATCACACTTGAAGCAAATACAAAGGCCCACACTATAAAGCTGAACCAAGGAGATGTAGCCCAGGAGGGGTGAACTCCTTTATCAAAATTCTCTGTGTTAAGCTCTGTTATGTGTGTTTGCTGTGTTTAATATTACTTCTGTTCTGTCATTTAAAATTATGCTTTCCAAGATTATGACAAAATCATAATTTCACTAAGTACCCTATTTGACAATCACATTCTCATAAAAAAACCTATGAAGGATAAGTAAAACAAAGAAAAAAATGTTTATATCTAATATCATACTAGCACAATTATAACTAGCAATAATTTTCAGATCAAGTTGGTATCAGAGCGCAAGGTTGCTTGCTTGTTTTAATTGAAGGGTTTTAATAGTTACAAATTTACTGATCCTTAAAAGGTTGAGATTGCAGAGAGGAGAAGGGAAGCTACTGATAGCTAGTCCAGAAGTTAGGACAAGATGGAAGAAGGCTGAGAAGGCATCATCCTCACCCAAAGGACCACTCAAGAAACACTTGAAGCACCTCAAATTTCATCTCCAGTAGTTGAGATAGAAGAGGAATTAATTGCACAAGAGGTTGAAGTGATTGAAGAGATACAAGCTGCAAAGATTGAGCTTGAATCTATAGCCAAAATGTCAGGCCATGAAGGAACTCATGAACATTCTGAAGAAAAGGATGTCAAGAGGGAATTCAAAGAAATGCAAAGGATGGTGAAAGTTATGTATGAAACTTTCATGGCAAAGGAAACTGGAGAAGGTTCAAAACACCCTCATAGAGAAGAATCTTCAAACAGTAAAAAGGAGGAAGAGAGGAGTTCAAAATGCAGTGGAGGAAAACCACCTCCCTCTCCAACATCATCATCATCATCGTCCTCATTAGCAACTTCATCTTCCACATCCACGACAAAAACTCATATCCATACTCATTCCAAGATCCCAAAATGAAAGACTTTGTTACTCAAGTTGGATATAAAATTTGAACTTCCTACATTCAATGGAGATGTTAATGCTGAAAGACTAGATAATTGGATTCGTCAATTGGAAGTTTACTGCAGAATTCAGAATTTACAAGAAGACGATATCAAAATTCGGTTTCCTTCATTAAGGCTAGAAGGAACAACACTAGTTTGGTGGGAGGCAAAGGCACAAGAGGAAATGCGAATCCATGGTAATATTTCCAGTTCTTGGGTAAAATTCATTTCTTCTATTAAAAGAAAGTTTTATCCATTAGCCTATGTGTAGAAAGAAATATTGAATTGGCAGAACTTTAGACAACTCAAAGGTCAAAGTGTCCAAGAGTATACACAAGAGTTTAGGAAGAGGGCTTTATTATTTGGAGTAGACTTAAATTCACAAGATACACTCTTGAAATATATAGGAGGTCTACATTCCTACTTAAAACACACTATTCTTATGTTTAACCCAAATAAATTAGATGAAGTATGTGTGCAAGCCACACATCTTGAAGCAAGGGGTAAAAACATTTCTGAAGAGGGTAGTAAGAAGAAACCATTCAAGGGTAAGGGAAAAGAGAAAGGAGGAAAATGGAAGGGAAAGAAGAATTCAATTGTCAATAAAGAAGGGGAGAAAATTACATGCAAACATTGTTCCAAAGAGGGGCATGATGAAGCCCACTATTGGAAACTACATCCTGAACTAAGACCAAAGAAACCAAATAACAAAGGGAAACAAAAGATGACTGCCACCACAGAAAAATATATTGGATCCGATTCAGGAGATGAAACCAAGATAGTTTCCATGGTTAACAAAGGAAAGGAAGCTATAATAGGTTCTAGTTCCTCAAACAGTCACAACAACACTCCAAATGAAGATACAAGGATAGAATTATTCCATGTTAGAGTAATTTCTAATCATACAAAGATTGATGCATTGTTTGATACAGGGTCATAAGCAAACTTGATTTTAGAGGACTTAGTCAAAAAATTAAATCTTGAAACTATACCTCATTATAAACCATACCATTTGGGTTGGATAGTTAACAATGCCAATTCACAGGTGACAAGGAAATGTATTTTCAGATTTGATATTACTGCAAACTTTGTCAATGAAGTTGAGTTAGATGTGGTTCCACTTGACATTTTAGGGATTATCTTGGGTAGTCCATATTTGTATGACAAGAAAGTGGTATTTTACCGTCATGAGAACAAATATCATTTGATCAAAGATGGAGTGGTGTATATTGTGAGAGCTCATCGCAAGAAATTGAATATATCTTTAGTTAATGCAGGGCAAATGAAGAGGCTAGTAAATGCAAGTAAAATTTTTGTGCTTCTCATGATCAAGAAAAAGGAAGATGTTGACTATGAATCTTTTGATGGATGTGATGAAAAAAATAAATCTGATTTGTTTGATGTGGTAAGTCAGCATGGCGAGATGTTTCAAGAACCAAAGGAGTTACCACCCAAGAGGGGAATTCAACATGAGATTCAGTTGCAGCAGGATGTTACACTTCCAAATATTGGTATGTATCGCATGTAAATTATGGAAAGTTTGGAAATCAAGAAGACAATCAAAGAGTTTCTGAATAAAGGTATCATACGCCCATCTACTTCGCCATGTGGTTCACCAGTAGTTTTGGTTCCAAAGAAGGACAAGACTTGGCGCATGTGTATTGATTTCCGTGCACTGAACAAAATCACGGTAAAGAATCGTTACCCACTCCCACGCATTGATGATTTGATTAATCAGTTAAAGCATGCAAATTATTTCACTAAGTTAGATTTGAGAAGTGGTTATCATCAAGTTAGGATAGTTGAATAAGACATTTGGAAAACTTCTTTCAAAACTAGACAAGGATTGTATGAGTGGTTAGTTATGATATTTGGCTTAACAAATGCACCAGCTACTTTCATGAGAGTAATGAATGATGTACTTAAGTCATTTCAAGATGAATTTTTCATTTTTTACTTAGATGACATACTCATATTCAACAAATCAAAAGAAGAACATTTCATGCATGTGAACAAGGTACTTGATGTTTTGAGAAAAGAGAAATTGTTTCTTAAGATGTCAAAGTGCGAATTTGGTAAGAATTAATTGGTATATTTTGGGCACATTGTTGGAGGAGGTGAGTTGAAGATTGATCCTTCCAAAGTTGAGGTCATTTTTATTTGGCCCAAGCCCAATACAATTATCAAGGTAAGAAGCTTTTTAGGGGTAGCACAATATTGGAGGAAATTCATTGCTAATTTTTCTTTGATTGCAGCTCCGTTACATGCATTGATAAGCGTAAATAAAGTCTTCCATTGGGGAGATTTGCAGCAGAAAGTATTTGATGCTTTAAAGAAAAAGATAAGTTCAACACCGGTTCTAGCAATTCCAGATCTGAAACAGCCATTTGAGATCCAAACAGATGCAAGTGATTATGCTATGGGAGCAGTGCTCATGCAACATGGTATTCTCATTTCTTTCTGCAAATTTTAATGGATTTGTGACTAAATATCCCACCTATGATAAAGAGTTATATGCATTGGTACAAAGTGTAAAGAAATGGAAACATTACTTGATGGGGAAAGAGACAATTATCCATACCGATTATCAGCCATTGCAATACTTACAATCACAGTCAAAGTTGCATCAATCAAGACATTTCAGGTGGATGGGTTTTCTACGAAAATTTCACTTGGTTATCAGGTACAAAAAAGGAATCTACAATAAGGTAGTTGATATGATCTCTAGGCCTATTGTAAATTCAACTATTATTCTCAAGCACAATTCTATTATGCATGAAAGTTACATTGAACAATATGTGAATGATAGTGATTTTCAAGATGTGTATGAGAACTTGAGTAAGGGAAACCAAAGTGAAGAGTTAGATTATCATGTGCATAATATTTTTTTGTATCACTTGCACATGTTATGTATTCCACAGGGAGAAAGAAACAATATCATAAGGGAGGCGCACACATCATTGATTGCAGGAAATTTCGGTGTAGGCAAGACAATAGAGCATCTCCAAAGGTATTGTTATTGGCCACACATGAATGAAAGTGTTTCTCGTTTTATTAGAGGATGTTCTTTATGTGCAACATGTAAGCCTAGCAATAGGAAGCTTGGTTTGTACACACCACTTCCTGTTCCTTCTCATCCTTGGGAGAGCATATCAATGGATTTTGTAGGAGGCCTTCCTATGTCAAGGAGAGGTCATGATTATTTGTATGTTGTGGTAGATAGGTTCAAAAAAATGTGTATTTTCATGGCATGTAAGAAAACTATTATAGCTAAAAAAATTGGTAATCTTTTCTTTCAAAATGTATGGGTCCATTTTGGTCTTCCTAATTCTATTGTAAGTGATCGAGATTCTCGATTTGTTGGGAATTTTTGGTCAAAATTATGGGACATGATGGATATACAGTTGAAGAAAAGTATAACATTTCATCCACAAACAGATGGTCAAACAGAGGTGGTAAATAGAACCTTTATTCATCTTCTAAGAGGTTATTGCAACACGCATCCCAAGTTGTGGGACGAACAATTACACTACATACAACATGCATACAACCAGGCAAAACATTCTTCCACAAATACATCACCATTTGAGGCATTTTTTGGTTACTTTCCAAGATCTCCATTGGAATTTATCTTTGACAAAGATGTTTCTATAGACAGACATAGTGACATAGATAAGGCAAGAAAGTTCATTGAGTAAATTTAGTTCATACATCACACAGTGCAAGAGCAACTTGAAAATAGTCAAAGCAGCTACAAGGAAAGGCATGACAAACACCAGGTTGATCATAAATTCCAAGTTGGCGATGAAATTTGGTTGTAAATAAGAAAGGAAAGATTACAAGGGGAAGGTAAAAATCTCCAACTAATCCGTTATGGTCCATTTAAAATTCAGGAAAAGATTGGTACAAATGCATTCAAGCTAGATTTTCCTCCTTATATGCAAATTTATTTTGTCGTTAATGTTGAGAATTTGAGATTGTTTGAGCCTCCTTTGATTGATGATAAAGGAGAGAATGTTCAACTGCCATCAATAGATGATTTCTCGCCAGAATATCTTGATCAACTTCAGCAAGATCTCATACTTGATAGAAGAATCAGAGCTTCAAGAAGAGGGAATGTTGAATACCTTAGAGTTGGACTTAAAGGTCAAAATACTTCAAAGACCAAATGGTTGGAGATTGTAAAAGTGAGGGAGCTGTACCCTCATTTGCTAAATAATTGATAGTATCTTTTGGGATCCAAAAGGCTTCTAGTGGGGAGGAATGATCTAAGGTTCAAGTTTTAGCTAAAAATTGAAAGTGCTCAAAATTTCTTCGAACCTGAACGAACGGGTAGAGTTAGTCACCAGGATTCTGGCGCAACTCGTTTCATCAAAATCTGAGTTCGTATGATTGAGTTATCGTCTGCTGTTCATTTTCCAAAACAGGAAAAAAAGGGGTATAGTGATGATATGGCAGGTACAGTCACCATTGCAGGGAATATTCTATAGATTGCAGCTGGTGGCACTGTGACAAGTGTCGTCTTCAAATTCGTCAGATGGGTTAGTGAAGGGAGAAATTTTCCAATGACCTCCAATATTCTTCCTAAGTTTGAATCTGATTTTTTTAAAGGTTGGAGTACAACCCAATCAGAGGGCGCCATGTGTCCTCTCTGGTGGGCCATCTCCAACCCCTGGGTCGAATTATCAAGTTATATGAAGATTGGACTAAGGTCGATTTAGTGATACATATATATATATATATATAAAACCCACCTCTCAGCGACATTAACTAAACATGGAGGAGCCTCCATACCAAACTGATGGAGGTCCAAATATGGAGTAGTTACCAAATTTGGCAGAGGAATCTCGTTATAAATTCTTGTAAAATTTATATGGTGAAGTGGGGGTCAAACCCACAACCTTTCGCCCGCTAGCTGCACGCCTTACCAACTCCTTTGCTTAGTGGTTCTTAACCCCTATTTTCATCACATCAACTTATTTTTTATGCATCCAATGGATGGGGGTTGGAGGGGGCCAACCCCCTCCCCATATAGCCACATTCCGAAAACCAAGTGCTAGACGGATGAACCGGTGGGATTTTTAAACGTGTTTAATTAAAGTTTTAAATGTGATTAGCACTAAACACGCTTATTACTTTAAATTAAGATTATCTGCCCGTTAAACACTACTTAACACTAATATAAACTCCGATTTAAACTGGAAAAGTTTTAGGAGGGCACGCCATTTATGGCGGGATTGTTAAAATTAGAAATTTAACTGGCAGTTCCACCAATTTTAGTGGAGAAATTGGGGCAAAAGCAATTTTTGTCATAACTCATCTAATTTTCGCCCAAACAAAGATCATAAAGAGGCATTATAGGCTAATTGGCATGCTGGAAACTCAATGAAGCAGGTTGCAGAGGAAGAAAAGGTCATCTACATGTGTTTTGGTACATTTGAAGATTTTTGAAGGCTAGGGCCACCAAGTGTTGGGATCATTGCTAGAGCATCCAGAGTCATTTTTTGGAGATTATGATGTTTTATACTCATTGGAATAGGTTCCAAGAGGTTCTTAAGTTTGTAACAGCAATTTGATCACACTTGAAGCTAATACAAAGACCCACACTATGAAGCTAGACCAAGGAGATGTAGCCTAGGAAGGGTGAACTCCTTTATCAAAATTCTGTGTTAAGGTCTGTTATGTGTGTTTGCTGTGTTTAATATTGCTTCTGTTCTGTCATTTAAAATTATCCTTTCTAATCTTACGACAAACTCATAATTTCACTAAGTACACTGTTTGACAATCACATGCTCATAAACAAACCTATGAAGGATAAGTAAAACAAAGCAAAGAAAAGTTTATATCTGATATGATACTAGCACATGAATAACTAGCAATCATTTTTAGATCAATTTGGGCAGGCCAGATCATGACTGTTGAAACTTATGATATCTTTATTACAAGAAGACAAAATGTCATTTCACACACTTTATTACATCAAATTAATCACGATTAAACTAATTAATCACACTTAAATCAAGAAACCCAAAAACTCACTTTACTACATGACTAATCGCGCTTAAATGGTGCGATTAGTCTAATTAAACCTTATATTTTTTCTCTAATGCTGCACTTAGACTAGGAAGCCTTATTTTTTATTTTTCTAAAACACCATTTTTTATTTGTTCAAGTGGCATTTAAACTAGCTCACTTATTTGGGGGTTTTTCTTCATTTTTTTATATTTATATTTTCTATTTATTTTATTTTTTCCTTTCACAAATATATGCTTTTATCTCCTTTTTCTTTCTATTTTTAATTTTATTTTTTCTGTTTTCTTTTCTTGGAAATAATTTTAAAAATGAAATATTATTTACAACATCTGTAGACAAATCAACAGATATTTATCAATCTATCCTATAAAATATAGGAACCTAGCAAGGTAATCAAGATGCCTTGAAGGAATTGCGCAATGAATTCTTGGCAATTTCCTTATTAATAAGGACACAATTCCTCCAAGAATGTGTAAGCAAGGTTGGTCAGACAAAGGCTGAGAATTGGTTAAGTATTGGACCGATTTTGCCTAGATCAGTGTGAGACAATCAATAGAGCGAAAATATTTCTCATCAAAGGAAATATAATTGTATTGTTTCATTGTATTGATTTTATGCAATATACAGATAACAAAGTTTTGAGGAGTTTCTTTCCCCAGATACATCTTGTGTTGTGCGATTGATAATTTCTTTATCTTACTTGTTATGTGATTGTGCGGTCGATATTAGTTTCCGAAATTTGTAGAAGGATTTAGTATTTTGTTTTAGTACATTAAAAGATAAGATCGAATCCCTTTGGATAATTTCTACATGGTATTAGAGCAGGAATCATAATACAAGAGAAGAACCATAGTTTGTTTTTAACAGGTACATCGAATTTTCAGATTTATTCTTTAGGACCAACAGAAGATCAAGATGTCTTTCAATGGCATGAGACTCGAATATGCCCTTGAGGGAAATTCAAATTACATAGCATGGAAGGACATGATGTAGGTAGTGCTAGAGGACAACATATTGAAGGCATTCATAGACAGTGATCTTCCCCAACACGCAGCAGTAGATGCTCAAATCCTTGATGCATGGAAGAAGAATGTAGCAAAGGAAAGAATGATATTGTTAGAAGGAGTTCAAGATCACATTGTATAGAACCTCCATGGAAATGTGACTCCATATACTATGTGGAAGGACTTAACAAATATTTTTTAGAATAACAACGACCATAGGAAGCTGGCGCTGAAAGAAAACCTCAGAAAGATCAAGATGGAGAAGGGCGACACGATCCAAAAATACTTGATCAAGTTCACCTAATGTCGAGATGAGCTTGGAAGTGTTGGGGTAACAATTGCCCAAGATGATTTGGTGAGACTAGCACTTCTGTGCCTTCCTAAGAGTTGGCATAGCTACTAGGACTCTGTGAATGGGAGCGTTTGTGGTCCAACTTGGTACTAGAAGAGATTCAATGGAGCACAAGAGATGAATCCTCATCAAAGAATGATGATGAGGAGAACTGTGACTTGGATGGAAAGGTGAAGAAAGGGAAAGGGAAGGTGTCCCATTCCAAATCAGAGTCTGACAAGGTAGGAAAGAAGCGATAATTGTCAAAGATAAAATGTTTCAACTATCATGAGCATGGAAACTATGTTACAAATTTTACGCACAAGAATACCAACAAAATGGCCTCAGGAGGAGCAGCAGGTGAAGCACTTTCTTCACAATTGGAGTTGGATTTTACTCTCATCGCATGCATGGTGTCATCGATGATGGTTTCCGTGTGGTACCTAGATAGTGGAGCCTCATTCCACATGAACGACAACAAATAATTATTCAGTAGCTTGGAGGAGAAGGAGCTCCAAATGCACATCGAGATGGGAGATGACAGGAGGTATAGTGCTACCAGTGTAGGTACAATTAGCTTTCACAAGGAGTCAGGTAATCCACTCACATTAGAAGATGTCATGTATGTTCTTGGTTTAAAGAATAATTTGGTTTCTGTTGCTATGTTAGAAGACCATGGATATGATGTGATATTCAGTGAAGGAAAGGCATTCCTTTGTCACAAAGGCATGGGACAGGTGAAAAAAATTGGGGTTCGAGTAAATATCCTTTACAAATTGGATGTAGAAGGTTGTGCTACCTTGAGCACGAAAGTAGAGAAGGTGGAGAGCCGATACATCACTGAGTTATGGCATAGGAGATTGGGGCATCTACACCATGGCAATTTGAAGATCATGAAGCAGATTTATACATGATTTCTAGAGAGTGCACTTGCGTAGAGAGTTACATGCAAAGGGTGTACATTAGGGAAGTATACGAAAGCCACCTTTCACGATAAGGAAATCTGAGCAAAGTCAATCCTTGAGAGAGTTCACTTAGATGTGTGTGGACCATTATCGACATTATCCACAATAAAACACATGTATTATGTGATTTTTGTAGATTTCTTTTCACGAATTTTTTTGATATTATTCATGCAGAAGAAAGATCATACATTCTCCAAGTTTTGTGAGTTCAAGGAACTTGTCGAGAAAGATATAAGGAATAAGGTGAAGGGTCTGAGGAGAAACAATGGTGGAGAATATGTCTCTAATGAAATAAAGAAATTTTGTGCCTTAGAAGGAATTAAAAGAAAATTGACATCACCTCATAACCCACAATAGAATGGGGTTGCAGAAAGAAAGAACATAACTATTTTTGGAGCGGCATGAGCTACGTTGCATGACCAGGGCCTACTATTGCATCTATGGGAGGAATCATGAAATACAACAATATTTGTGCAGAAAAAAATTCATCATCGGGTACTTGGGATTAGTACACCAGAAGAGGTTTTTTCAAGTAAGAGACCAGATGTGTCACATTTTGAAAATTTTGGTTCATCAGTTTATTTCCATATGACCAAAGATGACATGAAGAAGATAGAGCCAAAAACATAGTTAGGGATATTTGTGGGGTACAATGATACACCTCAAAAAAATCAGGTGTAAATTACAACACATAGGATGAAAATGGTTAGAAGAGATGTGAAATTCGATGAAGAGAAGGCCATGCAAATTTCCCTTGAGAGGGAGCTTCAGTTGCATGTAGTTGATGATTTCTTGGCTCTAAAATAAGAACCTCAAGATGTGGAACAGCCACAAGGAGAGGAACAGAGAGTGGAAGAACCCACTGATGCAGGGCCATCCACCAGAGATGGAAGGAAGCGCATCAGAGAGGTTGAAATATTATTTCTAGATGTGAGAGAGAATGTGGGAGCACCCACATCACAACACAGGCATATAAGGTCCATAGAGTGATACACTAGAAACATGGCTCTTATGAGCGAAGGTATAGAGATAGAACCACCTATTTCGAGGAAGAAGTGCAATAGTCAGGTTGGGTTGACGCCATGGTTGAGGAGTATGACTCCATTATCTGAAAAAATTCATGGGAAGTTGTCCCAAGATCAGTGGGGAAGTCAGTTGTATGATCCAGGTGGGTCTACAAGGTGAAGAAGGCAACAAATGTGAGTTTGGAGAAGCACAAGGAAAAAATTGTGACCAAAGGGTTCTCTCAGGTGGAGGGGATTGATTATGATGATAATTTCACCAGTTGCAAGGTACTCATCAATCAAATCCATCATTGCACTCTCAAAAAAAAATGAGATGAAAAAATACATTAGATGGATGTAAAGACAACCTTACTGACTGGGGTGATTGAAGAAGAGGTGTAAATTGAGAGGCCATAAGTTTTTGAGAAATTAGACAGGGATTCACATGTGTTCATACTTAAGAGAGAACTGTATGGGCTGAAGCAAGCACCTCGTGCTTGGTACACCAGGATCGAAAGTTATTTCACTGGGTTGGGCTTCACCAAGAGTGAAGAAGATGTGAAAATTTATCATATTGTGGTAGAAGGTAAGATTTTGATTAATGTACTTTATGTCGATGATCGATATTGACAGGTGATGAGCATCTCACCGAGTCTTGAAAAAAGGATATTGAAAGAGAATTTGAGATGAAGGACATGTGGCTCTTGCACTATTTTCCGGGATTGGAAATATGGTAAAGAGATGGGAAAATATTCGTATCTCAAGGAAATTATTCCAACGAGATCATGAGGAAGTTCCACATGGAGGGAAACAAACTTGTGGTTACTCCTCTAGTAGGAAGCTAGAGGAAGGATGATGCTACTTCAAGTGAAGTAGTGGATGCTACTGTTTATAGGCAATTTTTGGGTTCACTAATGTATTTGTTGAACACACGACTATACATATGCTACGCAATTAACCAACTTAGTAAATTTATGGTTAAGCCTACCAATCTCTTTTTGAAGGCATATAACCATGTGTTGAGATACCTCAGAGGCACTACATATTATGGGCGATGGTCCAGACGGACAGGGGGATTGAAGCTTCAAGGCTTCACCGCTGAAGATTGGGAAGGGAGTCCATCTGATAAGAAGAGAAAATCAAGGGGAATATTCAACATAGGATCAACAACTATTTCCTGGTACATCGGGAAACATAGATCATTTGCTCTCAGTTCAGTAGAGGAAGACTACATGGCAGCCAGTCAGGCAGCATGTGAGGCCATCTGGATGAGGAAGATACTTGTTGGTTTGTTTGGTCGACAGATGGATTTGACAGTGATAAATTGTGATAACCAGAGTTCCATTAAACTCTCGGTTGATCTAGTTTTTTCATGACAGGTCCAAGCATATTGATATCCAGTATCACCATCTCAGAGATTGTGTGCATAGGTGGATTAGGTCATTAGAGTATGTTCCTGTGGAGGAGGAGGATGCATACATCTTGACAAAGGCATTGGAAAGAATAAAATTCAAGTTCTACAGTGACAGGATCAGGGTAGCAGATAATCCCTTTCTTGTTGAGAGGGAGTGTTGAAATGGAACCCCAAGGGGGATTGTGATTTAATTTTCCCTTAATTAAATTGGAAGAGAAATTATAATTTCATATCATAACAACTTGCAAGTGTTAACTGAGTCAGGAATACTTAGTTAGCTTTGTTAATTTGAGTTGGAGGTCAAAATGAAGGTATGTAGAGTTCTTGCTAAGTTTTAGGGGGTCCAATTACAGTTATTTATGAGTTGTAATTAGTTAACTCAATTATTTGAGTTAAAATTAGTTTAACTGGTTCTAACTAAGAGATGAGCTAGTGATAGTTCTGGTGAATTAAATATGATTTAATTCACAAGTAGTGATCAATCAATTAAAGGATAATTCACTATAAATAGTTGTTGCATGTCATTTCTAAGGAAGGCCAAGTTTAGATTGGGGTTAAAGGGAAGATAACTATCAGTTGTATAGTTATATATTTTTATAGGTCATGCATGAAGTCATCAAGATGCCTTGAAGGAATTGTATAATCAATTCTTGGGATTTTCCTTATTAATAGGGACATAATTCCTCCAAGAATGCATAAGCAAGGTTGGTCAGATAGAGCCTGAGAATTGGTTAAGTATTGGACCGAGGGAGGGATAACAAATAAATATGATATACTTTGGATAAAAGAGGGGTAAATTCATAAATAAATAAATAAATAAATAAATAAATAAATAAATAAATAAATAAATAAATATATATATATATATATATATATATATATATATATATATATATTAGAAAGTGGAGGGGAGGAGTAAGATGGAGAAATAAACAAGCAAGGAGGAATGAAGGGTGAAGGGTGAAAGGGGGTGATTACAAATATATAAGCAAAGGAAAAACAACTAAGAAATTTTTAATAAGGGGAAAAGTGAGGCTAAGTTAAAGATAAAGGAAATGGATTAGAAAGGGATCGAGGGGGTGGTTAATGGGGGAAGATGGCTATAAACTTAGCCCCTCTTGGAAACTGATAATCCATCAACTTAATCTCTAATTCCTCCCCTCATTAAACCCGTTGCTCCTTTCCCCCCACTTTTTTTTTTCTCTCTCTCTCTTCTCATTATTTTTTCGTGGGTCTAATTATTGTTCCATTTTTGCTCTTTTCTTCCCCTTAAAATACCCTTGTGAGATCCCTTTCTAATCCATTTCCTTTATCTGTAACTTTAGCCCCCCTTTGCCCCTTATTCAAAATTTCTTAGCTGATTTTCCTTTGCTTATATATTTCTATCCACCCTCTCCCTCCCCCTCCTTCAATCTTCATTCCACCTTTCTTGTTTATTTCTCCATTTTCCTCTTCCCCTCCACTTTCTTATACATATATACACACGCTTTTTATGCAAAGTATATCATATTTCTTTATTATCCCCCCTTTCTTTCATGATTCCCCTTTTCCTTTTTATTAATGCATTTGACCATTAATCTAACTCCCCTCGTCATTAATTTTATTCTTTGACAATTTATTAATTTGTTCAATAATTTCTTTTATTCTTGCCCATTAATTTTATTTTTGACCGTTTATTTGATTATGTAATAGTTTATTATATTTTTGACATATATTCTAATCTCTTTGCCTATTTAAGGATTGATCAACACTCAATTTCATCATCTTTTAGCTTTCTGGTTCCTAATGATGGGTGGAGTGTCCACTAGAAACATAGTACATGGTTAATCCAATAGTTTTCTTCCGAAAGTTTTGACAATAATAATAATATATCAAAATTCGTTTGAATAATAATTAGGTTTAATCATTTTTTTCTATTATTTATAATATTTATTATTATATTATTATTAAAATATTATTAATATTTTAATTTTCTTTACGATATCAATTCTTTATAATATATCATTATCATTCTAATAATAAAATTCTTAATAACAACATTATTATTAATTCAATTTGAATAAACCATAAAATTTATTTCCTATTGTCTTTGGACAAACTCCTTAAAAATTGATTAGGTCTTCCTCACTCTTCACCTATGATTTTTGCTTCATTTCCCTTATGACAAGTGAAATGATCACAAATGTCTTATGTTTCAAATTCTTAATTCTTTTCACACAATTCTTCCAAAAACTACCTCTTCACTATAATTTCTTACCTTCTTACGGTTAGGTAAACCTTATGATCATCAATTGATAAGGAATATAAACAAGATTTGATTCATAGTTTATCAGCAACTAATTAGTTTATAGTTTCAATATTTTTCTAATTTTTAATATTTTACACTTAATAAATGATATATATATATGGCCAATAGGTTCAAGGTCTTGTTGTTCCATCTGGAAAATAACATTCTATTCATTGTTGACCATCAACTAGGTCAAATTTAACTTTAGATATTTTTAGATAATACAATTTTATATTGTTAAATAACACAGGTTCAATTATTATTATGGAGCTTTTATTAAATTTCATTAAATACCATGAACAAATACTATGATAAAATCATAAACTCTAAACCCATTAATGACCAAATCAAGGTTATATTGATTATTATATCACGAAATCAAGATTAAATCAACATCCCCCTTTCAAATTTTAGTCACAAATAAATATTTATTCATGTAAAGAATGCTTTTTTTCTTACTAGGTTTCTTAATTTCAAGGGTGTTTTTTGGGTTACAAAGTTTCTTAATTTCAAGGATGTTTTTTTTGTTACAAGTTTTTTTCATTTAAAGGATAAATTAGTTTAGTTTATACTAGCATGGCACATATGGCTAGTAAACACCCATAGACATCGATCCATGATAAGCATAAAAAATCTCATACATCTCACATTGCCAAGATTAAAAAAATCATAAAAGTTAACTAAATTATAACTTTATTTTTAAATATTATTATTAGTTACAAAACTAATTAATGTATGACTTAAACATATATACATTTAAAAATACATTAACAAGACTTTTAACTATGAATATTCACCCCACTTTATTATTGAGATTATTAATTTGTAAGTAAACTTTGTTACAATATCTAGGACCAATACCATCACTTATCAATACCACATGCCTAACAAATCATAGCTCATTATATATATATATATATACCTTGTGATCCATTTCCACAACTCTATCACTCAATTCCTGCTCCAGCAAATTTAACTGCTTGTTCATCATCTCGTACATTCCCAACAAGTTTTTGAATTTTTTTTTCCGACGCTTTCCTCCAACGTTGCTACTCTTTCAGAATCTCATTGTCCGCGATATCTACTAATGCCCACATCCGCAATGGGAGAATCCTGCTATCAAATATTTCCAATCATTCTATTCCTTCCCAAAGAACTGGATTTATAACCATACTTTTCTCTTTAACATACATTCTTCTCTCTATGAACATTAATTCCAAGGAGGTGAGAGCTGCCATTCGAGGTTTCCTCGACTTTGAACTTTGTTTCACATTAATGCACAGTGGGACTGGTACCATCCTCTCCCTTAAACATCGCTCTTGTAAGGGTCTTAAAGCCTTTAATCCCAACCACCTTTCTTTATCAATGCTCCAATTGTATGCTTGCCTTTGCATGCAATACCCCAGGTGTAGGGCGACTTGGGATCCGCCCATTCTTATTGGGATTGCTTCCCATTGATCCATGCTCTTGGTTCCAATTAATATACTATCAATGTATATGCCATAAATGATTTATCATGATTTCCCATTAATGGAATGTGTTATGGGATAAGTTCCCAACTCACTTCACTATTATGCAACCAAATTGTATTTAGTGCGACTTTTTGGAAGCTTTTCTGATGTTTTTTTCGGGTCCAATTTCTCTAAAATCTGATAGGAATTCATTGAAATCACAAGTTTGATGGGTAACCCTGCATAATCGAACTACCTTAGGGGTTTTTCTGGGTGCTAAATCCATATATACGGTCAAAAAACTAGTTTAAATAACACAAATAAAGATTTCATCTAAACTTTTTCAACCAAATTCTGACACTGGAACCTCCAAAAATTCGCACTAAAGACAACTCCTTCTGCAACACTAAGTCCCCTTGATTTAGGTGCACGCCTTGGTTTGTGAAGCTATTTTCCAATATATAGTGTTGTCTCCGAACATGAATTAGTTGGAAGTATTTGAAATGATCTGCCAGATTGGAAATTCTCCGAAAAATAGTGGGCAGATCCTGTCGTGGACATGGTATGGCTTTTGTGACCTTATGTACAACCAACAATGGATCACCCACAATCTTTAGCATTTTGATATTTCCCTCCTTATCTAGCTCCAAGGCTTTCCAAAGGGCCAAAAAATCCACTTGGTTGGTTGCTCATCCAAGACCCCACGCAAAGGTAAATTCCAAGTGTTCGTCGGGGCTGAATAATTCCCCTTCCGTTCCTGCCATCCCTGGGTTTCCTTTTGAGGCTCCATCAAAGCTGAGAATTAGAATGTTCTGTCTAGACTTCCATGTCCAAAATTCATCTTCTCCAAATTCAGTCTAGTAAAGAGACTTTTGTAAGGTAACGAAATGGGCCTGAAATCAAGGTTTGAGGGCTTTGGAAACATTGTCCATTCACCTTCTTCTTTTGTTCTATCAACCAAATCCTTCTTCTTTAACCCAGTCATCGCCATATGTTCCACCATGAAACCTTGTGCTTTAGCCACAACTTTGTGAATTAACAAGACATGATATTTGAATATTACCTTGTTTATTTCCATCCAAATCATCCAACATAAAAACTTTGGTAGTGCTCCCCAGGCTCTTTTCCTTATCATGGATTTTATCTTCTCTTTGGGAATTTTATTCCGGCACGACCCAAACATCTCTTCCCAACTCCTTGGTATGTTTTCTAATGCATATACATTCTCAAAGGGAAATTTTCAAACAACCAATGAGAAGATGCATTTTTGAAACAAGTGTGGTGTCGTCTCCTCTTGTACCTTGCATAGGACACACCAAGATGACCCATGTATATTCCTCCTTTTTAAATTTTCTATTGTGAGGATATTCTGCTATGTAAGAACCTAGAAAAATGCATTTATTTTTTCTATAACATCCCCCTTCCAAATCAATTTACATATTCTCCTTTTGGCGGATAGGGTAGTGAGTTAAGAAATAAATTATAGCCTTCCTTGACCAAATATTGTTTGGATTTTATTTTTTCCCATGTTCTTGAGTTAGAGGTTCCAAAAGAAGAAAGTGGTGTGAAACCTTTCAAGAGGGATATGAATATGTTCCATAGCCCTGCCAAATGAGTATGAATGTCTAGGCATTACCACCCCAACCAATCCCCGAATGAGTCCCAATGCAATATATATTTTATTCAAGCAAATCCTTTTCCTTTTGTCCAATCTATGAGTGGACTAATCTCCTCCTGCTCCGAATATATTAATGTTGTCAGAATTATGTCCTTCCAAAGGTTGATACATGTTCTATTACCTATTTTCTAACCTAAGTTTTGTAAAAATTTTGGGGTTTATGCTTTGCATATAATCCATATTTTGGACACTTTACATTCTCAACTCAAGTTCTCCGCCCTTAATGTTCCATTTTTTTTGAAATATTTCCCGAGTAATGCTTCCTTCCACCAACTATTGGAGTCTGAGATTAGCTTCCACACTAATTTAGCTCCTAGATATAGATTCATATACACAAGATCCTTGATTCCTAATCCACCTTGATCTTTTGGAAGATGAACTACATTCCAATTTATCATATGGAATTTTTTTCACCATCTTTCCCTCCTTTCCAGAAGAATTTCTGAATCAAAGCACTCATTTGGAGAAGGACACCTCTTGGCACTACCATACCAGAATCCTAAGTATATGGGAAGGGATGATAATACTGCTTTAATCAGAACAATTTCGCCAGCCAAATTTAACCACCTCTCTCCCCATCCTTATATCCTCTTATACAATTTTTGCATGATGTATTCCCAATCTTCCTTGGATGTGGGGCCTAGAGATACGGGAATTCAATATATCTGAAATTCTTCCATTTAGATCAGATTGAAAACCCTAACACTGCAACCAACTCTTAGAATGTTGAGTTCGAGCAGTTCCACCTGTAGAGTTAAATTTTTCGTTTATTGACCATTCCTCCCGACAGTTCCAAATACGAATCCAAAATGACTTTGAACATTCTGGCTATTATTTTGGAGGATCCTCCAAATAATATTGTGTCATTTGCGAACTAAGAATGATTGATACTTTTGACATTTCTAGCAACACTGATGCTTGAAAGTGAACCGATTCTTCTCTCCTTTTGAGCTTCCTACTAATTCTTTCAGCCACATGAATGTACAGTAGTGGTGATAATGGAAACCCTTATCTGAGTCCCCTTTAGAGTAGCAACCCATGGATAATTTATACAAGATTTTATTGAGGAGATAAATTGTAAACAAAACCCCAAATTTTTTAGGATGAGATAGAGGAAGGAATGACTCAACCAATCAAAGGCATTATCCATGTCTAGTTTGATGGTGAATCCTGGTTCTCCTGCTTCCTTAATTAAGTGCATTTCCTCTTGAACAATGATTATGTTGTTTAATATATACCTTTGTCTGAGGAAACCTCCTTATTCTCTAATATGAGTCTTGGAAGGATCCACTTTAACCTGTTAGCAATTATCTTGGTCATAATATTGTATGAGGAATTGCAAAGCAAAATTGGTTGAAAGCACACAAAATTTTGGATTGGTTTCTTTCGAGATGAGAGCAAGGAAGGAGGAGTTTGTGTTCCCTCTCTATCTTACTTTTTTCTAAATACCAATCCAAAATCCTAATGAGGTCTCTCTTTATCTCATTCTAGCATAACCTATAAAAGATGATGGTAAATCTGTTAGGTTTGGGAGCCTTTTTTCGGGTCCATACTCCAAATGGATTCTATTACCTTATGTTCATCTATATTTCTTATTAGGCATTGGTTCTATTTCTCGAATATTTCTGGAGTAAACGAACTGAGGAAAATATCTGCCTTCCCCTAATCTAATTTCCCACCCGACTTGTAGAGTGCTTGAAAATGAGCAAATGCTTCATGTTTAAATTTTGAAAAGGAGGTGATCCTTCCACATCCTTCCATTGCTATTTATCTTACCGTATTCCTCACTTCCCAGGCATTGGATTTCTTGTGAAAATAAGCCATGTTTTTATCCCCTGCCTTTAGCCATGTACTTCTTGATTTTAAATGACAACGCTCCTCTTTTCTGCACTCCTGGTAATATTGCACATTGATTTCCTTCTCCTTTTCTAGATGGCTAACATAAATCTAGATGGCTAATATAAATTAAATGGATGATAATTGTAAATAAAGATCAAAACACTTGATTCTTGGAGTATGCCTGAAAACTATTTTTACTTGGTTAAGAGATGGTCTTCCTCGAACATAAGGAAACAAGCCCCAGAGGCATATGGCACTAGTGAGAGCCTGTCCCCTTACGGACCAAGAGCTTGTAATTCTAGGTGGCATGATTTACTTGAATAAAAGTGATGAGTCAAACCACATTTGTGAATAACAACCAATGATCCTCACTTTTGGTTTGACAATTGAGTTATGATAAGTTTTCTCACTGTGTGGAAAGAAGAAGAAGAAAAAGAATAAAACCAAAACACTTATTTCATGACACATCCACAAGGGCGTCACTCAATAAACCTCTAACATGTCACATGTGATCATAGCATATTAAACAATACCCTCAATTTGAGTACATATTGGAAAATACACCTAAAAATCATATTATTTAACCCCCTACCAATATAAATCCAATACACTTTCCTAATTTAAAAAGCCCCTACTTTCACTATATATTGTAGGTATCCATTTTTTGATTAACATTTTTTATAACCCTTTATATTTTTCATTAACTTTGAGTTCCATTTTTTATACCTGCCAATATAAAATCCCTTTATCCCCTATATATCATCCAATATATTATGTCATTTTTTCCTCATTATGGTATTGCTCCTGCAGTGAAACCCCAGTGGACACATCTTACATTATCGAAAAAAAATCCTTAAAAATGAATTAAATTATAATTTTATTTTAAATTATTATTATTGTTATTAATTATAAAAAAATTAACATATGAATTAAGCATATATGTTTATTTTAAAAAATATATAATAATATTCTTAAGTAGATTTTTTATTTATAAATAAGCTTTGTTATGATATGATGGACCAATACCATGTCTTACTAACACTTCATGTTCAAAAAACCATAACTTAGTCATATTAATTTTTTTAATTAATCCATTTAATTAAAAAAGGTGTAACTATATTTGAGATAAATCCCAACCAGTTGATCCGTGACTACTAAGAATATTCTAAAATATTATGTAGAGATTAAATATCTACCATCCACTTAATAATTCTTAATAATTAAATAAAATTTTGAAACCTTATACTAAAAGCAACACATCTATCTATCAAAGCACATAATTTATTTTCAAAAACTTCATTTTTATAATATATATAAATATATTTTTTATAATATATAGATATATATCTCGTCAAGTAAATACATTTAATAAAATTTTGAATTTCAATTAAGTAAAACCAACATTTTAAATCAAATAATTTATATTAATTTAATTAATATAAATGGGGTAGCAAGCTAAGTGGGCTTGATTGTGGGGAAAACTCCACAGTTAAGCGCACTTGAGCCAGAGGAGTTTTGGGATGGGTGACTCTCTAGAAGTCCTGGTTACTGAGTGGAAGCCCCGGAAGTGATGATTGACGCTATGTGATTCATTTCACTAATTTCAATCCTACTTCTTCACCCCTGTGAGCATCACCCGATGCAATGAGTGCTAAGTGAACTATTAAAAAATCATGAGAAATTAGTCAGTTACGACTACCCTGCAGAAACCCTTAATACTTAATTAATATTTTTTTATTATTCTACCTAATTCCAATCATCAATCAATAACATATAAAATATTTCATTGATGTAAATAAATAAATTATTCATTTTAGTTGAGGCCAAATACAACTTCCAAACCATTTGTACAAACACACTACTCCTTATGCTTATGGTTGAGGTCAAACACATGCTCTGGACAAACGATATTAAAATAAAATCTTTGCACTACAACTTCTCAAAATAAAGTTTTTCAATTAAATATATTACAAAATCCTATGACAGTGAAATAGTAATTTAAATATAAATATGTCACTAGGGCGAAATTCATAAACAATGGTCACTCTAGTAATGATTTTGCAACGAAGGTTTTTAATCAATTTAAAATTATCTCATTCAAACATATAATTGACTTTCATGGCTGTAATCTTATACCCTTCTCTATCATTGAAAATTTGGTGTTCTTGAAAAGGATTGATGGTAGGCAGAAGGGACCTCGTTTGTATTTGTATTTGAGATTTCAAATCTCTAGCAGTGCTACATAGGGTGATCAAACATATTTTATTTTGATAATATTTTTCAAAAATTAGGATTGAAAAATGAAACAACTTGCAATTTTAAATTATTATAATTTTTTTACTTTTTAAAGCATTAAAAGACTTTTATGCTAGGTGTTACATTCCACCATGTGTTTATATAGCGGATTAAAAAATAAATTTTATACATTTTTTTTATATAATTTTGGTGATTTTTAAGGTAAAATAATATTATGATATAAAATTTGGGCTAATCATTTTTAGGAAAAATGTAAATTGGCGATTTTGTTTTGGAAAAAACATAGAAAATTAGCCCACCTGCCAATATTAGCCCTTAAAGTTTTCCCTGATTCAATAGAATTTTGGTGTTTTTTAAGGTAAAAGAATATTCTGATATAAAATTTGGGCTAATCATTTTTAGGAAAAATGTAAATTGACGATTTTGTTTTGGGAAAAACATAGAAATTTAACCCACCTGCCAATATTAGCCCTTAAAGTTTTCTAAAATTTTCGGTGATTCAATCAGGGAGTGTGCTACCACGTCCCTTGATGCTTCATCTAGATGAGTTAGTGGCAACCACCCACTGTCTCTATAACACCCTATTAGAAAATTTACACCCCATTTGAAAATTTATATCTTAATTTTCACATAAAAATAAATCAATAATTTGATTTTAAAAATTAAATTAATAAAAAATAAATTTTTTTTATATTAGGAATTTTCCTTCTGTGATCCATAGATTGTGTAAGAATTTTTTTTCGGTGAAAATCACATGTAGGGAATTTTTGCCGACGCTTTTTGAACCAGCCACTGTGGTTCATCATCAGGACAAGATAAGAAATCTGACCCAAAAAAACAGATTAAATAGACAGGAGAGCTCCAACTAGCCGTTTGTAACATAACGGCTAGTTTGGCTAAAATAATAAATTAAATTAAATTATATAAAAATTTATTTTTTTATTCGTTTTTACTATTTTATTTAATTATTTATTTATTTGTATCATTAATATTTATTATTATTTAATTTGGTTTATTTTATTATTATCAAAATTAAAATTTGTTTTTCTTTTAATATTTTTTAATAATTTTTAATATTTTTTTTTCAAAGTATTAGAATAAAAATATAAAATTATTTTAACATTATATTTATTAGAAATCATTAATATCGAATTAGATTTAAATTAAAACGTTAATAATAAATTTTATTGAAATTAAATATAATAAAATATAGTTTGATTTGATGAAATTTAATTTAATTTATTATTTTAGTCAAACTAGCTGTTATGTTACAAACGGCTACTTGGAGCTCTCTTGTCTATTTAATCTGTTTTTTTGGTTCAGATTTCTCATCTTGTCCTGATGATGAACTACACTGGCTGGTTCGAAACAGGTCGGCAAAAATTCCCTACATGTGATTTTCACCGAATATATATATATATATATATATATAAATTAATTTTTATAAAGTTATAAAATTAAATTTCATATATATTAGAAAGTGGAATAATTTATTAAGAAAATATATATTTTTCTTATTTAAAAGTTTTTTTCTCAAGTTAGCTATTACAATAATAATCATGGAAACATCAAAGTTCATCATGTCACTAGAGAGTATATATATATATATATATATATATATATATTTATATATATATATATATATATATATGAATGAATGAATGGATGATTTAATATTTAATATTGTTGTGCTTTATCCGTTTTACATTTTGGAGGATTTTTTTGGCATATTTTCTGATTTAATTTGTCTAGAATTTTACAAGGATCTCTTGGAATTACAAGTTTGAGCTATAAACTCTCCACAATCGAGTGTCAAAGGATTTTTCAGGATTTTAAATCCATATATGCAATCAAAAAGCCATTTTAAATAACAAAAAATAAGAATTGAACATATATATTTTTTTTGCTATATTTTGGCCAAAAACTTTAAAACTTTACATGTTTAAACAACACCTTTAATATTCATATATTTAAATGTGATAAAATGTATTATAATTTAGTTATTAATTGAATAAAAAAAAATGGTTAATACTGTTTTGAAAGAATTTAAGAAAAATTATAGTTGAATTGGTATCTTTGCTAATTAAGAAATATTAAAAAGAACACTTTGTTAATTTAATGTCATTTAATTGATTGCATAGAAATATTGAAAGTTAAAAATAAATTAGGTGTTTTTATTTTTATTGTTATATTTTTTATATTAAAATTAAATAATGTTTTAGGTTTAATAATAGTAAAAAGTATGTGATTTTTTTTAAAGGTTATTTGTTTTAATTTGGAGAAGTAAGGTATGTATATTTATGTAAATTCAACATTATAATCATTATATGGAAAATGGCTACTTATCCTAAAAACAAAAGAGTTTCATGCATCAAATTGATGTCTTGTTAATAGATATCTTAAATTACATTATTGTTATTATATTAAAATGAGTAAATACTTTACTTCTTATTTTTTTAAAGTAACAATAGTTTTGTATATAGGAAATTAAGGTGATAGTGAGAGGCTAACCAAGTGAAATATGGTTGACATTTGCGATACTTAACAAAAAAAAAATAATGAAGTTGTCCAATGGTTCTTGACAGCTTTGTTGGAGATTCAAACAAAATGGGATTGAAACAAAAATGATTTTGGGCATATTTCAAATTAAAGGAACATATACATTCACATAAGAAATTATGAATAGTGGTGGACATGCTATGACAATCATAAGATTGTGTAAACAAGACAAGCACAAGATTGTATAAAAAAAAAGAGAATGAGAGGGGAACCAAGGGAACTCATCGCTAAGTCCCCTCTTCCTTAAGAGATATGAGGTGCTTTCGAAAGCTTCCAATGTGGAGTTTGGAGTCCTTTGCAGTGGTTGAACCCTTGTGAACATGCCTACAATCCGAACCTCATCCTCCCATGGTTGATCCTTGAATTGCAATTAAAGGGGAATCATGTTTATCGCCCAAAAATTAAAGAGCATAAAAATGTGTTCCATGATAGAATTCCATGCTTTTGGTTGCCTATCCATGCTACGAGCTATAATCTCTTTGGTGTGCCAGTTCAACTCAATTGTGAGTGAGTTGTAGGTGACACTACTTCAAGAGACCATATTGTTTGGTATAATTTTCTCTAATGCTTATAATTCATCTAGTTGTAGGTGTTCCTTTTCTTATGTTAGATTTTGTTTTCCAAGTTGTTAAATGTCTAAATGATTGGGGTATTATGTATTGAGGCAAGGCCTTCCACGAGTCTCAAAGCTTTTGATTTCTATGAATGAATGTAGAATGAAGCTAGAACATTCTTCTTTCAAGTTGGGGTTTCATATGTCTTTATTTGCCTCAACTTTTGGAACATGTTTCGGTGGCATCATCATGCTCCCCCTTTAGGGTGCTCACTTAAAATATATTTACAGGGGTAGCATAATCCATGCACACAAGTTTAGTACCAACATTTCTCGAGGATCTCTTGCCATGGGTCTTCTCCTTAACGCTCTTTGCCTCAAATTTATAATGTTGGTTGGTGCAACCTCATAGAGGGAGTCGTGTGGAGTCCCTCCCTTCCATTCTAGGTATAAATATGATTATGATCTCTCTACCATCTTTGTGAACCATTATCTCCAATGATAACTCTTTGGACTTTGCTTATGCCCTATCCAACAACATCCTACATGGTGGTGCTACAACCTTCTCATTTTGGGCTAGGGTTTTGGAGGTCTTCCTTTGCAATAGCTTTTGGAAGAGGTTTTGTTTACATCCTCACACCCCTTGAGGCCAGTTGCCTCCAAAATAGTTAGAGGGGTACCATAATTCATGACCATAGGTTTAGTATCAGTGACTCTTGAGGATTTATTGCTAGCAGTATTCTCCCTGAATCTCTTTACCTAAGTTTGATGTAGGTTGGTGCAACTTTATAGGTGGAGTGCATGGAGTACCTCTTGTCCATTTTAAGTATAAATAAAACATTGGTATCTAAAGATGTAAATTATTATCTTTAATTATAAACTTTGAGAAACTATTTGTATCATATGCATAGACATATGTTGTAGTGGAGCTTCAACCTTTAAAAATTATGATTGATGTACTCATTTTATTTTAACAAAATATTTATACAAATATTTTATATTATTTATATAATATGAGAAGAGATGAAATATTAATTACCAGTAATATTTAGTATAAGGTATAAGATTAAAGTTAAATGCTACTTAAATGGTAGCTTTGCTAATAATAATAGATACTAACTTTCTTATATATATTATTTAGATGAAATTGCCTTTTAATTTTGAAATATAAATAAAATCTAAAACCCATAAATTTTAAAATTATACAATTATAAATAAAATCAATAATTTTAAATATTCCATATAATAAATTTTAAAATTATGCAATTATAAATAAAATCAATAATTTTAAATATTCCATATACACTTTTTTTTTGGTTGTCATAATACATATATCATGATTCGCTCTCACAGGATTAGAAAGCATTTTCTTCAAAAAAATTTAAAAGATAAATAAGTAGTGATAATATAATGAAGAAGTAAGATATAATTTTCACTTTGTCAAATAAAACACCGACTTTTGACCACAAATTGAGATTATTACTTCGGAAATATTTGGTATGTTTTGTACCTTTACAATAACGAGGATATCATAACCGGAAGTTGAGTTTGTCATATTAAATTGTTATTGAATTTGTTATAAAAAAAATTAAACAAATAGTCAATAACATTAACAAAAATTAATTAAACTCATATTAATGACAATTAATTAATTAATTAATTTTTTTTAAAAATTCGGTGGGACCATACCATTTTCTATTTATATATGAAGGATAGGCTACATAATATAAAATTCAGACTTCGACCTCAACCTGCCCGTAGGAAACCAGGTCTGTTGGCCATCTGAAAGCGTGAAAAGCATCCCAAAACTGAAATTGTTTCATGAGTCTAAAATTCTCATGTGCTATCTGTCGAACTACTGCAGTTTGTACATTCATATAGCATAGGGAAAGTTCATATCTAACTAGAAAATGCATCAAAATCAGAATACTAAAAACTCCTATCCATCTGATGAGGAGACTGGAGCTGGGTCCTTGACATTAGACCCAGGCATTTCAGCTTGTTGGAGCTGCTAAAGGAGCTTCTCCATATGACCAACTTTATCATCCAATCTGCTAACACGAACCACTGCCTGATATTGTGTTATCTTGATGTGCTGTAGCTGGTCTTGTATATCTTGAAGCAGGTCCTGCAGGCGAGGGTCTAACTTTGCCTGGTCTGCCTTAGCATGAGCAGGCTGAAGACTTTGAATTGCTTTCGCTATAAGACATTTGACTATCCAGTATGTGTGAATAGTCTGGTTGAATAAAGTAAGGCGACCTCGGGTATTGCCTGGATCTGTTATGAAGTCTAAAATCTCTGCTTCTACCTCATTGTCTTCAGGGTCTGTCTGGATTTCCTTTTCCCACCCGCGGATTTCTTGACGAACTCTGGAGGAATTACCAATCACGTAATTTGCTGCTAAAGTTTCCAGATGTTCCTGGTTGGTTTTGCGACCACGTTTCTTGGGAGCAGGCTCATACTGAAATTGTTGTTTTCCTTTGGAAGCCTCAGCCCTTGGGCGTCTTTTTCCCATGGTTGAAGAGATCCTATATAATAACACAGACAGACAAAATGGAACAGCAAAGACGTGAGGAGTGATGTTAATACAACTCGTGTGCCACCTTTGAACAATGATGACATGATTGACAGATAAGCAGAGGGAACCCAACCTACAGGGCCGACGCTGCAAGCAATATAGGGGTTCGGAGCCTTGGACCGCAGACCTCTTGACAGTATACATAAAGCTATTCCAGAAATTTATGGGCCGGATAACCTTAAGATTAATATGCCTCCTACAGAAACAGGTGACCACACGGTTTGGAATTATGAGTCCTATGTGCAAGATAGACGGAGGATGATGAGCTTGAGGGCTTGTGGTCAAAATTAGAGAGCTAAGGGGAGAGACCGTTTGAATGGCGGCAAACCATGGAACTCCCTTCCTCTTCCAGGAACTCCCCTGAAACCCTCTGAAGTTGGGCAAATGGGCTTGGTATGAATATGTCCTGAGGATGGTAGCATTGCTCTCTAAAACCAAACAAAGATTAAAAGGAAAATGACACAGATTGCAACTGTGAAAGTTGACCGAATGAAAGCCCGACAAGGCAAGGTCATAAGTAAACATTTTAGAACCTGCATATGACACAATTTACTACTTTGAAGCTTTACCCAATGCACAACGCGAATATGCAGAACCATAAGTAAACATTTTTGAAACTCCCTCATAATTAACAAATACTTTTAATATAACATATTTAAGTGGTTGAAATATATCTTTTAAAACATAAATGAAACTTGTTTCACAAGGAATACTATTGAATTGAAATAAAGATACACAAGAAACATTGAATTTGTGAAAGAACTTGAGTTTATATGTGATGTGATAAGGTGTTATTGTCATGAGAAAATGAGTTATTGTCTTAAGATAGAGAAAGTCTTTAAGAAAAAATATAAAAAATAATGATCAAAGTTTTTAAAGATTGACTATTTCACAATGCAAAAGATAAAAGATTGATTGTTCTACAATGCAAAAGATAAAAAGTTTAAAAATGATTATTAATTTGACGATACTAAAATCACGTTCTTAAATAAAAACAATATATTTGTTTAATGTTTTTTTTATCAAATTTATCATTTTTTTTGCAACCATGATGTTAATGACCATGTAATATTGCTAACATAAATCCTAGAATTACAACACTAATTTTTTTTTTCAAAATTAAAATTACATTTTTTTTAAAACTATGAACTTAACAATTGATACTATTGCAACCAAAATTTTAAAATATTTATCTCCTAAATATTACCAATAGTACCTTAGTTTCTATTTTTTTTTTTAATATTTATTTTAAAGTTATAAAATATTAATATCTTACCACTAAAATCTTAAAATAAAGAAAAATATTGCAATAATAATATTTTTTTGCCTTAGCATTTTTAAAAAAGTGAGATAAAGTCCAAGTAATCTTATCAACAAAATTCGATAGAAAATATTAAAATAAATAAGGAAATAAAAAAAATCATATCATTTAAAATATATTTTAATTTAAAAATTATATATATATATATAAACTTTTTAAATAATTAAATTGAAAAACAAACCATTAAATTAAAATAAATAATATATATATATATATGGGTTATTTTGAACCTTTTGAGAGGGGACTTGAAAAAAAAGTGTCTTAGATAAAACGGATTTTTTTTTTTTTTTAAATAACACCAATGTTATGAGTGATCTTCTTTTGTATTGAAAATTTTATTTAAGAAATTAGTTAGGAGAGATATATTAAAATTTTCATTTTCAAAGTATTGTAAAAAGAAATATTACCAAGAAACATGGCTTGATATTTTGATTTTTAAAGCATCATAACAAGAAATATTACCAAGAATATAACTAGGTATTTATTTAATTTTCAAAGTATTTATAAAAATAAATACTATTATAGTTAGAGATTGAGATTTTTAAATTTTTTTAGTCAAGTTTTTCTATTAATTCAAAAGATTACATCGTGCTGTGGCATTTCTCAAAATTTTGTTGGCCTCACTCTTATTAGATTATTGGCCAAAAATAACATGCCCATATACAAGGAAAATTTCCAAAATGACAATGCTTTACATAAATTTATAAACACAAGATGCCAAAACACCCAAAAAAACAAAAATAAAACCAACATACACCAGACATCATCAGAGTTTACCAGAGTCGGATGATCTAAACCCTATCTAAGGGGTGGGGGAGGTCTGAATCCATAATGCACGTGCCCCTCCATGTGAGCCAAATAAGTTTCCATATAGTCAAGTTGTTCTTGGATGTGCCACTGGCCTCTCCAAAGGCTGACTAATCTATCATGCATCTCCCACAAGTTGTGTTGGATATGATTCACAAAATCCATGGTGTCAACGTGATCATCTTGTCGGTCTTGGTTGAGCTGGTCCAGTGTGTCACCCAGTTGCTGAATTGCACTACCATGGTCCTCCATTGTGGGAGGGTCTATTTTTTCTCCATGGCTATGTCCATAATGTTTC
This sequence comes from Pinus albicaulis, assembly GCA_034641835.2. Classification (NCBI taxonomy): domain Eukaryota; kingdom Viridiplantae; phylum Streptophyta; class Pinopsida; order Pinales; family Pinaceae; genus Pinus; species Pinus albicaulis. The sequence continues at coordinate 1,101,732,605 of CM076583.1, forward strand.
TGTCGACCTCGAATTCTCCTCTCGCCTAGTCCTTAAAGAGTCCCTTCATGCTAGGGAGGCATATTCAACACCCACCATTAAGAGTCTCGACTCTGAGAGAGCATGCCTCTATTACACCAACTAGACGACCCCTTCGACCCATGAGATGCCTCAGTCAACCACGACCCATAATGCAAAAGATATATGATGGGGAAATCCCCACAAACCACTGCAGAAGTCACCGAAACAAGTGCAATGGCACCTACAATGACACACAGATTCGACACATCTCCAAACAAGAGGAAGAGTAGGACATAGTTTAGATAATGCATGTAAATTTCTAGAGTAACCCTTTGAACCAAGAAGAAAGATGTTATATGAGAGGTAAACCCAAGAATCCCACCAACAGGCTCTATTTGGGTTTCCAGTACCCAGAACACCAATTCTTAGAGAGGATACTTTTCCCAGGCCAAAAAGCCCTCCAAAATTTAACACCAAGCCCAACTATATATATATTCAAACTACATCATTGATAATCACATTGTCCAAAATATTGCCGGCCTCAATTTTCCACAAGGGAAACCAGTTATGTTGGCCAATAATTTAAAAGGAGTAGTGTCAAAATAAAGTAGTTGTAACCAACCATAACAGAAATTATCCACCATTGGACTGCAAGATAAAAAATAATAATTGTAAAGAAACATAACATGAAATCAAGAATCAGAAGAAGTTACAGGAGCCAAATACTATGCACTTGTACTAGTTATAACAAGGGGTTTAAGCTCACATTGGAGACAATTTTCAAGATGGGCTAGATGTGCATCTAACCACTATAAACAAGAATGATGATAGCACTGCATCTTCTGGATCTTGTTCAAGGGAGAGATAATATCATTCCAATATTCATGCTTCTCTTTTAGGACTTTTCCCAAAAGAGTCTTCATTTTCCAATGGAGGGTGATGGAATATAGGTTTTGATTTTGTCTTCCTCTAGTGTGACCAGGGTTAGGAACCCAATTAGAAACCTCCTTGAGAATTTCTAAATTTGACTATTCATATCGATCATGTGATGCATAAGTTTCCAGATTACGAATCTCCTCTTAGATTCTCATACAAGTTACTCAGTGAAAAATAACAACCACTTCTTATGCTTGAACCTGGGCACACAGTCAACCTTGTTGGCCACGACCACCCCCACCCTTGCAACTATGCATCCTTTTGCGCAACATTGAAATCCAGTAAAACAAAAAACATACTAGACACCAACACCCCAAATTACTCACAAAAAAAGAACAAACACAAGCCCAATGGGAACCAATTTAGGCCCTTCCACTACAACATGAAATAACCCGCCTAAACCACTTTAGGTAAATAGAACAAAACACTCCTAACCTATAGACCCGCCACCAAACAAATTCCCCATAAATACAAAGAGCCACAATATGCAGGACACTAGGGATGTCAAGTCCATAGAATAGAGAACCAACAACTTTGGGCCAAATCAAGTCAGAAGGAGGGGGAAAATATACCCAAAGCAAGAGAGACACGAGCCACAAAAAACCATGAATGCATGAAACTCAGAGTGCATAAAACGTTTGTAAACAATAAAACATGACTTAGATATTCATGAATTGATTAAAATAAAAAAATGGTAACTTCTATTTTGAATTTTGGATGGATCTCTATGTGCTTGCTCTGTTGCAGCAAGGATTTCCCTAGTCACTTGAATCCTCAGTGCTACACTACGCTTAGTGCAAGCCCCCGCACAATTGAGAACTAGGTTCGAGTGGTCACTGTCATTCAATGTGAAAATATGCATTGGGTTGATAGTGTAGGGGTAAGACAATAAGGCTTATTACAGTTGGTTAGTTCTCTAACATTGCTCGTGGACAACATTTGAGGGATTTCAAGTGGGTGTTGTGTTTAATGCATGCACAATGAGTACTCTAGACAAATTCATGAAGAAGGAAAAATCAATCCCTTCTTTAGACCTAGGGTTTTCTTCCCCAATGAAACATAACATGGCAACTCTAAAGGAAAAAAGGGTTATTGGGAAAATTTACTGGCACGTGGCCAAGTTATGAAGCCGTTGTAGATTTGGTTTCTGTCAATTGGGGAAATCATGAACCCTCTGACATTTATTATTGTGGAAATGGGTATTACACATTTCGTTTTTGGAAAAAAAATATAGAGACAAAATCTATAAGTTAGGGTCCTTATTTCATGAGTACCATAGGTTTTTTTATCACTCATTTGTCTATGGAATTTAATCCCATGATGGAAATTTCATTTACACATGTGTGGATCAGATTTCCATTTCTTCCTCTTATTTGTTGGGGAAATGACATTTTTAAGGATATAGGAGATAAATTGGGTCGATTTATTACTAGTGACATGGAACATGGGAACAAATTTTCATGCGCAAAAATTTGTGTGGAAATGGATTTCTTGAAAGATCCCCTGAGGTGATTCAACTATGTCTGGATGGTTGGTCTGACCTCTAAGATATGGATTATGAACATGTTTCCTTTAAATGTAATATGTGTCATGAGTATGGACATGTTGCAAAAAGTTGTCCAAAAGCTTTAGTCTCTCGAATTTCTCCCTATCCATTGCCTCCTAAAGAAGAGGAAGGGGAAAATAAGCAATAATTCATTATAGTTAAAAGGAAACATAAGAAGCATTGAAATGGGAAGAAGCATACATGTAAGGATAAATCCTTGCATCAACCCATTTCTCACAATAGTTTTGAAGTCCTGAACATTATTGAGGTATAAGGTGAGAGTCTTGAGGTCCAATTGGATCAACTAGTACCAGATCATGTCTCTTCTTCTATTCTGAAGGTTCCTCTCGATTCAAAATACGAAGAAGGCCCACATCAAGACTCCCCAAAGGAAACTTCTGTGGTGGAAAAGTTTTCTCCAACGGTTCCTCTTACATTGAAATATGAAGAAGCTGGTAAGGTGGTCGAGAATAATTCCTATTCAAATGTGCTTCAAAATAAATTTTCTTCCTCAAAAGTAACAATAATCAGGAAATATCACAAAATAATGAACTCCGGTCCTGAGCTCCAGCTTGCATCCTATGGGTCCAACAATGGGTTGTCTTCTAGTTATTTATAGAAATGTTATGTTTTTGCATTTTATTGTGCAAGATATTTGTTACAATATTTTATTTTCTCCCTTGAATTTGTAGGAATAAACGTTCAACTATTTAGTTTTGGACAATTTCCCCCTATTCTTATTAGGATGAGGCTAGTTTTTAGCCATTTTGAAATCTTGTGAGGAAAAAACAATGTAACTCCTGATGTACTTGCTGCATCTAGGGGCACAATTTCAATATAATCGAAATACTCATTCATGTTAAAAAAACAAGAAGTAAACAATAAAATATGATGACCATAATTAAGCTCCACACATATACAAAAAACTTACAATAATCAAATCAAGGAAGAGGAATGAGTACCCTGAATCCGCTTCCCCAATTCACCAAAGCCAATAGGAATTCTCATGTAGACAGCTAATTTATGATGTCAGCCTCCTCTTGCTTCAATTTCTATAGTCTCCATGAAGAAACAAAATTCCACAACACAGAGGCTTCAACTCTTGGTTGAGAATATCGATCCAGTACCCCAAGCAGCTAGAGTAAGAAACTAGGTCCAAAAGGGGAATTATCCAACATGCATGTGTGGGTCACTGCCACTGCATCACAATAGGAATACAACCCCTTATATGTAGAGGCCAAAAAATCATGCCATGTTATAACCAAATAGTCATCGGTTTCATACTCCTCTTTGTAGAGAAAACGAGAATTTAATCCCACTAGTGGCGGTGGAGAAATTTTAACATGGCATAAATTCCAAACATATTCTTGAAACATAAGAAGATTGAGATCATGTGGGAGACAGACTATCTCAAAGTGTGAAGTAATGCTTTACACACTTGGTGCATGGTAGGGGCAGGCCACGCCACCCCCACTCTTAATTACAATGGGAGGTAACAGGGTGGTAGGCACCCCTCCCAACCTCCGTTGACAAATTTATGTAGTGAAAATTTGAAGTTGGGTTACACTTTTTTCCCTTTTTTGAGAAAAAAATATATTTTTTAGAAGTTCTTCAACTTTCTGCAAGCCAAAAATATTTTCTGTATAGAATTGCATTTTGCAGTAAAAAGAAAACTTGTCAGAATTTTTATCATATTTATATTGCTTATTTTTTGGAATTATTTTATTCACGTTTGATATGTCAACTTAGCAATTCTTTGAGTGTGTTTTCTTTAATAATCAAGGGATTCATAAAAAGACATGTTTTTTTAGCACTAGTGTATTCTTTGTTAACTTAGTGTTTTTGAGAAAAAAATGTGTTGCAACAATCTAGATAGACTGTACTTCGGTATCATTATATTTATGAAACCAACTGATGCATATGATAATTACTAGATTTTTTTGAACCAAACTAATATGAAAAAGCTGCAGATTTTCAATATGTTTAGTTTAGTGTCAAGTTTCTCAACATATTAGTTATAAACTAAAAATATAAAAAAAAAATACACATTACAGAGGAAAAACAAATGTAATTTACCATAATTTTAAAAAAAAAATTTGCAATGTATTTTGGAAGATACAAAATTTTGATTTCACTGAATCATAAAGACCTTTAGAATTTTTTTGAACCCATTTTATTAGAAAATTAATTAAAATTAGTAAATATCTATGAATCTCCATAAAAGTTATATCTGCTGAAAGTAGATTCAATTATGCAAATACTAGTCTTATATATGAAAGTTAATTCATCAAATTTCACTGAGTTTAACCATTCCGAAGTTGAAGAAATGTGATCAAAGGCGAGTTGCAGCATGGTTACAGACGTTTTAATTCGACCAAATTTTTTAGTAATTCGACCGAACTTTTTTCGGTGTCACGTTCCATCAATATTGATGATAGAAAAGTTCGGACGAACTTTTGGCTGCTCATTCTGTTGACCGCAAAAAAAGAAAATTGATGAGGCCCTCCAAAAAACAAACTTCGCAAACTCTATAAATAAACAAAAACCAAAACATTATTTTCACACATTTTTCATTTGGACTAAATTTTCAAACTAAATGTTTTGGGCTGAATTTTTAAAGGAAATTTTTTGAGCTTCATTTTTAAAAGATATTTTTTTGGCGGACTTTTTAAAGTGATTTTTTTTTAAGTGTGTGTTTTGGGCTGAAGTAAATATTTTGTGCTAAATTTTTAAAATTAGTTTTTTGTTTTTTGTTTTTGAAATTAAGTCTTTTGTGACGATCTTGTAAAGTGAGTTTTTGTCTGAATTTTGAAAGTGAGTTTTGTTTTGCAGGATTTTGAAAGAAATATTTTGAGCTTCATTTTTAAAAGACATTCTTTTGCGGAATTTTTAAAGTGGTTTTATTTTTTATTTTTTATTTTTTTTAATGTAAGTGTTTTGGGTTGAAGTAAGTCTTTTGTGCAGAATTTTTAAAATGAGCTTTTTTGAAATTAAGTCTTTTGTGATAAATTTTTAAAATGAGTTTTTGTCTAAATTTTTAAAGTGACTTTTTTTTACAGGATTTTGAAGGAATTTTTTTGAGCTTTATTTTTAAACAACATTTTTTTAGCGGAATTTTTAAAGTGATTTTTTTTTTAAAGTAAGTGTTTTGGGCTGCAGTAAGTCTTTTGTGTTGAATTTTTAAGGTGATTTTTTTTGAAATTAAGTCTTTTGTTATGAATTTTTAAAGTGAGTTTTTGTCTAAATTTTGATAGTGAGTTTTTTTTGCAAGATTTTGAAGGAAATTTTTTGAGCTTCATACTAAATTATCATGGGAAATCAAAGAAATTGCAAGAGAAAATAATATAAAACAAGAAGCCTTGAGGATTGTAGAGAATACGAGAAAGAATATTACAAAAAAGGGAGAGATGAAAGGGAAAATCAACTTCAACTAGAAGTTAAAGCATGTATGTAAATGTAAATAGTATAAATGATATTTAAATTTAACAAGTATATTGTGAAACTTAATTTTTATTTGATGAACTAATTTGAAAAATATTTTGCAATATAAACAGAGAGAGATGTTCCTCATAACATTGATGATGAGATTAAAAATGTAGAAAGACAAAGTGAAAAAGATAATGAAGGGATGATTGATGATGTCATTGAAGATGTTGAAAGAAATCAAATGAAGAAATTGAATCACCTGGTATGTATATATATGTCATGTGTATTATTGAAATTATACATATTTATTAATTTCAATTTTATTCAAACTTTATTTTTTATTTTTTAAAATTATTTATTGAATATTTATACCCATTTTGTACATTTAATTCTCATATGTACAGATGAAATCAATATCAATGATGAGATGTTAGAAAATGTTGACACTAACACATATGGAGATAAAAAAGCTATTATGTTATACACTATCGTGTTAAGCACATTATTGATATGTTCTTCAAAGATGAAAATGTGGTAGTTCAAGCCCAGATTTCGAGAAGGCTCTTAAAATCAAAGAAATTAAAAGAAGCTATGACTCTATTGGGTATTCGAAAATCAATGAAAGATAATAGAATGAAGGAAAGTGTGAAACAAAATACAAATAGTGCTCTAAAATCAATTGGAAGATCTAGAAAGAAACGTGATTTAGATGCACATAGAGAAATACAAATGGGAGTGGTTTCATCAAGTACTAAAAAAAATTGTTTGGTAAAATCTATGGCAAAAGCATTAGGGACCTTACAAAAAACATTGCACATTGGAAATTTCGATTGCAAATCGATGAAAATGATGAGCTCACTTGTTCGACACTCATTTGTAGGAAACCATACAAATATAGACTTGGAGAAGATATTAAAAAAATAATATATGAATGTTGGATGAAAAAATCACGTGTTTCACAGTTCACCCCAATTGGGGGAAATTATAATAAAAATTAATAATAAAAATGATTATTAATGATAAAAAGAATTAATATATAAGTTAAAAATATATACATTAAAAAAAAGATGTAAAAAAATTCTTAACCATAGATATTCACCTCGAAGATTCTTAATTTATAAATAGGTTTTTTTACAATACCATGGGTCAATACCATGGTTTATCAATGCTACATGCTAAAAGAACCATAACTCATTTCATATAACACTTGTTCATATGACCTTTTTTTTTTTTTTAAATTAATGAATTTAATTAAAAGGACAAAAAATGTATTACTACTTTGCAAATAAATATTAGTCTTTGATTTGCGTAAACTGCTAGAAATATTCTATGAAGTTAAATGCTTCCCATCTACCTAATAATTATGCATAAGTAAATTAAATTATTGAAACTCTATTCCAAAATAGACATGTCTATCGACATAATTAGTAATACTGAGTTAAATTTTTTATTTTATTTTATAAATTGTTATTTATATTATTTATTGTAAAGAAAATAGAGATTGCATATGTTTAAAGTGAAAACTATTTCAATAAAATGAACCATCATAATATAACATATATCAATTTAATTATTCATCGTAAATAAAAAATGAATGGTAAAAGGTGAGAATTTCATGCGCAATTTTAAAATAGGGAGTATTTCAATTAAATGAATAATCTTAATATAATAGATGTCGATTTAGCCCCTATTGTTAGCTTAATTGGTCAAGTCCCCATTGTTAAAGAACCTTTGCTATTGAGAGGTCACAAGTTTATTGCCCTGCCAGCAATAACCCTACATTTTGGTCAAAATAAAGGGGTCCCCATTACACATTTTTGAAAATTCCCTTTTGGGTTGCATTTGATTGGTTATGGGCTCGTTATATTTGGATACACAACCTTGTTTATCCTATAGGTTAACATGATGTGGTCACTTTATTTTATCTCGATCTTTGGGGTAGTAATTGTGATTATCAAGCAGTTTTTTACATTTATTTCAATTGCTATATTAGCCTCATTTGTGGTGCATTTCACTTATATTTTTTACCAATATAATGCCTTATTTTGATATACCCTTTCCTTCATATCCTTTTGAGGTCTTGGAAGAGATTACCATGCAATTTCTTAAGATGCATTTATTTCCTACTATCCAACCTTAGTTTGGTGTGGTCATTTTAATCCTTATAATTCATTTTATGAATATAAGCCACATATATAAATGAATAGTAATAAGATCATATATAATATCCTAATACACCTTTACACAAACTTATATGAATTATAATCATATATAAAACATATATTCCAATACATATATACCCAATCAAATTTAATTAATAACCTAACATATTTGTACATGTATAAATATTATTATATATTATAACTTAGGTGTATTGCCATATTAGAAAAGGAATATAAAAAACTGGTTTATTTTAATATTCTATTTAATATATGATATGTGGTTTTATTAAAATAATAATGATATATATATATTTTTAATTCAAACCACAACGAAGTCCAAGTTTCTAATAGCCAATCATCTTATATATATATATATATATATATATATATATATATATATATTCAAAATACAACGAAGTCCAAATTTCTAGTAGCCAGAAATAAATAGAAGTTAAAAAATGTGTGAGTAAGATCTTTCAATCCTATACTTTAAAAAAATATTTAAATAAACTATTTGAAGATCTAAGATAACTAATTTATATCCATATGAACTTCATATATATATATATATATATATATATATATATATATATATATATATATATATATATATATATCCTTATCGTTTCTAGCAAGAAACTCGAACCACTCGAACAATGAAGCTCACGAAAACCTTGTAGAGTGCAGTCTTAAGCTTTCGGTGTTCCTTTGCACCTCTCAATGCAATTGCGGGTTTAATTCAAACCACAACGAAGTCCAAGTTTCTAGTAGCAAATAATCTTGCTAAAGACGAAACTCAAAGCTTTCAACGTTCCAACTATATGTTTTCTGACACTCACTACAGCTTAAGACAATAGCTTGGGGATTTCTTTCTCTTTTTAAAAGAGTGAAGATCGAAAGAAAGGTCTCTTTTTTTGGGTACAACCATTTATATTTATTCTTTTGAAAATCAATGACCAAACACCGACAACTAGCTGGTGCTTGCCTTGGCTTCCTTTAGTTGCCGTGGAATGTGGGGTATCATAGCTATAGCGCCCCTTTTACCTTGGGAAAACTTTAGAAAATTACCAAACCTGGGGATCTTTCAGTAGCCATTACCCACCCACCCAAAAATTATTATTCCGGCAAGTGTTATCACTATCAATAATCAACAAGTAACCTAAAGCTTTCGGTGTTCCTTACCTCTCGGTGCAATTAATAGTTTAATTCGAACCACAACGAAGTCCTTGCTTACCTCTCATGCAATTGTTAGTTTAATTCAAACCACAATGAAGTTCCTTACCTCTCGTGCAATTGCTAGTTTAATTCAAACCACAATGAAGTCCAAGAATTTCTAGTTTAATTCAAAGCACAACGAAGTCCAAGTTTCTAGTAGCCAATCATCTTGAACAATTATTATTCTAGCAAGCATTATCGCTATCAATAATCAACAAGTAACCCAAAGCTTTCGGTGAGAGGTAATTTATATTCTGGCAAGCGTTATCGCTATCAATAATCAACAATGAACCCAAAACTTGCGACGAGAGGTAATCACTATCAATAATCAACAAGTAACCCAAATATTTCGGCGTTCCTTACCTCTCGGTGCAATTGCTAGTTTAATTCAAACCACAGCAAAGTCAAGAATTGATAGTTTAATTCAAACCACAACGAAGTCCAGGTATCTCGGTGCAGCTTTCGGCGTTCCTTACCTCTCAATGTAATTGCTAGTTTAGTTCAAACTGCAATTGCTAGTTTAATTCAAACCACAACGAAGTCTAGTTTAATTCAAACCACAACGAAGTCCAAGTCTCTCGGTGTAGCTTTCAACGTTCCTTACCTGTTGGTGCCATTGCTAGTTTAATTCAAACCACAACGAAGTCCAAGTCTCTCGGTGTAGCTTTCAGTGTTCCTTACCTCTCAGTGCAATTTCTAGTTTAAGTCAAACCAAAATTGCTAGTTTAATTCAAACCACAACGAAGTGAAGCATTGCTATTTTAATTCAAAATCACAACGAAGTCCAAGTCTTCTCTCTCGATGCAATTTCTAGTTTAATTAAAACCACAACGAAGTCCAAGTCTCTCGGTGCAATTGCTAATTTAATTCAAACCACAACGAAGTCCAAGAATTCAAGAATTGCTAGTTTATTTCAAAACCACAACGAAGTCCAAGTCTTCTCCCTTGGTGCAAATGCTAGTTTAATTCAAATCACAATGAAGTCCAAGTCTCTCGGTGTAATTGCTAGTTTAATTCAAACCAAAATGAAGTCCAACCACTGAACAATTGTTCAGTCGTTGGGTAATTTCATCTGCTTCTCTCAACAGCTAAGTTGGAGTGTTAGCAGTGGCAGTGTTAGCAACATAGCAGATGTGGCACTTTAGAGGGAGATGTAGTACAAATGAAACAATGACATGAGCAACATTACAGTTGCTGCAACAACACAGTGGATGCTTCAGGGTCAGAGCATTATGCAGCAGACATATTGTTAGAGAACTTTCCTCGCTAAGGAGTGTTGATTTTTGGTAGCATCAGAAAATTCAAACCACAACAAAGTCCAAGATTCAAACCACAATTTATAGTTTAATTCAAACCACAACGAAGTCCAAATTTCTAGCACGAAGTCCAAGTCCCAAGATTCAAACTAGCAATTCAAACCACAATTGCTAGTTTAATTCAAACAACAACGAAGTCCAAAATTGCTAACAATTTCTAGTTTAATTCAGACCACAATGAAGTCCAAATTGCTAGCACGAAGTCCAAGTATCTCGGTGCAATTTCTAGTTTAATTCAAACCACAACGAAGTCCAAAATTGCTAGAAGGAAGTCCAAGTATCTTGATGAAATTGCTAGTTTAATTGAAACTCGATGCAATTGCTAGTTTAATTGAAACCACAACGAAGTCCAAGAAAACAAAGTCCAAGTCTCTCAGTGAAATTTCGAGTTTAATTCACAACAAAAACCAAGAAAACTAGTTTAATTGAAACCACAACGAAGTCCAAGAAAACAACGTCCAGTCTTTCGGTGCAATTTCTAGTTTAATTCACAACAAAGTCCAAGAAAACAAAGTTCAAATATCACAACAGAGTCCAAGAAATTTATAGTTTAATTCACAACAAAGTCCAAGAAAATAAATCACAACAAAGTCCAAGAAATTTCTAGTTTAATTCACAACAAAGTCTAATAAAACAAAGTTCAAGTCTTTCGGTGCAATTGCTAGTTTAATTCAAACCATAACAAAGTCCAAGAATTGCTAGTTTTATTCAAAACAAAACAAAGTTGAGGTGCAATTTCTAATTTAATTCAAACCATAACAAAGTCCAAGAATTGCTAGTTTAATTCAAAACAAAGATGAAGTCTCTTGATGCAATTACTAGTTTAATTCAAATTATAACTTGGTGCAATTGCTAGTTTAATTCAAACCATAACTCAGTGCAATTGCTAATTTAATTCAAACCATCTGTGCAATTGCTAGTTTAACTCAAACCATAATGAAGTCCAAGTTTAATTCAAACCATCTCTCGGTGCAATTGCTAGTTTAATTCAAACCACAACGAAATCGCTAGTTTAATTCAAACCATATGTGCAATTTCTAGTTTAATTCAAGCCATAATGAAGTCCAAGTTTAATTTAAACCATCTCTCGGTGCAATTGCTAGTTTAATTCAAACCATAGTTTAATTCAAACCATAACAAAGTCCAAGTTTAATTCAAACCATCTCTTGGTGCAATTGCTAGTTTAATTCAAACCATCTCTCGGTGCAATTGCTAGTTTAATTCAAACCATAACGAAGTCCAAGTTTAATTCAAACCATTTCTCGATGCAATTGCTAGTTTAATTCAAATCATAACGAAATTGCTAGTTTAATTCAAACCATATGTGCAATTGCTAGTTTAATTCAAACCATAACGAAGTCCAAGTTTAATTCAAACCATCTCTCAGTGAAATTGCTAGTTTAATTCAAACCATAACGAAGTCCAAGTTTAATTCAAACCATCTGTCGATGCAATTGCTAGTTTAATTCAAACTAGCACGAAGTCCAAGAAGTTTAATTCAAACCATCTCTCGGTGCAATTGCTAGTTTAATTCAAACCATAATGAAGTCCAAGAATTGCTATTGCTAGTTTAATTCAAACCATAATGCAGTCCAAGAAGTTTAATTCAAACCATCTCTCGGTGCAATTGCTAGTTTAATTCAAACCATAACGAAGTCCAAGAAGTTTAATTCAAACCATCTCTCGGTGCAATTGCTAGTTTAATTCAAACCATAACGAAGTCCAAGAATTGCTATTGCTAGTTTAATTCAAACCATAATGAAGTCCAAAAAGTTTAATTCAAACCATAACAAAGTCCAAAAATTGCTAGTTTAATTCAAACCATAACGAAGTCCAAGAATTGCTATTGCTAGTTTAATTCAAACCATAACGAAGTCCAAAAAGTTTAATTCAAACCATAACAAAGTCCAAAAATTGCTAGTTTAATTCAAACCATAATGAAGTCCAAGAATTGCTATTGCTAGTTTAATTCAAACCATAAAAGTCCAAGAAGTTTAATTCAAACCATCTCTCGGTGCAATTACTAAATTAATTCAAACCATAACATAGTTTAATTCAAACCATAACGTAACAAAGTCCAAGTTTAATTCAAACCATCTCTCGGTGCACTCCAAGCCATAACGTAACGAAATCCAAGAAAGAAGTTTAATTCAAACCATCTCGGTGCACTCCAAGCCATAACGTAACGAAGTCGAAGAAAGAAGTTTAATTCAAACCATCTCTCGTAACGAAGTCCAAGAAAGAAGTTTAATTCAAATCATCTCTCGGTGCAATTTCTAGTCATCTATAATGGTGCAATTGCTAGTTTAATTCAAACCAATGTTGCGAACATTAGCATCAGGATAAAATCGGCAAGGTCCGGAAAACCAAAAAATCGTAAAAATCGGGAAAATATCGGTAAAAAATCAGCAAACATTGGCAAAATTAAGAAACCATAAAAATATCTTTAAAAATCGGCAAACATCGGCTAGGCCAAAAAATCGTGATTTCAAGATAAAATCGAGATGTTATCGAGATGTTCGCAACACTGATTCAAACCATCTCTCAATGCAATTGCTAGTCATCTCTCGTAACGAAGTTTAATTCAAACCATCTCTCGTAACGAAGTCCAAGAAAGAAGTTTAATTCAAACCATCTCATGGTGCAATTGCTAGTCATCTCTAATGGTGCAATTGCTAGTTTAATTCAAACCATCTCTCGGTGCAATTGCTAGTCTATCTCTCGTAACGAAGTCCGAGAAAAAAATTTAATTCAAACCATCTCTCGGTGCAATTGCTAGTCTATCTCTCGTAACGAAGTCCAAGAAAAAAGTTTAATTCAAACCATCTCTCGGTGCAATTGCTAGTTTAAAATTCAAACCATCTCTTGTTGCTGCAATTGCTAATTTAATTCAAACTATAACAATTGCTGTTAGTTTAATTCAAACTATAACAAAGTCCAAGAATTGCTATTGCTAATCATCTCTAATGGTGCAATTGCTAGTTTAAAATTCAAATCATCTCTCGGTGCTGCAATTGCTAGTTTAATTCAAACTATATAACAAAGTCCAAGAATTGCTATTGCTAGTCATCTCTAATGGTGCAATTGCTAGTTTAAAATTCAAATCACTTGCTAGTTTAAAATTCAAATCATCAGTGCTCTCAGAAATCAGTGCAATTGCTAGTTTAAAATTCAAATCATCTCTCGGTGCTGCCATTGCTAGTTTAATTCAAACTATAACAATCGCTGCTAGTTTAATTCAAACTATAACAAAGTCCAAGAATTGCTATTGCTAAACAACGAATAGCCAATCATCTTTAATTCGAAACACAACAAAGTCCAAGTTTCCAGTAGCCAATCATCTTGCTAAAGAAATCCAATGCATCAAATGCCAACCATGGGAGAAATATAGGCGGACTAAACATCAACTGTATATAAAATCGGCAAACATTGGCAAAATTAAGAAACCATAAAAATATCTTTAAAAATCGGCAAACATCGGCTAGGCCAAAAAATCGTGATTTCAAGATAAAATCGAGATGTTATCGAGATGTTCGCAACATTGATTCAAACCATCTCTCAATGCAATTGCTAGTCATCTCTCGTAACGAAGTTTAATTCAAACCATCTCTCGTAACGAAGTCCAAGAAAGAAGTTTAATTCAAACCATCTCACGGTGCAATTGCTAGTCATCTCTAATGGTGCAATTGCTAGTTTAATTCAAACCATCTCTCGGTGCAATCGCTAGTCTATCTCTCGTAACGAAGTCCAAGAAAAAAGTTTAATTCAAACCATCTCTCGGTGCAATTGCTAGTCTATCTCTCGTAACAAAGTCCAAGAAAAAAATTTAATTCAAACCATCTCTCGGTGCAATTGCTAGTTTAAAATTCAAACCATTTCTCGGTGTTGCAATTGCTAATTTAATTCAAACTATAACAATTGCTGTTAGTTTAATTCAAACTATAACAAAGTCCAAGAATTGCTATTGCTAATCATCTCTAATGGTGCAATTGCTAGTTTAAAATTCAAATCATCTCTAATGGTGCAAGAATTGCTATTGCTAATCATCAAGAATTGCTATTACTAATCATCTCTAATGATGCAAGAATTGCTATTGCTAATCATTTCTAATGGTGCAATTGCTAGTTTAAAATTCAAATTGTATTACTAATTATCTCTAATGGTGCAAGAATTGCTATCGCTAATCATATCTAATAGTGCAATTGCTAGTTTAATGGTGCTAATCATATCTAATAGTGCAATTGCTAGTTTAATGGTGCTAATCATCTCTAAATCTCTAATGGTGCAAGAATTGCTATCGCTAATCATATCTAATAGTGCAATTGCTAGTTTAATGGTGCTAATCATATCTAATAGTGCAATTGCTAGTTTAATGGTGCTAATCATCTCTAATGGTGCAATTGCTAGTTTAATGGTTCTAATGGTGCAATTGCTAGTTTAATGGTGCAAGAATTGCTATTGCTAATCATCTCTAATGGTGCAATTGCTAGTTTAATGGTGCAAGAATTGCTATTGCTAATCATCTCTAATGGTGCAATTGCCAATTGGTGCAAGAATTGCTATTGCTAATCATCTCTAATGGTGCAAGAATTGCTATTGCTAATCATCTCTAATGGTGCAATTGCTAGTTTAATGGTGCAAGAATTGCTATTGCTAATCATCTCTAATGGTGCAAGAATTGCTATCATCTCTAATGGTGCAATTGCTAGTTTAATGGTGCAAGAATTGCTATTGCTAATCATCTGTAATGGTGGTGCAATTGCTAGTTTAATGGTGCAAGAATTGCTATTGCTAATCATCTCTAATGGTGCAAGAATTGCTATCATCTCTAATGGTGCAATTGCTAGTTTAATGGTGCAAGAATTGCTATCATCTCTAATGGTGCAATTGCTAGTTTAATGGTGCAAGAATTGCTATTGCTAATCATCTCTAATGGTGCAACGTGCTAGTTTAATGGTGCAAGAATTGCTATTGCTAATCATCTCTAATGGTGCAACGAATAGCCAATCATCTTTAATTCGAGGTGCAATTGCTAGTTTAATGGTGCAAGAATTGCTATTATTGCTATTGCTAATCATCTCTAATGGTGCAACGAATAGCCAATCATCTTTAATTCGAGGTGCAATTGCTAGTTTAATGGTGCAAGAATTGCTATTGCTAATCATCTCTAATGGTGCAACGAATAGCCAATCATCTTTAATTTGAAAGACAGCAAAGTCCAAGTTTCCAGTAGCCAATCAACTTGCTAAAGAACTCCAATGCATCAAATGCCAACCATGGGAGAAATATAGGCGGACTAAACATCAATAGTGAATAAAATCCATGGTGTATATAAACACCAGGTAATTCCTTAATCTGACCAATGTGGGATATTCCCTTTAAACCCAAAACATAATTCCAAAACCACTTTTCTTCATGAGATTTTTCCCGATTTGATCCGCTATTTTCACAGTCATAATCTGGTACGAACATTGGAAAATATTTGCGGGGGGTTTTTGACTTTGTTGAAGATTGAATCACAAGCTTAGAGCGCTATGCTTTCGTCAAATCTACCATGAAAAGTTCCAAGAAGCGTCATTGAACTTGCAGACACGAGGCTATTTTCATATTTATTCTACTTTGTAACGATTGAAAATTGAGTTTGTTGTCCGATCTCATGATTTTAAATAACAAAATATGTGTCTTCTTGGTACCGAAGTCATCTTGAATTGGATTTTTAGCGAGCAACAATGGAATGTATTGGGTGAAATCTGAAATGAGACATTAACTTCCGGCTCAGTTTCCGACCAAACTAGGATGAATATTGAAAATCCAGAACATAGATTTTCTTTAGAATGGGACAAGCAAGGATTTTGAGAAATCTGATGCACAATCTAGGAGAAAATCGTGGTTCTTTTGGAGGCATTTTTTTAGTTGCGGCTAGTAGTGTCCAGTTTTGACAGTCAAAAGACAGAACAACAAAACCCATTTTGCTTGCTTTGATCTGAAGCGATATATGGAACATGACTTGGCTTGGGTAGTTGAGATTGAATGAGATTTGTTGCATTCCTTCCAGATTTTGATTTGATTATAAATGTATGGAAGACACTGGGAAAACGAGTGGTACCATTGGTACTATTATTATAGCAGGAGAATCAATATTGGTAGGATAGAGGAAAAAACACTATTCCAAGGCCAAAGAGCTATTAGGGGGGATCCGGAAAGGGAAGGGAATTTTTTCAAAATGAAATGTCGATTTAAATGAGGACTATGGACACATTTTAATAGAAGTTCTCTTTTGGTTGGATCCAATTAGTTTTATTAAATTTTGTTGCTTCCATGGACATATGCAGTACCTTCTTTATATTTTATTTTGGTAATTATCTTAATATTTAAAAGGGAATTATTGCTTGTTTAATGACTAGATTTATTAAGCAAACAATTATTTTTATTGCATTTATTTGACAAAGTATTTCTTCGATTTATAATTGTTTCATGAGACCAATAGATTTCTTCAGTGATTTTTATCCTAAGATTGATAATTTAGCTTGACATTTAATTTATCTTAACTATTGTCATTGGATTCCAACTATTGTGATATCAAAAAATGTCATTTTTAGTTTCATGAGGTCGAACTGCTCCTTACAATTAAATTATACCCAGAAGGGTCTTATAGACACGATGTTGACTCATTTGACTCATGACAATAAATCCTAAGGCCTAACAAACCCTAGAAGCATGAAGAAAATTCTTTTACCTAGAATACCATCAATAAAAAGCATGAAACCTATGCTTTAATAATATATATATATATACATAGGATACATATTGAAATGAGTACAACAATAATTATTAAGACCGAAGCTTGTTACATTTTGAACGCTCCCTATTTACTAGGGTGGGATTCATAATTGTATAACATCATTCTCAAATTGAAGGGTTCTCATAAGAAGAGTCATATTTATAAGCCATACTTTAGGAATCATCGTTATGGTCAGCATCGTCTCTGAGGCCTAACTAGACAAGCTCTACTTCATTCAAGAGCATTAGGTTTGGACGCTTTACGTGTGATACCACACTACCTCTACAAAGTGCATACCTCATTTAGATGTTCACAAGCTATGTCCTTTTAGCAATATTCTTATCTTGGATCTCCAATCCCAAATCCTCAAAGAATATCAATCCTCTTCGAACACTCTTCTCTTGGGTACCTGTCCTATCCTCAAAGAGTGTCGATACCTTTCCTTTCTTGGATTATATATCCTCAAGGAAAACACAAATTATTATCCAATCCTTTGCCATTATTTATATGTCACCTGAAGAAGAGAATGCACATGTGATGTCCAACATCAATCCCTCTTAACCAAAGAGGACATCCCTATTCTCCCTTTTGGTTATTGAATACATCCTTGCTCCTATTCAAGGAGACTCCTTTTGCTCCCTCTCAAAACTAGAGAAGATTCTAGACTTCCTTTCAATAATGGAAGCCAACAACACAAGCCTTACAACTTGTCTTCATGAGAGTACTGGCTACTTGATATTCATAGCTACATGGCTCCCTATTTCTTCTACATCTCTTGCATCGAGCTTCCTTCTTTTCGATATATCATGGAGCCATCTTCTCCTTTTTAATCTTGTGCAAGGATCTAGGTCTTGTTCTTGCTCATCACTTTCATCTTCGACATCACAAATTTTGAGCCTTTTTGATCTTTAAACTGATCATGGTTTACTCATGAAAGTGATCTTCTTAGTTGACCATTAGGTTATCTTCTCGCACTTGCTACATTCAAGATGAACATATCTTTACTTCCTAGTTTCAAGGTACCAGATATTGAGCTTCCCTTAATACTCTTCATCCATATAGTTTAACTTGCCTCAATTGTCATCATTTACTCGTACAACATTCTTCCAAATATAAAGATAATATGTTAACTATATAACCAACAGATAGAATCATACATACCTCATCATGATGACCTTCTCGTACCATTACCATTCTCATCGACCATCTCCACTTGAAACTTTCTTCATGCATCAGAGTGCCCAAGGATCAAACTTGATTACCAAATTAGAATTTATGTTATGGAGATTATATTGGATGTTAATAAATGTTGTATATTCTAGAGAAATCATTAATTCTTTTTTCATCCTAAAGTAAGTCAAATCCTGTTCTTTTCAGGCATCACATATCCATATAATTAAGCATATTTTATTACCAACTTTTTTTTCTCAAGATTATATATATATATATATGAATATGTTAGGGCCCTATATTACTAGTGTAGTACCTTATTGTTATTAGTGTATCCCCATTATTGTTATTGTTGTACCCACGTAGTCCCTATATTGTTATTATTGTGCCCCTACATTATTATTGTTAGGTCAGTTATGATTATATTGTGACTCCATGGACTCCTATATATAGAAAGGAGGTTTTTTCATTTGTGTCATCAAATAATTGTTCATTTATGTAATTTAAAGGAGTTCCCCCCCTCGAAGTGGTTGATTTATAAGGCGTTGATCTCTCTTTTCTTCTATTCTTGGAGTTGGTTTCATAACATTTGGTATCAGAGCTTTGGATTCTAGGGTTTCGCTGCTTCAAACAGGTCATAGTGGATTTTTTGCTATAACGTTTTTTCTACGAAGGTTTAAAAGCTAAAAAAAAAACCCATTTGTGAAGCAATCTTGAGGAACGTTTTGTAAAAAATTTAGATCATGGTTCACAATATTTTTAGAGATATGATCTGTGGAAGTTAGGGTTTTTGTAGGTTCCTGAATTTCATCTCAAAGAGGTTACCTTAGGAAAATCGTCATAAATCTCTCTCTGGGCATTAGATTGCAATTCTATAAAAAATTGCCGAAAGTAAATAGATTGTAATTTCCTTTTTATCAATTTTAGAGCCTAAGGAGGAAACATTGACACGTGACATGTCATACAAGTTCGCTCTACTGAACCAATCCATAATTAGGTCATTGCGGGAGATTGGGCATTAGTTTGTCTTGAAGAATCCAAATTACGCTCACCTATGGCATTGGAAAGAAAATTCAGAGGGCTACTAAAGGACCGAAGATAAAATCTTGGTGATCTAAAATTAATGATACATCAATTTCAATATCGAGCTTCTCAAAAGCAAGAAAAATGTGTGTATTGTTTTAAAAAAATTGCATGATTCTTGTTTGAAAAATAAGTTTGAAGTGATTCCAAGGGAATATTGAAGCATATATATCAGTATTGGGATCTAAAATTCCCCCTAAAAAGAATTCAACACTCATTAAGCCCTCAAAAGGCTCTACTATGACTCATGAAGAGTAAGAAGTGCAACATGATATATCAAAATTACAAGAGCAAGTGCAAAAAATTTCGCTCTCCCAAAGAGTAACAAATAATGAAATGGAAGCTAAGATGGATGGTTTGAAGAAAGACATGGATGGTTTGAAGAAAGACGTGGAAGCTAAGATGAATGGTTTGAATAATGGCATGGAAGCTAAGATGGATGGCATGGAAGCTAAGATGGATGGTACAGAAGGCAACATGGATGGTTTGAAGAAAGACGTGGAAGCTAAGATGGATGGTGTTATCACCCTAGTAATTCTTAGGTTGTGGGATGAGGATTTTTGTAGTTAAGAAAACCAGGGGTAACCAAGAACCGCTTTGAGAATTCAGGATCTAGCCTTCCTGAGTTTCGGAGAGGGATCTCTCCTTAAAATTTAGCTTTGTTTTGGTAAAGGGTTTTAGGCTAGCTATGAGTGGACAGTGGGAATTGTTTTGAAAATGTGGTGGGGATAAAAAGTGTTTCAAGGTAAACCAGAGGGATCTAGCAGAACATTTGGCTATGGAGTCAACTTTCTAGGCAAGCAAAGCTAGGAAATAAGACTTAAAGATGCAAATGTACTAAGGGCAGGGTAGATGACCTTCAAAGGCCTTGAATAGGCTTTATTGATGGAATAGGTGAAATCTGAACAAAAGGGCACTTAAGAATCCTTAAGTTATAGAAAGAAGATTGAAGGAGGGGATCAAACAGGGACCTAGAGCAATTAAGAATTCTATAGTCCGGTTATCAAACAGAAAACATAATAATGCCAACTAGTTAAAAACAAGGAGCTTTTTATCACTAATCCTGTCTAAATTCTCCTAGTTGATCATTAAAGATAGAAACACATTAAAATGAATGTATGGAAACTTTTAGAAAGAAAAACAATGAAAACAGGAAAAATACAAGACTTATCTTGTCATCACGAGAATCCTGAGTTATGATGTCTTTAATCTCAATTCTAGTCTGCTGCTTCGCTAATTGAATCACACCAACTTCAATATATCTAGCAAAATGACTATAGTAGTCTTAATAAATTTTATTCCACACCGAATACTTCGAATGATGAAATATTTATACAAATAAATTGTTTACAAAATATCTCAAAGTTTGAGATAATGTTTTAAGGAAAAATAAGAAATGTAACATAAGAAGAGGGACAACAGCAAAACAATTTGCAAGCTGTTCTCTTTTACAAGAAAATATAGAACTGATTATTCTAATTAAGAAGGTTTTATGATGTGCTGTAAGCATTTCTGGCATTGGATGCATTATCTAGTAGAAGATAGCTTGTAGATCACTCTTTCTTTTCACTTTCAACTATGATACTCTTTATCATCTGATTTTCACTGTTTTACTGCTGTAATTGAAAAATGACCAGTAGTAACATTCTTTTTACTGATACTCTTTGACAATTTGATACACTTTGACCCTGAATTTTTACCCTAAGGTAACAGTAAAATATGCTTTCCTCATGTGCTTTTCCTGCTCTTTTACTTGTCAGATTCACATCAGATATGTGAATTCTTGCCATTTTTGGGCTGTAGGGATCTTTATATTCTTCAGTTTCCTGTAGCTTTCATCAGCCTCTGTATATTTAGCAAAGTTTGGCTTTAATATGAACATATGCTTGATTTCATTTTCCAAAAAGAAAAAATTTTCGAAATATTGAAGTAGTAATTTGTCACTAGGAGATCCTTGTGGCAAAAGATTTTTAGCTTGCTCTTAGCATGAGCTCTGATTTTCTGGTCATAGTCTTTCTGTGGCATTAATTTGTCATTCAATGCATGAATGTCTGGAAGTCCTGCTTCAAGTAGCAAGTCATACTTAGTCTTGAATTTGTTAATTGATATGTTCATATTGTCACACTTCTCTTCCAGATTATTCATGATGTTTTTTTTTGTTAGGACCTTTTTGATTTCTAGGATAGCCTCTGTTTTGTCTGGAATTTTTAATTCAGCTAGTTCTTCTCTGTTTTTATTGTTCAAGAATGATATGAGCTGAAATTCTTGAGGTGGTTTGTTGCCAAGTTCCTTCTTTGTTCTATCAATTTCTGCTAAGGCAGCTTGTAGCAGATATTTTTGCTCATATATAATTTGGATAGAAGGCCATTGTAAGTGAATGCCTTCAGTGATTTTTTTCCACAAATGATTCTTTATGTAGGCAACCTGTTCAGTAAGATTTACCTGCTGTTGAATAATTTTCACTTGTTCCTGTAATCTGTCAGCCCTCTGTTCATG
The DNA here is from genome assembly GCA_034641835.2 of Pinus albicaulis. NCBI lineage: Eukaryota > Viridiplantae > Streptophyta > Pinopsida > Pinales > Pinaceae > Pinus > Pinus albicaulis. The sequence continues at coordinate 1,101,754,736 of CM076583.1, forward strand.
TCCTTTGGAAGTAATTAAGGCATCTCTTTTAGATGTTTCCAAAATTTTAATGGTGCCTTTTAAACTGAGTATTTCTTTATCTTTTATAGAAATATATTCCATGTCTTTGATCATTGTAGCTTTTCCCTCTACTGTGTTTATCTGTGAGGTCGATGAAGAGGAGGTAGAGATGTCCTTAGAAGTAATTGACACTGCAGTTGCCAATACTCCTTGTTGTGCCAAGTGTTCTGCCAATGTAGATGGAATAGCTGTACTTACAGTTGGGATAACTGTAGGAATGATAATCTGTTGATATTTCTTCAGATTTTCATTTTCTTACATGAAAGCTTCTATTTGGTTTTCCATTTCCTTTATCTGGGCTGTCATTTTTAAAACAAGCTGTTTTAGTTCATCATTTTCTGTCTTTTGCTGAAGGATTTCAGTTGCTTTCTGAGAGCAGCTATGTCTTCATTTTTCTGTTTGATTATAACCTTTTCCCCTTCAATGTTTGCTGGGTCAGCTCTTGCTTCAATTACTATATCCTCCAATGATTTGATTCTTAAATTATTGGCATATAAGGAGGCTTTATCCAATTTCATTTGATTTTGAAGGTTTATCAGTGTTTTCTCAAGCCTGATAGAATTCATAGTCCTGTTGACTATTTTAGAATACAACATCTCTGTATTGCTCCCGTGGAATTCTATTTGGTCCAATTCATGGACCGCATCTGCATCAACTTCCAGGTCTGTCTTTGAATAATCTATAATTGTTTTTGGATCAGCCACTGTAGGCTAGAGAAATGACATCACCAATTTGTTTGAAGAATAATCAAAAGCTGAAAGGAGTCTATCTTTATTCCTGGGCTTTTCTTTAAGGAACTTGGAATATGCTTCAATTTTGATTTCTTCATTCTTTTCTTTGATTTGTCTAAACCTGATTTGAATATCTGACTTTGTGTTGTCAGGTTCTTTAGAAGAAGAGGGCATATCAACTTTTGTTTATTTATCAACCATGACCGTGTCTTTCTGCTGTGCTCCAAGTTTGACATTTTGAAGTTCTTTAAGAGTTTCAGTTACTATCCTTGTTGCTTCATCATCAGTTTCATGACCATTTTTATCTTCAACATTAATAGCCTTATCCCTTTCTTCATCAGTAAATTTACTTTTCTTACTGTAGCGAATTCTGAATCTCTTATCTAGAATAGTTTTTGCTGTGAAACTATCTTCCTTTCTGCTCCTTTTATGAAAAATTTCAGCTTCTTTGTTCATTGTAACAAACTGTGTTTGATTCACCTATTTATCCTTTCCACTGTTTCCTTGCATGCCCTGTGAGTCATCATCAAATAAAGAATTTGGCTCCCACTCAAGTTTATTGGCATATTTTTCAATTTGGGGCTTGGGATCATGCAAGAAAGTAGACAACTTGCATTTCAATCTGATTTGACTTAAAATACCCTGAGGATCATAATTCCACATAAAGCTGTATGGGAATTTATATTCTTTCAATTTGAAATTAATTTCATTTTCTGCTTCTCTGTTGTTTACAATGAATGGCTTAACTTGATTTTTCAGTTTGAATTGAGTCTTTTTTCTAGAGGCTATGAAATTGACTTCATTTGCATTCAACAACTCCCTCAAATATTCTAAAGAAAATATCCTTGTTGTCACAAATCTAGGCAATTTATATGGGGCCAAGAGTACACCATATACTCTAATCTCTGTGTAATTCTTGTATAAGTACCAATCCCCTGTTTTACAGCTCTCAGATAGCTGTAAGATCCTCTTGTTTCTTCATTAATTCTAGGGGTCTATTCTTTATTCAGTAAATTCATAGCAGGTACTAAAAACAAGTCATTAAAGTCTGCATAGTTGTATTCCCTGTTCCATTTTCTCAGAATTGATGACCAAAACACAACTAAAAGTACATTCCCTTCTGGATCTGTATTCTGAAATTCAATAGGAAACTTGTCTGTTTGATAATACAAAAAGAGATGAAGTAGATATGAAGTATATCTAAAGACTCCTTCTTCTGACAATATGTACAATTGGTAGTGCATGTTTTCTGCAATGAACTTGGCAAAATTGTACATAATGGATGGAGACTGGCCAGGACTCAAAGTAGACAGAAAACCTAAGATAGCAACATCAGTGAATTCATCACTATTATATCCCAGTATGAATGATAGCATGGAGACAATCTGTTTGGTTTCATTTGGAAAATCAAATGTATCAAATGGAGGATTGAACTTAGGGATATCAACCTGTTTGGGGCAAAAATTCTGGAAGATTTTGAACTTGGAAGCAAAATCTAGGTCTAGGTAAAGCTGAGTTAAATCCTCTATTGATAATGAAGCATCATTGGGGTTAGGGTTTAGTTGTAGCATAGAGTTTATGGATTCTAATTGATGTAAAATATGACCTCTCTGTCTTTATTGACAATGCACCTTTGGTCTGGAAGATAATAGGACTGACACAATCTGACAAAATCAGGGGCTGAATGAGTAAGAGGGACAATGTACTTTGGCATATTGGAATCCCAAACTGGTATATCTTTATCACTTTTCTCTACAGATTTTCCAAAATGCCAGTTATAGACATCAAGTAAATTGAACTCTACTGAAGGGTCCAATATTCTATAATCAAGGTCAACTAGAGGACTATTTTCTTGTGAAGTAACTGGAGGTTGGACAGGTCTGACAACTTCTGTGGAATCAGCAGTGAGTGCAGGGGTGGGTTTATCAAGTTTAGAAGACTTAGGCTGAGGGATTTTAACAGAGGCTTTCTTTTGAGGTTTTGGGCCTCCTAATTTGGGGGTTACTTGTTTCTTTGTCATTTTTTAACTGAACGGAGCAAGCTTAGACTGTTTGTTGAGTTCTTATGTTGGAAACAAGGGACTTTTAGAGAATTTCTCTGTTAAAATAGGGTTCTGAGCAGAGCTTTAGATGGAAAAAAAGGGATTTAATGCTCTGAAGAAGGCTATGATCAATTTCAACAGTGAAAAATGATCATGGAGTGGGTGAAACTTGCAAAAACGGAAATGAGGGATTCTGGGGAAAATTTGACAGGGTTTCCCCTGTACTTTGAATGTTTTTTGCAAGCTTTGTATGGGAAATTAGGATAATTATAGGCAATAAATAATAAATTGGTGTTTTTCCTTTTGAAAATTGAATTTTTTCTGCATAATTTTGACGAAAAAAACCTTTTAAAAGGTATAATTGCAGTCGAAGAAGTTTCACGGTTGCGCGCAGTCTTCAATTCTGCTGAATTGGGTTATCAGAGGGTATGGCAACTTTTTTGTAGAGGAAATGACCTTTTAAAAGTAACTGGTTCACTGGTAGGTTTGAAAATGGCGCTAGGAGGCTTGGTAACGGGCTCGCGGAGATTTTTGGGGATTTAAATGACGAAAAGTGATGAAAACCAAAATCTGCAAGGTTTCAAAGCTTTACAAGCACGAATAGGTGAAAATTTAATGAAAAATTATAAGTTTTATGCATAAACCACATTTTAAACCATAGTCAAATCATATTTAACTATAGGTAGGGCGGAAGTGGTTTCGGAATACCACTAGGTGGTATTCACGTGACTTCAAAGCGGTAAGTGCTAAATCACTTTTCGAACGTGATCGAATTAATTTGTGACATGTCAATGCAGGGTGGTTTGGGAAAACCACCCATATTGTGTGACTTTTACAAAACATCGGTCGGGCATTTTAAAAGTGCGAAAATGAACTGGCGCTGTTGGATTTGGTTTTTAAAAGCGAAGGGCCCAGATCAATCGAAAAGGTGCAGGGAAAAGACATAATCGGGTTGATTTTGGGCCATAGGATCTTTAAATGAGAGAAGATCAGACGGTTATTATTCTACGCGATAGGGAAAGGGATGAACATGTATTAAACTATCACGTTGATATTTTGACTGTTGGATTAAATGAATGGAGAAGATCGGAGGGCTGACATTAACCTCGATAATGAGAGGGATTTGGTTAAATTTTATACAAAAAACCAATCTCTTCTATGAAAAAAATATTGGGAGAGGTTTTAAATTGGGATTTAACTAGGGTTAGGACTGGCAGTTAGGGGATATGGGATATGTATGGTGGATTTTAACTCGGATTATGGTTTTAACCTTAGGTTAGGGAGTCAGGCAAGAGAAAGTATACAAGGAGATAGGGCTTGAATGAAGTTTAGTTTGAATGAAACTTCGGGAAATTTTTGTTTCAAACACATATAAAACATGTTTAAAGGTTTTTTTTTCATATATTTTTATTATATGGTTAATTAAACCAAGGTGATTTAGTTACCATAGGGGGCATGATTATACATAAAGATATGTTTTAGCCAAAGGAGTTGTAATGTGGGTGCTTTATTTAAACATGTGGGGATTAAATAACTTTGGCTAAAGTTATAATAAGTGGGTTTTTGGGTTTATTATATAAAAAGGAGTTATATATAATAGGAGAAGGTTATTTCTATAGGGAATTAATACATTAGTCAAAATTAATATGGAAATAGGACAAGGTATGCTCAAAACACATAAACATAACTAAGTAAAGTGAATTTTAAAAGATAATTTTAATTAATCTTATCACTTAATTTATGATATAATGTTATTTTGAGGGCTTTAAAGTTTTCAAATGATGTAGGAAGTTAATCAAATGGGAATTATAATGCCTTTAAGTAAAAATGGAGTTTTACTTAGGATTATTCAGGGAAATGAATGCATGAATGGAATAATGATGTGATCTTTGGGATTAATATAGACATTTTACACTTTTAACTAATTAGTCATAGAGCCTTGGGTTCGGTCCCAACAAAAGTCAAGGAAATGCCTTGAGCCTTTTTGATTGATAGTTCAGAATGTTTCATGACTATGGGAAGGGGAAGTCAGTTATTTGGCAGCCCATGATGAATGATATTTACAATGAGAATTTTCACCTTCTTCTACCTACCCAAATTACTATGCTAACATTTTTTCTTCCTTTGTAGTAAGGTGCATTTGAGCTAGCAACCTTCACAGCATTTATTCCTTCTGAAAGCAAGTAAAACTATCTAATTCTACACTTATTTCATCCATGAATCCAGATTAAACTGTTGGATTCACTTTATTTCTCTACCTAACTACTGAATTTTCTTGATTAAACTATATGACAACTCATTATTCTCTATCTACAACAAGTGAAATTGAAAAAATGACAAGTTAAGATTAAACTATTTAACTTATCATGGACTATAGCATTTATTGACACTCTGCCATAGTCAAAAAGTAAAAAGTAGTGGCATTTATGCTTGCACACTTTCATGTTTTATTCATTTTTCTTTTGGGGTCTTTTATTTTTTCTAAGTCCTTTGATTTTTCATTTAGGACTTTTTACCGTCTTTTTGATTTTTGATTTTTTACAAAATATGTGAATACAACTTGCAAAAGGCAAAGTATGTACATATTTACAAGATTATCAATAGTCAAGTCAAAATTATGACCCCTATATTATAGGTTGCTAACAAATGGTTTGAAGAATGGCATGGAAGCTAAGATGGATGGTATGGAAGCTAAGATGGATGGTATAGAAGGAAACATGGAAGATTTGAAGAAAGACATGGAATGTTTGAAGGATGGTTTGGGAAATTTGCTACAAGAAAAGCTTCCTAATGGCGAAAAGGTAGTAGAGGAAACTCATGATGAGAACAAAATAAATGTTAATCATGATTTTATAGACTCTAATGTTGGATTTAAGACTCACCATATTCCAAAGATAGATATGAGGAAATTGATGGCAAGGATCCAATAACTTGGATACTACAAATTGAGCAATACTTTGAGCTCCATAATACACAAAATACAAAAAGGTACGCATTGCAACTTTATATTTATAACAAAATCAGTTTGTATGGTATCAATGGATTTTTTCTTGTAAACCACTGGTCACTTGGTAAATTTTTACGGAGGAAATGATAGCACATTATGAGGATACAAAGAGTAACACCTGGTTTAGAAAATTGATAAATCTCAAACAAAAGGGTTCAATGATGGAGCACATTGAGGACTTCCAAAAATTTAATATAAGGGTAAATAATATTCCAAAGGAACATAGGATTGATGTCTTCATAGGGACCTTAAAGAATAACATCCAACATGAGGTTCGAATTTGGGAACCTGATACATTGGAGAAGACATTCAGGTTGGAAAGAAAAATTGAAAACAAAATTATGGCGACAAGGAAGCCTACCACTCACAACTATAAATATGGAAGTGTTGCTACACCTAGACTTCTATAACCTACAAGGTTGACACCACAAAAATTGGAAGAAAAAAGAGAAAAAGGGATTTGTTATAGTTGTGATAGCAAATACACTAAAGGTCATAAGTGTGCTTAGAAGAAATTATTTTACATAGATTGTGAAGAGGAGGAAGAAAATGAACAAGAAACTTCAAAAGAAGAGGATATACACCACGAACCAACCCTAGAGGAAAAACAAACGAATTTGACCGCATGCTATAATGCATTGGTAGGAATTACCACTCCTCAAACTCTCAAGATAGAAGGACATATCAAGAAGAAAAATGTAATAGTGCTTATTGATTTGGGTAGTACCCATAATTTTATTCATTATAAGGTAGCCAAGGAATTGAATTTCTTCCTATACCCAGCGCCAGAGTGTCAAGTGATGGTGGAAAATGGAGGAACTATAAATTTCTCTGGAAAGTGCCATAATATCAAGCTAACCATGGGGTAATATGTAATGAATATTCCAATAATTCCCATTCCAATGGGTGGTGATGATGTTGTACTAGGAGTACAATGGTTACAATCTTTGTGGACGGTAGCTTTTAATTTCAAGAAATTTTCTTGAAATTTTTTTCGGAAGGAAAGGAAGTTGAATTACAGGGTATCACAGGAAATATAATAAGATCTAATGTCATGACAAAGATTTTGAAGAAAGAACAACGAGGCGTCATTGCACAATTATGCTCACTAGAAGTTTTGACATAAAAATCATCTATTTATCCATATCTCCAAAAAGTCTTGGACAATCATTCCAAGGTGTTTGAAAACCCTAAAGGACTCCCACCTATTCATGATCATGATCATGCTATTAATTTTATTCCAGGAAGTGTTCGTCCAAAAATCAGGCCTTACAGACAGGCCCTACAGATATCCTTATGTCCAAAAGAGCGAAATTGAATGTATGATAGCAGAAATGCTAGAGACTGGTATAGTTCAACCTAGTCAAAGTTCTTTCTCTGCTCCAGTAGTATTGGTGCACAATAAGGATGGATCATGGTGCGTGTGTCCAGATTATAGGGAGCTCAATAAGTTCACTATTAAAGATAAATTTTCCATTCCTGTGATTGATGAATTATTGGATGAATTACATGGATCAATTTGTTTCACCAAGCTGGATCTCCATTCAGGATATCATCAAATTAGAATGAAGATTGAAGACATTATGAAAACAACGTTTCGAACTCCTAAGGGTCATTATGAATTTTTGGTCATACCTTTTGGCCTTTCCAATGAAACTTCTACATTTCAAGGGTTGATGACTTCCATTTTCAAACCCTTCCTTAGAAAATTTGTGTTAGTATTTTTTGACGATATACTAATCTACAACAGGTCTTGGAAGGATCATGTTCAACATGTTGATAGGGTTCTCAAACTATTGGAGGAGAAAAAATTATATGTAAAAACCTCCAAATGTTTCTTTGGAGTACAAGAGGTGGAATATCTAGGTCATATTGTATCTCAGGAGGGTGTTATGGTAGACCCTAACAAAATTAAAGCCATTAAGGAATGGAAATTCCCTACAACCATAAAGTAGTTGCGAGGATTTCTCGGGTTAACAGGGTATTATCGAAAGTATGTTAAGAATTATGGGAAATTAGCATCACCTCTAACAACATTATTTAAGAAAGATGCATTTTCATGGACTCCTGAAGCAACTAAGGCATTTGAACATATTAAAGAGGAAATGTGCCAAGCACTGGTCTTAGCTATGCCAAACTTCACAAAAACCTTTATTATGGAATGTGATGCCTCAGGAAATGGAATTGGTGTTGTTTTAATGCAAGAAGGAAGACCCATTGCTTTTGAAAGATGTCCAATCAAAGGAAAGTATTTACAGAAAGCTATTTATGAGAAGGAAATTTTGACTAAATAAATAACGACTTTACCTAATGGGAAGACACTTCAAGGTTAAAGATGATCATGATAGTCTTAAATAATTTTTGGAACAAAGACTATCTTCATAAGAGAAAAAAAATGGGTCACAAAGATGTTGGGTTATGACTTTGAAATCATCTACAAAAAAGGGAAGCTAAATGTTGTTGCATATGCACTCTTAAGAAAGGAAGAGGATGTGGAAGCATTTCTTTGTGCCATTTCTATTATCAAACCAGATTAGATAACCGAAGCAAGGGAGGAATGGAAGAATGTCGAAGAAGTATGGACACTCATTCAAAATTTGCAGCAAGTTCCCATTACATCTGCTACATTTAGTTGGAGAAACGATTCCTTTTGGTACAAAGATCGCTTATATATTTGTAAGAATTCTAAACTAACATAAAATATTATTTTGGAATTGCACACCTCTCCCTTAGCAGGACACTCAGGATTTTTAAAAGCTTACCACAAGGCGAAGATTTTTTTTTTTGGGATGGCCTTATATCATGATATTCAAAATTTTGTGGAGAAAGTTTTGGTTTGCTATCAAAATAAAGTTGAGAAAATTAAGACCCCGAGTCTGGTACAACCTTTATCAATTCCAAATCAACGTTGGGAGGAGGTTTCAAGGGATTTTATCACAAGTTTACCTAAGTCTGAAGGAAAGAGTGTGATCATGGTGGTAGTTGATAGGCTTACCAAGTATGCACACTTTTATGCATTATCTCATCCATTTAAATCTAGTACAATTTCTACTGAATTTATGGAAACAATTAAAAAGATACAGGGAAACTGAAAGATTATTGTAAGCGATAACTATCCCATTTTCACTAGAAATTTTTGGACTGAATTATTTTCTTGTTTCGATACTCAACTAGCTCATAGCTCATCTTATCATCCTCAATCCGATGGAAAAACTGAGATAGTGAACAAATTTTTGGAAGGATATCTTCATTACTTTGTATCTGATAAACAAAATGGGTCAATTGGTTACCTCTAGCTTAATGGTGGTATAACACTTCCTTCCATACTGCAGAAAAATGACCCCATTTATGGCACTTTATGGATATCATCTGTTGTCCATAAGATCATATTTAAGAGAAAATTCTAAGGTTCAAGCAGTGGAATATCACATCAAGCATCAATAAAAAGTTCTCAAACTCTTAAAGGATAACCTAGATTTGGTACAAAATCGAATGAAACAACAGGCATATCAACATTGCAACAAGAGAATTTTTGATGTAGGTGACTGGGTATTTTTATGGCTACAACCATACAAATGAATTTCCCTTAAGCAAGCTAAGAAGGATTGTAAATTATCGCCAAAGTACTATGGTCCTTAAAATGTGTTGCAAAATATTGGTACTATGGCATACACATTGGAGCTTCCTCCATCTTCCTGAGTGCACCCAGTTTTCCATGTTTCATGCTTAAAGAAGGCTATAGGTGACAAACTTCCAGTTAAAACAATATTTCCAAAACTTAATGCGGAAGGAAAAATCATATTGGAACCTGAAGCAATCACAGAAACAAGAACTTGACAACTATGAAATCGATCAATTTCGGAATATCTCATCAAGTGGAAGAACTTATCCACTAAATATTCCACATGGGATGATGAGAATTTTATATAGAAGCATCCATAACTACTAAAGCATTGAGAACAACACTTTTTTGAAGGAGAGGGGCATGTTAGGGCTCTATATTACTAGTGTAGTCCCTTATTGTTGTTAGTGTAGCCCCCTTATTATTATTTTTGTACCCCTGTAGTCCCCATATTGTTATTATTGTGCCCCTACATTATTATTGTTAGGTCGGCTATGATTATATTGTGACCCCATGGACTCCTATATATAGAAATGATATTTTGTCATTTGTTTCATTGAAGAATTTTTCATTTATGTAATGTAAAGGAGATTTCTCCCTGGAAGTGGATGATTTATAAGGTGTTGATCTCTCTTTTCTTCTATTTTTGGAGCTGGTTTCATAAAAAAATCTTATCCAAAGTTTTCTTTCAACATGCATTCTTATGCTTTCATCCAATCATCTATCTATATGCTCTAAAGTGAGCATGCAACCGAACCCATTTTATTCCTTCATCCCTTTAACCATATTGTTTCCACATTACATGGAATGTATGCTACCCTTTAATGATGCCTTTTCCAATGACCTTTCAAGGTGATGGTCCTTCCAAGATCACAATGATCCACTTAAGCAATATGACAACTTCTGACATAATTTTAGATAATTCTTGGATAACATTATGCAAAAATGGTCAACCTATCTAATTAGATGATTTCTACAAAGAAAATTACTCATGTAAACTCTAAATATGCTACTATAATATGCTTCTCTCTATGATGCTATGCAAAACATCCTCTCCTAAAGGAAAGATTAATCCTTATAAGGAACCTGACAGTCGATGAGCCTTCTTCATTAGCAAATATCCTTCACTTATTTCTTCTTTGGCTTCTTCTCAAGTTCTCCCAGTACCTCAGCTATGTGAGCTTCACTTATTTCCTTTCTCTTTTTGTTTTGTAGGGTTGGAAAGTCCCTCTTAAAGTGTCCAAACTCATTTCACTTAAAGAATTTAACCTTGGAAATGTATTTCTTCTTGGACTTTCCAAACTTTCCCTTCTTCAACTTCTTGACTCGGGCTAGAAATGCTTGAGACTGCTCGTTTGATCCAATACCATATTTTATCTTGGATGGATATATATTGAGTCCACAACTCATCAAAAGGAGTTGAATTTTTCTTGGATTAAATGCTTGTTGCAAAGCTGGTCCATTATGGTGGCAATGAATTTAGTACACATATGGTCACTTCTAAATAAGAAATTGTGTCCCCAAGCCCTTGCAGATGGTCTCTTTGCCGAGTTACTTTCATGAGAAATGATACCATATCCTCATCCTTTGATTTATTTATTCTATATATAATTTATTCCGCAAAGACATATTTTTTCCTGATGTACTTACAGAGTACACATTATCTAGCTTGTCATACATAACCTTAGAAGTTTTCAAGTTTGCAACAAATGTAACAAGAGAATATTTAATGGATTCAACTATGATGCTTTGAGCCCTTACTTCCCATATCTTGTACTTTGATAGTTCTTGTGTTTTGTCTTTTCCAGGTTCAGTAATCTCACCAGTAACATACTCAATTACTTCTTGTTCTCTGAGTATTAGGTCAATTATTTTCTTTCATGCTAGATAATTTGATGCTCCAACGAGCTTACATCTCTCATTGCAGAAAGAACCCATACAACTTGTAGATTAAAACATGATTTAATAATATGATACTTGATAACAAATATTATCCTTGATGATGTCTCCAAACTTCTTAATGCCTTCAATATCTTTGAAGATAATTACTTGAAAGATGTTCCCTAGTATTCCTCCAACAACTACTTCAAAGAGTGATGAATGATAATATCCTTTGATGCTTCCTTTAAATAGGTCTACCGATGAGTATTCAACTAAATCCCTTCCAAGAGGCAATCCTTCTTGAAGTTTTCTTCTTCTGGATTTCCTTGAGAGTTTCCTTTTTCCTCCCCCTTGACAAGTAATTTCTTCTAGTGTCCTTCCAACTGCCTTATTTGTTCACCTTATCTCTGATACCATGTTGGAAAATGTGTTGCGACAACTATTAATTCTTATTTTCCTTAACCTTGATACTTTCTTGTGAATCATAGTTAATATTTTTTATGTTCTTTAGTTAGATATTTTCATCAAACAAATATAAAAATAAAAATAAAAACAATAGATGACACATAAATTAGGCTCTTAGCCAAGGAAATACCCCTCTAAGGGGAAAACCTGGAAAACCCTTAACTTCGTATAGAATTTTCTTCAATGGAGGCACAAAGAACTAAACCCTAGAGCAAGTACTTCTCCAAGTACCAAGGCAACCCTCCAACAAGTATTTCTATGATTCTGCACCAACTAACTTCAACCTGCAACTTTGACATGTTAGCTTCACTATTGCAAGTCACTCTGCAACTTCAATTTTGGAATTTCGTCCTTGCAGGTTATATGAAAACCTAATCCACCCTCCTCTTGATACGTTCCTAGAGTAAGAAAACTCCTCCCAAGGTCAATGAGGTCAAGGTCAAGTATTCTTCCTTTCAGCCACAAGATACTGCACTTCGTCTTCCTGCAACTCAGACCTGCAACTTTGGCCTCTTTCTGCAACGCCAACAACCATATAACTTCACACATGTGAGAGAGATAGAGACCAAAAACAAGATTTTTCATGCTTCTTTCTTTTCCTAGACCTTCTCTCTTCTTCTTCCTGCTTCCCATCCATTAGGGGAATTTTTAGGTCTAAAATGGGCATTCTAAGAAAAATATACAACCAAAAGAAACTTTATAAGAACCAATAAGATTCAATATGATGATGTCATCCATGGGGGATGATTCACCATTTTTGGAGTAAAAAAGTAAAAAGATTAAAAAATAATAAAATAATTAAACTACGTTTTCAACTTGTGTTTTCAACTTATCTCCCTAAGGTTTTGCTCAAATTTCGAGCGGGAGTACTCATTGGATGTAAAATTTAATTCCTCATCCAAGGAGTACCCATGTTGCATACTTTTGATGGAACTTGCTACAAGAAAAATGAGAAATACATGAAAAAACGTGATTGCAATCACATTTTTCATGTAGTGGAGTCCATAAAAAGTATGCAATATGGATATGTCTTGTATGAGGAATCAAATTCAGCATCCAACGAGTGTTCCCGATCCAAATTTGAGTAAAGACATAGGGAAATAAGTTGAAAACATGAGTTGAAAAAGTAGTTTTTTGCTTTTTTTCCCTCTAAAATTTGATGATGTAATGTAATCTTATTTTATTATTTCCACTATTATTTTATACTTTCCTTAGGAGGCCCATTTTAGACCTAAAAATTCCCCTAATGCTATAGATCAAATTCTTTCTTGATAGATCGAACTTGAGGATTGAATGAGTGCCAAATGAGGTCAAACTCCTCCTCTATATAGCCTTTCCAGGGGATAAAATTCCCTCCTTTAGGCCAACTTGTCACTGTTGGGGCCAAATTGTACTTTTGGAGATTCCAGGACTATTTAGACTCAAAAATAATTCTTTTTACAAATACATTTTTCTTGGAAGGGTTTTATAGAAATGATGTCGACTCCTTTGACTCATGACAATAAATCCTAAGACCTAAACAACCCTAAAAGCATGAAGAACATTATTTTACCTGGAAGACCATCATTAAAGAGCATGCAACCCATGCTTTAATAATAATGATAAGTTTTTCTTTTCTTCTCTTTTTTGTTACATAAGATACATATTGAAATGAGTACAACAATAATTATGAATACCGAAACTAGTTACATTTTCAATAATCTCTTCTCTTTTTATTTGAATCGAGAATAAATTTTCATTTTCATTAGTATTTGCAAGTAGATATAGAATTAAATCTCATTTTTAAAATATCATGCATAAAATTATTACATTTTCCACTTGTGCCAGTTAAATTAGTTTATGTCCACCATTATTCTCTTGTATATATATGGACATTTATATGGTTTGTAACATAGAATCATTAATAGTTTTATTTTTGTATTATAGTATTCAATTTATATTTCTCTAATATGATTCTGTAGGAGAATTATTGTGTTATATTTTTTATTTCTAATTTATAAATGAAATGTATGAATTAGAATTAGTTAGAATATCTTAGTTTATTACTAGTGAAACATACAATCTTTTATTTTAAATAATCATATCAAATTTAGGATGTATAGTTTTCACCATTCCATTTTATTGTTGTAGTTATATTTTAACAATAATTTAGCATATATTAGTTTCATAATAGTATAGAATAACCTTAGTATAGATTAGGATTAGTTTTCCCCATATTCATCCCTTCGTAAGAAGAAAGGATCCAAGACCAATGGAGCCTATAAACCCTTTTGGGGTGAATACACAAAACAAATTGGGCTATTAAAGAGCCTCAGTCCGTGTCACTTCCTCCTTGTTGACTTGGGTGCAGAAAACCCGCGTCAACAAGGTTCATTTCTATCGACACTCTTGGGGTCAGGCTTCGTGGTTGAGTTGATGGGTCAAGATATGTGGTTGAGTCGACACATAGTGATCCCTTTAGATGGATATGCTTGGTACAAATATTCTGTAGACATAGGGATAATAGATATCAATTTAATTAGAAGTGAAACATGTAAAATATTTACACAATCATTATGAAGTTATGTGAGTGGAAATTGATTATTATAATAAAATTTATATAATATAATTTTTGTGCATGCAAATAATATGGAAAAATACGAGCATTTTCAAACATTATTTTAAGATATTAAAATAGAATTAATCCTTATCAAAAGTTTTAAATAATAAGGTTTTAATTTATGATTATATGTGGTAATGTGTAATTATATGTAGTATATACTAATTTAGATAATTATTACATTAGTAAGGACAAAATAAAAGATGTTAAGAAATGGAAATGGAGACAAAGTTATGTAAAATATGACAGGAAGATGGAATTGAAGATAAAACCATCGAAGGAGTGAGTGGCTAGGGTTTTATATCCACAAATACTCCTACCCCCTCATTGTAGGTTTACATAGTGTGATGTATGAGATCATGGTAGGTTTGGTGTTTGTTTAAGATATTGGGTTTTGTTTTTAGCTTCCATGGATCATTTTGTTTTTTGTAGTGGCTATGTGCATAGTGCGTTATTATTCATGGTAGATCAATAGTTTATCCTATAAATTCAGGGTTTCAGACTTGGTTTTTTGTTTCCTTGGCTTGCTATTAGCTTCATTGATCTATTATCTCAACCAATTGTTGAGTTCATTTCTTGTACAATGGGTGGTCTTTCCAACCCCGATGTGCATGGTCACGACTCTTTGCCCCATGGTAGATTTGTTAAAAGGGTGGATATGATTTATTCTCTTGATTTGGGGTTTTCTTCTTCTGCGAAGATGAACATTATACCCTTAAGGAAAAATGGTTGATTGGTAGGTTCAATAGAATTTGGCTCAATTATAGCTCTATTTCACAATGTATCTCTAACAGTAGGAAATATATTGTTTCTCTATATTGTGGAAATGATTATTTTTATTTTCTTTTGAAAGCAAATAGGACAAGGATCCGATTTACAAATTTCAGACCTTTTTTATGGACTCTAGTGGAATGTTTCTCATCCACTGGACACTAGATTTTAATCTTAACATGTAAATTTATTCTGTGCCTGTTCCATTGGACTTTTATCTATGTTCCACAATATTTATTAGCGCGATATTTAACAATTTTTTAAATATATTATTACTGTTTTTTTAGTTTTATCAAAATCTCTCTCAAAAGGTGAAGGCTCCCACTCGGATTCTAGATGTCATGAGGGGCGCCATGTGTAGAAATTTGAATAACTAATATATTATTCACCGATATTCTCCTGATCACACACTATTTTAACTTCATGCACAATACATAATCTCTTCTACCATTGATCATTAATTGTGGAAATAAAAACAATCGCATGTACACATTAAAACCATAAACAATCACACATATGAACACAGTATTTTATGGGAAAGCTTAAAGCTGAAAACCCCAACTATATGTATATTATATGTCATAGAGATAATGTAACAATCATTATACAAAGATCCTCACAAGCTCTCAGTATAATCTCCAATTGCTACACACTAATCAAGCCCCGATCTAGCAAATCACATGCTCCAATCTCTGCCACCTGATAGCCTGCCTCTACTGCGCAATCACTGCTGAATAATGGCTTTGAATGAACTCGAATTGGTCCAGCATTGCTCACGCAATCCTCATTGGCATCTCCAATCACTGGTTGTTGCAAATCATGCAACAGTATAGTCACAACTGATAGTCACACTGCTCTTTCACCTACCTCTTCACTGGTCTCCACTGAAACTATCCATGAACTGTAGTTAAATGATGTATTCTTTAGTTGATTAATGAGTTAATAATTAGTGAATTAATTAATAATTAATTCACACCACTCTCACTAGTGTATCAATCAATTAGACTAGATACAACTAGCTCAACTGTGTTTAACTCAGTTAAACTGAACACAACTCCATCAACTAGCTCAATAACTCCACCAAACTCTGTCACATGAGTTCTAACTGAAGTATCCATGCAATAGCTGCACTTAACCCTCAGGAATAGCGTAATTCCTTCTTTCAGCTCCTGTGCCACATCCGTGCACTTAACTGAAGTGCTCCAAGAGAATAAGATAATGTTTAGAGTCCAAATATTATTAAGAGCTAATAATATTCGACATATCTATTTTTAGACTGGCAATCTAAAAATAGATTCCACCCAATATGTCTAAAAATAGAAGTCCATCTATTTTTTCCGACTTGACCAACCATCCACAAATAGCATCCTGCAACTCATAGAACATGATCGACATGTCTAAAAATAGACATAGTCTAAAAATAGACTTGCGCCAAAAATAGCCTGCGGGCCCACTTAGTGAAGGCGACTTCTTTCCACTAAGCTCATCATCTTGTTGCAATCTCAACACTCCCTCTCAACAAGATAAGGATTATCTGCCACCCCTATCCTGCCCCTGTGGTATTCGAATTTTCTCGTGGTGAGCGCCTTCGTCAAGATATCAGCATCCTGATCCTCCTTAGGAATGTATGAAAGTAACATGATCTTCTGCTGCACACAATCTCTGATACGATGATACCAGATTTCAATGTGTTTAGATCTATCATGAAATAATAGATTAACCGAGAGTTTGATGCAACTCTGATTATCATAATATATCACAGTAGGATCTAAGTGTGAACCGAACAACCCGACCAGGATCTTCCTCATCCATATAGCCTCGCATGTAGCCAAAATCGCTATCATATACTCGGCCTCTGTTGAACTGAGTGCCACAGATCTCTGCTTCCTGTTGTACTAAGAAACTGCTGTCGACCCGATACTGAAAATCCCTCTAGATTTTCTCTTTCTGTCCGTTGGGCTCCCTGCCCAATCTGCATCAGTGAAGCCACACAGCTTCACCTTATCCGACTGTCTGTACCATAATCCATATCCCGATGTGCCTATGATATATCTCAATACATGCTTGCCTGCCTTCCAGTAGAGCTTGGTAGGCTTAACCATAGCTTGTGAAAGCTGGTTAACAACATAGCATATGTCGGGTCGTGTATTGACCATATACATAAGTGACCCCACCAACTGTCGATAAACAATGGCATCCACTACCTCTACCGATGTAGCATCCTCTTTCCTCCATCCACTAGGAAGAGGAGTGTCGATAGGCTTGCAACTATGCATGTTGAACTTCTCCAGTATCTCCCGGGAATACTTGCCTTGAGACACAAACAGTCCATCACTGCGCCGCCAAATTTCCAATCCCAGGAAATAATGAAGGAGGCCCAAGTCCTTCATCTCAAAATATTTTGCAAGATCAACCTTGCATGAGAGTATCAACAGTTCAACACCCATCAAAATCAAATCATCTACATAAAGTACAATGATCAACAACTTACCCTCCACCACAATTTGGTATAGGTTTGGATCCGCCTCACTCTTGGAGAATCCAAGTCGGGTGAAATAACTGTCTATCCATGTGTACCAAGCACGAGGTGATTTTTCAACCCATACAACGCTCTCTTGAGCCTGCACACATACAACTCGCTGCTGAAGATATCAAAACCTTCGGGTTGCTCTATGTACACCTCCTCCTAAATCACTCCATTGAGGAATGCAATCTTCACATCCATCTGATGAATGTGCCACCCCATCTACGCTGAGAGAGCAAGAATCATCCGTATGGAAGAATACCTTGCAACAAGTGCAAAGGTCTCCTCATAATCGATCCCCTCAATCTGTCAGAAGCCTCGGGCAACAAATCTTGCCTTGTACTTCTCCACACTCCCATCAGCTTCTTGCTTCACTTTGTAGATCCATCTCGAACCCACCACTGATTTCCCTTCTGGCCTTGAGAAAATATCCCATGCACTGTTTCTGACAATCGAATCATACTCTTCCACCATGGCATCTACCCATGCAGGATCCTCCATAGCTTCCTCGAAAGAGGATGGCTCTGTCACGATACACTTGCTCATAAGAGCCATGTATCCAGTGTACCGGTCATGTGACTGCCTCTGTCTACGCTGTGATGTAGGTGCTCCTACAACCTTCTCTGCATCTTGATCTAGTCGCTCAGCTTCTGTAGTGTGCTTCCGCCCTCTGATGGTTGGCGCTGTATGAGTGGTCTCTGCCACTTCATGAACCTCCTCTTGTGGCTGATCCACATCCTGAAGCTCATCCTTAGGAACTAATAGCTCCTCATCTGCATGCAAGTGTGGCTCCCTCTCAAGCGAACACTTCATGGCTTTCTCCTCATGAAATTTGATATCCCGTCGCACAATAGTCTTGCGACTGTCTGGAAAATACACATGATAGTTGTGGGGTGTATCAGTGTACCCCACAAATATCCCAACCTCTGCAGTCGGCTCCAGCTTCTTCCTAGCATCCTTTGTCACATGAATGTAAACAGGTGAACCAAAAATCCTCAAATGGAAAATATCAGGCTTCTTACCAGAAAATGCCTCCTCGGGTGTACTCATTCCAAGTATCCTGTGAGGACAACGGTTTTGCACATAAACCACAGTATTGCATGCCTCAGCCCACAAGTGTATGGGAAGGCCCTGATCATGCAACATCGCCCATGCAGCACCCACGATCATTCTGTTCTTCCACTCAACAACCCCATTCTGTTGTGGGTTATGAGGTGCTATGAGGTCTCTTCGAATTCCTTTTGCATTGCAAAAGTCCTTGAATTCGCCAGAGATGAATTCACCACCATTTTCGCTCCTAAGAGCCTTCACCTGCTTCCCTGATTCTTTCTCAACCAGTGCCTTGAACTCATAGAACTTTGAGTATGTATCACTCTTCTTCTACATGAAGAAGATCAAGCACTTACGACAAAAATCATCAACAAATATCACATAGTACTTGTGCTTTGCTGTCGAAGCTACTGAGAATGGTCCACACACGTCTGTGTGAATTCTCTCAAGGATCGTCGTGGCACGACTATCCTTCTCATGAAAGGTGGCTTTCACAAATTTTCCCAAGGTACATCCCTTGCACTGATTTGACTGCACAAGAGTACCCTTAGGAAGCCCAGTAGAAATCTGCTGCAGTATCTTCAAAGCTCCATGGTGAAGGTGGCCCAATATCCGGTGCCACATCTCGCCATCATCCCAGCTCACCACTCCTTCTGCCTTGCCTGCCATTGCTGCGCAGCCATATACCTGCAATTGATAAAGATTCTTAAATCGAACCCCTATCCTCCGGGTTTCACCAGTTGCCTTACTGCGCATGAAAGCCTTTCCCTCGCTAAAGACAACATCATATCCCTTGTCTTCTAACATCGCCACAAAGATAATATTCTTCTTCAATCCTGGAACATGCATCACTTCCTTCAATACGAATGGTTTACCAGACTCCCTCTCAAAGGAAATGGTACCGATACCGGTTGCACTGTATCTACCATCATCGTCCATCTCGATGTGCACTCCAAGATCTTTCTCATCCAGATCAGTAAACAAATCTTTATCTTCTGTCATGTGAAAAGACGCACCACTGTCAAGAAACCGCACTGAACCCATCACACTTGAGACCAAGCATGCGATCAGTGAAAAATCCATCTCAAACTGCGAGGCTAAGGCCTCTCCAACTGTAGATCCAACAACCTACTTATTTTTCTTCTTCTGTGGACAATTAGTGGCATAATGTCCGTGTTGGTGACAGTGAAAGCACTTCACCTTGGACATGTCCTGCTTCTTGCCATTCGCACTGGATTGAGAAGAATTCTTCTTGCTCTTCCCCTTCCTTGCTTTGGCAGCCAAAGCGAAATTTTCTTCATCAGAGTTCTTTGATGAAGATCCGTCCCTGGTACTTTGCCTTATCTCCTCTTGCACAAGATCCGACCAAAGTCACTCCCATCCTGGCAATTTCTCCCAACCATTGACAGAGTCCTGATAGGAATGCCAACTCTTCGGAAGCCCAAGGAGAGCCAAGCTCACCAAGTCCTCATCATCTACAGTCACCCCCACACTTCCCAGCTCATCCCTGCATTGGATGAACTTCGTGAGGTACTTGGGCATACTGTCGTCTTTCTCCATTTTTATGTTCCTGAGTTTATCCTTGAGCGCCAACTTCCTCTGGTCGTTCTTGCTTTGGAATAAGTTTGTCAACACTTTCCACTTCAAGAATGGAGAAGCCTTACCATGAAGGCTGGACACTATGTGATCCTTTACACCTTCCAATAGAATTCTTCGACACTTTGCTGTCTTCTTTTGCCATGCGTCAAGTGCGGCAGCATCACTAGAAGTAGGTTTTGGAATTTCTGCATCTATGAACTCCTTCAACCCATTGCCATCCAGCACCGCCTCCATCCTGTCCTTCCATGAAATATAATTCTAGCTGCCCTCAAGGGCATACTCCAATCGCAATCCATTGAAAGACATCTCAACTTCGACACCAAGAAAAACACTGGTGCAAATTTGAATTCCACCAGCTCAAAACTCAACCGCTTCAATGTTTTGCAATTGCACCAATGATCAATATCGCTCTGACACCATTACCATGTA
Organism: Pinus albicaulis; assembly: GCA_034641835.2. NCBI lineage: Eukaryota > Viridiplantae > Streptophyta > Pinopsida > Pinales > Pinaceae > Pinus > Pinus albicaulis. The sequence goes on from CM076583.1 coordinate 1,101,775,515, forward strand.
GAAATTTGAATAACTGATATATTATTCACCGAGATTCTCCTGATCACACACTATTTTAACTTCATGCACAATACAAAATCTCTTCTACCATTGATCATTAATTTTGGAAATAAAAACAATCGCATGCGCACATTAAAACCATAAACAATCACACATATGAACACAATATTTTATGGGAAAGATTAAAGCTGAAAACCCCAACTATCTGTATATTATATGTCATAGAGATCATGTAACAATCATTATACAAAGCTCCTCACAATATCTCAGTATAATCTCCAATTGCAACACACTAATCAAGCCCCTATCTAGCAAATCACATGCTCCAATCTCTGCCACCTGATAGCCTGCCTCTACTGTGCAATCACTGCTGAAGAATGGCTCTGAATGAACTCGAATTGGTCCAGCCTTGCTCAGGAAATCCTCATTGGCATCTCCAATCACTGGTTGTTGCAAATCATGCAACAATATAGTCACAACTGATAGTCACATTGCTCTTTCACCTACCTCTTCACTGGTCTCCACTGAAACTGTCCATGCACTGTAGTTAACTGATGTATTCTTTAGTTGATTAATGAGTTATTAATTATGAGTTTTTTTTTGAATTTTTTGTTTTGTTTTTGAATTTATTTTTGGTTTAAATTTTTTATTTTTACAAGTTATTTTTGTTTTTTTTTGTTTTTACATTTTTATTGGTTTTTTTTCATGTTTTTTTATATTTGATTTTTTTTGTCGTGTTTTTTAATTTTAATTTTATGTCTTATTACCAAGATGAAAATAACAACTCTAAACAAAATGGATTGATGTTGCATCAACACTTTTCAAAATTAACATGAAAATCATTAACATTTTAAAACAAATGTTCATACTTGATAAATACAAAAATTCAAAGTGCTAAAAAAGGACCATTTTTCTAAATTGACATGACATTTAAAAAAAAATCAAAGAAAATTTAAAGTTCAAAAAATATGCTAAAAAAACATGTTATTCTACATCACCACTTTTCAAAATCGACATAAAAATCATTACATTTAAAAAAAAAGTCATAGAAAAATTTAAAGTGCCAAAACTATGCTCCAAAAAAAAGGGTGATTCTGCATCACCACTTTTCAAAATCTGGTGTTTTTTTTGCTACTTGAAAAACAGGTATCAGGTAGTTTTCTCGTTTGATCGGTAATTGTGTTATGTCGGGTTTTGTAGAAAAAATGTAAGTTATGATTCCCCATGTCGAAACCTTGCAACTTGTTATTTGTTGGGGGGTTTGAAAGATATTGTATTACAAAGTAGCCTAAGGGGGAGTGAACAGTTGAAGGCATGCCTGGAAAATAGCCGGAGGCCAAATAAGTTGGACTCGGGGCTTTCTCAAAAATTATTTGGGGTTGAGGCTGGGGTCAGAAGCCCTCTCTTCACTATGGAAACAAAACCTCAACAATTTGTTGGCTTGGAAGGGGACCTAGGTGCTTTGGGAAGAATTGAAAATGTGTGCCATTTGGAGAAGGTGACCATACATCAAACGATGTCTGTGCTCAGGGTGGGTACAAATGCCACTATTCCACATGGTTGAGGTAAGGAGGTTTTCGTTGAGGGCTCTCTCTTCATGTAGGGGCCTTTTTACTAGACTCTTCATGTGGCCCTGAGGTGCAGGTGCAAGGCTCCGAAGACCATATAAATACTGATAAGTAGGACAAGGAGTGGTTGGGGTTGTTAGAAGAAGAAGAAGGAAATTGTATGCGAGGAGACCAACTCGGCAATAGGCAGGAACAAAATGACAGAAAAGTGGGTCAAAAGAGGAAGAAAGGTAAGACTTATAAGAAGAAAGCAAGAAGTTAGAATTTGGTCGTGGGGGTGGAAATTCAGATAGACAAAGTTATGGAGGCGTCAAAACATATATTAGTGGGGAAAGTTAGAGACAAATACTTCTCTGCAAAATATATATTAGAATGGTAAAAAATCAATGGGGTGAGATGCCTGGGAAAGAAATGGATGTAACTACCTTGACTAATGACTGGTTTATGATTCGATTCTCCTGTAGGGAGTCTATGCAATGGGTCTTAAGACACAATTTGGGATTCAACTCGTCACCCATTCTTTTTAAGAGATGGTCGTCCTTGTTTGATGCCCAAAGAGAAAGGCTGGAGGAAATTCCAATATGGGTCAGACTGTTGTCTTTCCCTCTGCACCTGTGGACAGAAGATGTTTTCCGAGCCGTTGGGAATACTCTGGGAACCTTTCTAGAAGTAGATATGTCTTTTCAAGAAACAAAATGTAGGAACGTGGCACGATTATTGGTAATATTGAATCTAAGATAGGCCCTAGTGGATGAAATGAAGATTCAAAGGGTAGATCAATGCTTCTGTCAAATTATGTATTATGAACATCTCCCTTTTCAGTGTCACCGATGCCATAAATAGGGACACCTCACTTGGGAATGCCCTCTGGGCTTCAGAAGAAGCTGTAGACTACAGGATATGCCAGAGCAGGAGGAAAGGGATAATATGGAAGGGGTGGAAGAGAAACAAGTTGGGGGTTAGGAGGATCCAAAGGGGCTAGGGGTAAATGATTCACAATAGGAGGAGCCTCAGGCGGCGGAGCAAGCTCTCCCTCAGGATGATCATGGTCAGATAGAGAATGCACATGATCAAGCTCCCTTTTAGACAACCCCTCAACTGACAGAGAATGCACTCGATCAGGTTGGTATTGTCCCTCACTCCCCCTCCTCTTTACATTCTTCTCTTGTTTCTTTGTTAATTGATTTACCAAATCTTGGTCCTTCCAGGCCTCCTTTAAATGAATCTACTTGTATTGAAAATATCTCTCCAACGATGGACACCAATATTACCTCTATCCCTGCCATTTGATTGACAAAACCCATATAATCTTCGACCAACGGATAAGTGAACTTTTCTAGATGAACCTTTTGGGGGATTGGGGATTATTCATGATTTGGAAAGACCTCAAAAAACCAAGGGTAGGAAAATTGAACTGTCTAAGGCACAACTAAAATCTAAATTAGATATAGTGGATGGGAAACAAATCTCTTTAAAAGGGGCACTTAGAGCAGCACAGGCCCTAGTTATCGTTACCAAATTATTATTATGTCCTATAACTTCTGTGGCTTTGCTAGCAATCGGAAAAAACTAGCCTTGAAATATATTCTCAATCAATAAAAATCTGATGTCATCATGCTCCAAGAAACTATGGGTTTGGGTGATTATGTTTCGGCCTCCCTTGGGGAATTATTTCCTGTATGGTCTCTGGCGACGATGGATGCTAGAAGAAGATCAGGAGGCCTAGCCTTAGGTCTTCGTGATAGTGTATTACAATTAAAAATTTCCTAGAGTTGTGAGTCGGTTTTTGGGGTGGAGGTATACTCTATATAACTATGTACAACTTTTACTCTCATAAACATGTATGGTCCTGTTCTAGAGAGAGTCATATTCTGGAATAATTTATTTTCAAAAGCTTATATGCAGGCTCACAACCTCGTGGTGGGAGGAGACCTTAATTTTTCTCCAGGAATGTCTGAAACATGGGTGCCTCAAGCCCAAGGATATCCTCTTGCTAGATTTTTTCAAAACAAAATCAAATATAGTGGTCTCATCGACATAAGCCTTAATAAAATTGTCCATACTTGGAGGAACAGGAGAGTGGGTGAAGCTAGGGTGGCTGAAATACTGGACTCTTTATTATAAATTAGGATTTTGTTAATAATAACACTGGTTGTAGGCAATTCCATGGCTTTTGGAGGGAATTCTGAACACTTCCCTCTTCTGTTAGAGTTGTCTAGACCCAACAAAAATCCTATTTCCCCTTTCAAATTCAATCCGGGATGGCTCAAAGATCCTAGTTTCATATCACTAGTAAAAGATGCTTGGAGGCCGATGGATGTGTCTCATAATATTTCACATGCTCAATGTTTCATGGCCAATCTAAAAACCAGGAAATCAAAACCATTATATGGGCGAAAGAGAAAAAGTTGAAGGAGGAATCTGAACTGAAGAGAATTGACGAGGCATTGGAAGAGATGGAATGCCCAAAAGCAGACAATTATGAATCAAAGGAGAAGAGGGAAAGGCTAAAAACTATGGAGACAAAAAGGAGAGAGATTTTAAATGACACTCAAAAACATTGGAGACTAAAAATCTGAGCGATCTGGCTTGAGGCTGGTGATGAAAACGCCAGATTTTGCCAGAATTATGCTAAGGGGAGAAAAATCACAAAGAATATTTGGGAAATGAGGAGGCCAGACAGAGGATTGGAAAAATAATTTAGAGATATGGCTTCAATTAGAAGAGATAATTTAAAAAATATTTCAAGTTCTCGGAGGGGGCCTCAAATGCTGAGGTCATTCAAGTGGCTCAACTATTTCCCAGATACGCAACGGAGGAATAAAATGAAATTATTATGGCTCCAATTACAAAAATTGAAGTGGAAAGTGTTTTAAAAACTATGCAAAAATATAAGAGCCCTGGGCCGGATGGGAGGACGGTGGAGTTTTATCAATTGTCACTTTTTTGAACTAGTTGGGGATGAATTGGTGGGGGTGGTGGAGGAATATAGGGCTAGGGCGGATTTCATGAAAATTTCAATGCCACTTTCCTCACCCTAATTCCAAAATCAGATGTGCCATTCTCCTTTGAAGAATTCATACCTATATCCCTTTGTAATTGTATTTACAAAATTATTGCAAAGATTATTGCCATTCGCTTGAAGCCAATTCTATCATGCAATATTTCTAAATAACAATTTGGCTTCTTGGATGGAAGAAAAATTCATGAAGCTATTGTGGTGGCTCAAGAAATGATGCACAACATTAAAAAAATCTAAAAGGAAAGGCATGATTGTAATAATCGACCTCTCAAAAGCTTATGGCATGATCAATTCGCTATATCTGCGCCTTTTGTTGACACATCTGGGATTCTGTAATGGTTTTATTAATTGGATTATGGGATGCATAAAAAATGTGTCTTTTGTTGCTCTCATAAATGGGGCTTGTTCCCCTTTTTTCCATATCTAGAGAGGCCTCAGAAAAAATTTCCCTCTATCCCCTCTCTTGTTCTTACTAGCAGCAGAAGGGCTAAGCCATATACTACACTCGGAAAATAGGAATGTTGACTTAAAGGGTATTGAAGTAGCTACTAATATTTTCATAACCCATTTGCTATTTGTGGATGGAAATCTTCTTTTCAGCAATGGTTCTAGGGAAGAGTTCATCCAGTTGAAATTCACTTTGGATCTGTTTTTAAATGCTATAGGTTTGAGTATAAATGCACAAAAATCCTCCATTGCTTATGAAGTCCTCTCGAATGTGGATCTTGAAAGAATGAAGTATCCCTCCCTTTTAAAGTGCTTCCTTTGGGGGATAGCCTAAAATACCTGGGCTTCTTCTTAAAACCCGACTCCTATAAAAAGCAGGATTGGAATTGGTCGTTGAAAAAAATAGAGAAACAAATCAACCTATGGAGCTACAAATGGATGTCAAGGGGTGGTATACTGGTCCTCATCAATTTTTTTCTTATAGCCATTCCCTATTTACTGGATTGCGCTCAAATGGGTCCCAAAAGAAATTTTATGAAAAGTTATGAAACTCTGTAGTCATTTCCTTTGGGCAAGGGCTAATGAGGAGCATGTTATTCCATCGGTAGCTTTGGATAAAATTGCTACTCCAAAGGCATGGGGGCGCTGGGGGATAAAGAAGCTTCAATATTTTGCCTCATCATTAACAACTAAATCTGGTTGGAAGATCTTATCTAAGGATAAACTATGAACTTCCACTACAAGGAAAAGACCCTCTAGTGGATGTTTTTGAGGAACCCCTTATAAAAATACCCCAGACATCCATTTCTAGCGGAGGTTCCTAGAGGAGGTTGGCGGGTGGACGTTTTTGCGGATGTATTTCGTCCGGTGCTCTTATCATCGAAAAACGCACCGGTGCGTTCAAGACGACATAGCACAGGTGCAGTTAAAAAATTTTCACACTGGACACCATGCGCTCCGTACACACCTGTCCAGTGCGTTGTAATTCTGTAGAGTACCGGTACTTGACATAACTTCTACACCGACGCCTCATAAAAAACGTACGAAAACTGACACTGCCCGGGTTGCCTCTAAACGCACCGGATCGCCAATGCCCCGGGTTGCCCAAAAATCCCCGCGCATTGGCCACAGGGTTAAATAAATAAAAAATTACGGCCAAAAAACTGGTCAAAACATAGGCACACCGAGAACTGTGCGCTGCTAACAACCTCGCCCAGTGCATCATATTGCTGTACAACACCGGTTCCTTACATGTCTACCGCACCAGTGCTTCCGAAAACGTGCGCGAAAATAGATACCTCCCGGTGTGGAATCAAGCAAATGCACCAGGGCGTCCATAAAATGCGCGCACCTGTAGATGGTTAAATAACAAAAATTAGGGCAAAAAAACCGCATAAAACATTGGCACACCGGAAACTGTGCGCTCTATACACACCCGCCCAGTGCCTTTTATTAAGTAACAACACCCGTACATGTCAACTCGTCATAACAGGTGTCTCATAAAAGTGCACGAAACATTAACCGCCCGGGGTGGAATGAGTGAAACGCACTAGGGCCCCATAAATCCCGCGCACTAGAAAAGGGTTTAAAAAACAAAATTACGCCCAAAAAACTGCACAAATCATTGGTTCACCAGACAACGTTCCCGGTGCATCTTATTGATGTAGAGCATCGTTGCGTTACTGCTAAGCCGCCCCGGTGTCTCATAAAAAGCGTGTGGAACAGAAACCGCCCGGTGCGGAATAACCGAAACGCACCGGGGCCCCATTAATACCGCGCATCGGAAAATGGTTTTAAAATACATAAAATTACGTCCAAAAAACCGCACAAATCATTGGTTCACCGGAAAGTGTTCCCGGTGTGTCTTATTACTGTAGAGCACTGGTACGTTACCGCTAAGCTGCCTCGGTGTCTCATAAAAAGCGTGCAGAACAGAAACTGCCCAGTGCGGAATGACCAAAATGCACCGGGGCCCCATTAATGCCGCACACCAGAAAAAGGGTTAAAAAAAAATTACGGCAAAAAAACCACACAAATCATTGGTCCACCGGACAACGTGCCCGATGCATCTTATTGCTGTAGAGCACCGATGCGTTACCGCTACGTTGCCCTGGTGCCTACTAAATGCGCGTGAAAACAGAAATTGCCTGGGGCGGCATAGTGCAAATGCACCGGTACGCCAATAGAAACCCCGCGCACCGGAACAGGGTAAGATAAAAAAAAAAATACAGCCGAAAAACTACATTTTTCACTTTTTTCAGTGCTACAGAGCTCTCAAGCACCAGTGCAAGTTATCCTTGTTTGAGCCGCACTGACATCCGTGCTCCCATTTCACTTATTGTACGCATTGCTGCTGTGCATTGCCTCCAATCTCCATTTGAATTTTATAAAACAGTGGACAAATTTTATTTTGCAAATTGTACAACCAATATGCCTCCTCGATGGGTAAATGTACAGGTATTTTTCTTGTTTTTCAATAATTAAACCTTTTAGCGGATTATAATTTAAAAAAACCTTAAAATTAACCATTAAAAAAAATAAAAATTTGTCACGTGGTGTGCTCGAGCTGTTTGGCTTGCACCGGTTTGCAGTGCTGCCTGTAAATTTACAGGCCACACCGCACTCGGTGCTGACGGTATTCGCACCGGTTCCGGTGCGGTACCGCATGACACACCGTGTTAATTTAAAAAAATTTAAAAAGTGTGGTGCAGTTGGTTACCAGGCCGCACCGTTGACAACGGTGTATCGTGGCAACTCGGTGCATTGACGGAATTATCAGCCCTGGGTCAGGTAATGTTTCAGTGCACCGGAACCGTAATTCAACATTTTCAATGGTTAGGGCTGGTAAACCGGTGCTAAGGGCATCCGCACCGATTCTGGGGTAGATACCAAAGGCACACCGTGTTATTTAAATTTCTTTAAAAAGAGTGGTGCGGTCGGCTACCTGGCTGCTCCGTTGACCTAGTTCAATTGTCGTGATGGGGTGCGTTGACTGAGATAACAACCCCGGGCTGGCTATTTTTGTCAGTGCACGGCTTACCATATTCCGCACCGAAAACTATGTACGGTGGCAGGAGGGCAGTGTGTTGACTTAGTTATAAGCCCTGGGCGGATAGTGAAGTCAGCACATCGACCTCCTGACACCGCACATAGTGAACGGTGCGCTAAAAACATTTTATGGAGCACCGCTTCTGGTGCAGTCGATATCATGAGGTGCAACGTACCCGGTGCGCTCTATGGGGAGACGCACCAGGACTGGTGCGTGACTGTGTTTTTGGCGCACCGACTATTATTTGATTTATTTTTCAAAAATAAATATATATGTATATTTGTAAATACATGTGTCATTTAATAAAAAAATTGTGTTTAATATGTCAATCTTTCAGAGACGTGAAAGGAGAGAAGACGGGCAACAACAACAACAACAGGCGAAACAGTATAACATGGTTCGCCTGTGGGAGGCAAGAGAGAGGGAGAGAGATGCGTACCCTCACCCTATTATAGCAGCGACATAGGGGCTCCTTAGGAAAGTAGGCCTCCTCAAGTTCTATGAGGAGGCTACTTCCCTAAAGTCCCATAGTTTGTTTTTGATAAATCTTATCCGAAGGTGGAATGCCCAGCAACATGATTTCCAGGTTGGTATCAACCAGTGGTACATGCCCACTGAAGAGGATGTATATTTTATTACACGAATATCGAGGAGAGGGGTGGATTTTCCCTCGTTCCTCGAGGTTCTAGCTGGTTGTGTGGCAGGGAGTCAACTAGTTTACTCCTAGAGATACATTAGAGAAAATTTAGTATCTCCTACAGAGTTTCAGGTCGTTGGAGGGCAGTTACGTATTGGTGCGTTTGGTCATGAGGAGGTCCAGTGTCTCTCACTTATCATTTCAACCATTTCGCACAACACTAGTGACGGGAAACACATTAGTTGCCAACTTTTATATTATGTTGATTCTTTACTACAGCAGCCACGACTTGTCAGGTGGTCTGCAATTTTTTTGCGGCAGTTCTGTACAACATTAGATAGATGTCGTGCTCATGCACAAGGGAGGGTCAACTTCCCTTTTGCTTCAGAGCTTTTTTGTTTATTTTTTGAGAGGTTTCTAGAGACGAGGCCTTCTTTTCTTCGGCAGCCTCGTAGGCCGATTACTGAGGCACGTAAGCACATGTGGGGGCAGCTGATGCCCAAGAGGGAGGAGACTTTTTTTCCAGCGAGGATATCAGATGATACACTAGAGTTGCTAGCCATTGTTGATGAGAATACCTTCATTTTGGTCCCCTGTCCTTATGCGGGGTTGGATTGGTGAGGGTGTGCCAACATCCTCTTCACAGTTGATGAGCTGCTAGATGATAGAGGTAATATTACTGTTTTTTAAAAATTTATTATAATATGTTCTTTAACTTGTTTTTATTAAATTGTCTAATAAAATCCTCTAATTATTGTTGTGTACTGGTATATATTTTGTAGACATTGGCTCTTTTTATGGTGATGAGATGCCGCCACCACCACCTGATCCAGGTGTGGATCCTCGTGATGAGGATGAGGGCATACCAGATATTTCTGAGGATCATCAGGAGGCCAGTCCAGATCAGAGACCTGCTCCTGCTGGTGCGCCAATGCGCGGTCGACGTCTTGGTGATGCTAGATACAGGATGGAGTTGGGCGATCAACTCATTACATTGATTGTTGAGGCGGGCATCGGGCCTATTGATTTCAGAGACATAGAGGCCAATGATAGGCTATTACGGATGTGGAGAGGCATGCCGCGTGACATGTACAGCCTGATGCGGCATGTCGTAGGAGGTACAACAACTTTTACGCGACTGACGAGGATTGTTGCACGTTATGATCGAGCCGCAACACATGATGGACAGTCTGCGAGGCGTAGTGTACCATCATCTCATGATCGTTCACAGCCTTGATCTGCGCCAGATTTGCATGAGCCTCCACTAGCATCTACTAGCAGTCATCATGGAGATGAGGCTGGACCATCGACCACTAGTACTGATATTGATGTTGTACTACCACCAGCTGATCTATGAAATTTATATTATAGTTGTATATTTTTAACATATTCAGTTATATATATATATATATATATATATATATATATATGGTCCATGTAGTTTATGTTCATGTTACAATTGTACTTAATTTACATGTTGGTGATCATCATGATGTGTATGTTGTTAGGTCATGTTAGATATGTTCATTTAATGTGCAGCTTGCAGATAGATGTGTATGTGATAGCATGAGATGTATATTTGATGTTTGTGTTGTACTGATGACGTTAATATATAATGTTAATTATTTTTTGTTAGATGATCATGATCATGATGATGCAGTTAGTGATTTTGAATGTGTTTTTTTAGTCAAATATGATGTTTGTATGATGGTTATCATGAACGTGATGTTTATTAATTAATTTAATACCAAATGATCATGATATTGTAAATTTGTAATATTTGTATTTCTAATTGTATTTAAAATTCTAAAATTGTAATTGTAATGGTATATATGTGAATTTCTAAAATTGTAATTGTAATTGTAATTTTTAAGATTGTAAAATTGTGATTGTAATTGTAATTTTATATATGTAAAATTCTAAAATTGTAATTGTACGTGAAATTGTAAAATTGTAATTGTAATTATAATTATAATTGTATGTAAAATATTTGTAAAATTTTAATTGTATTAATGTGAAAATAATTTAAAATTTGTGAATTTGTAAATTTGTAAATTTTAAATAATTGTAAAATAATAAATCTAGAATAATATGATTTATTGTAACATAATAAAGTTTAGAAAATAATGCAAATAAATTCTTGTACTTTAGAATTATAATTATTTTATTATGATCTTAAATACAAAAAAAAAGAATTTATTTATACAATACGCCATTGTTTTCGAGATCAACATAATACCAAATTATCAATTGAATTAATTATTTTAACATTAACACAATGAAAATTACCAATTAATTCAAAATACATATTATATTAATATTTCGAAAAACCCATCTTAAAAAATATAAATATCGATGAAATAACACATGTACCATATCACTCTCGATTCTCATGATCACCCTCATTATCTTCTAGCTCGCATGGCATGATAACACTATTGTTCTCAAAAATATGTTTTGATCTAGGGTCATGTGTCAATACGAACCACCAATCCCTATCCAACACATCTGGGTAAAAAAAACACCTGGTTGCAGAATTTAGGGAAAATATAGGGCTCCTTAGCTTCATCCCACATCTTTCTAGAGTTGATACATATTAGCCTGCTATTGGAATCTTCCTTTACATTATTCCGATCAAAGGTGTCCCACTACTTGCACCTAAAAATAACACATTGGAAAGAAGAAAAATCCACTTCAATGATCTCTTGTATCTTTCAGACGTAACCTAACGTCCCTCGTACTAGTTGTTGATCACGGTGGCTAGATCGACTAGATTGATTGAACTCGACTTCCACTCCACAGTCTTCTGTGATGTTTCCAGCATCGGCATTTTCTGTGCGAAAATGGTGTCCATATGCCCACATAGATGGGAACAAATGCACCTATTATAAAAAAGTTAAAAAAATCATAGTGTCATGTGTTTTATAAATAATAATCCAACAATGGTAAAAATATGAAATGTAGATGTCTTAATATAAGTTTCAAATTTACATATAAATTAAAAAGATTATTACCGAGTTGCTACACCCAATCCCTATGGTTAGCGCATCCTCTTGAGCACGCGGGTAACGACCAGTGTCACCGTATTTCTCTCTGAATTGGTCACTGAACCCAACTGTTGGGGCATTTTTTTGGCATATTTTCTTTTAAAGGATCGGGATAAGGCACACTTCTACCATTGAACTGTTTGAATTCTTTCCTGTCACTATCCCATTTCATCCTGTTTTGTTTGTACAATGCGACCCATGGTTGTGTCGCTTCAGAATTGTAAAGAATGAATTTATTGATTGCTGCAATTTATGCATTTGCTGACGAAATCAAAGTAATTAGAGATCAAAATATACATTATATTGAAGTTCAACATGAATATCAATTACTTTTTGTAAATTTGAAAAATTATAAGTTGCTTACTCTTTATCAAGCGCTTTTTTCCACTCGTTTGGAGCAACTCTCCTTCTGTTTTGTCTTCATCCATTTGATCGTCCCAAATCACCGCACCTGGTCTGTTGTCAATCTACTTGATGTACTCACTGGCATAGTAGAAAGACTCATGCGATATGTACCCCTCTGCCATAGACCCCTTGGGTTTTGCCCTTTATCGAACAAAACCTTTCAATTTCTTCATGTACCTCTCTAAGAAGAACATCCAACGACAAGAAACAACCCCAACTAATTCAACATCATCTACCAGGTGGATTAGAAGATGAACCTGTAAGTCCATGAAACTCGTTGGCAGTTCCTTCTAAAAAATACAAACAATCTCAACTATCTCTTGACGCCACCGTGGAATGCTAGCCACATGAATCTCCTTTGACGTGATATAACATACAAATGCAGATAATTTAGATATGGAACATCCTAGGTCTTGAGGGAATTCATGTTTCACACACCCACGCATAAACAAAGGATAATGACACTGCAGAGTTATAAACACGTGCAATAATATACAAAATTAGTTATGTTTTATGATCCCCGCATGGGATAAAATTTATTAATATGACAAACAATAAAATCATGCTTTTGACATTATATGTACTCTTAGAAGATTCAAATGTTCATGCGATTTCAACCCCGACAAATGGTCATCCATGGTGAAGCAGCGCCGTAGTGAAGACCCGTATGAAGTTGGCACCCTCACATCCATTATAACTTCCTTTGCCAAAGATATATCATTTTTTTTAAAAATCCATGGGATACCACCTTCTTTGAAAAACCATGAATTAGAGGGAACAATACCTGCCTCTAATCCCGTACTTTCTAATCGTCTTGGCCAATCTTTCTTTTTAGTTTTTGAAGTAATAAGATCTTTCCTAACAACCAATGTGTCACTTTGTTTCGATGATATGGGATCTAATAAGTGGGTGATCTTAAGATGCTCCCAATATGGGAGGTCATAAAATATAGATTTCCTTTTCATCCCAATGGGCAATTTCTCAACATAGGTGTTGAAGAAATCTGGATCATCGAACTTAGGATCCCCAATTGAATCGAACATTTCTATGAACTCCTTCTCCTTCTCTCTCTCATATGCTCTAAGCCATTCAACTAGTGTCATTATTGGAGGCCTTTGGGTTCTCTCTTTTTTATCATTGAAAGCGGATGTTGCTCTTCTATAAGGGTGTTTTTTTGGTAGGAATATCTTGGAGCAATCATACACTGGCTTTCGTAGGTCCTTGGACCATCTAGCTTTCAGAGAAGGTCCACAACATTTACATCCAAAATACCCTTTTGTTACAAGACCCACGAGATTATATTTGTATACATTAATTAATATGCATGGCACGTTAAATTATATCATGAAGATCATAACAAATATTATTACAACGAACTAAATAACTAATATGTGAAAGAATATTGTTACATTATATATATACAAATCAATAAATTAAACATGTAATTTACCAGAGAAAACTCCTAAGCTTGGATAATCATGTGTCATGTAAGCACATATTCCATACAATGTAAAAATCCTCTTTGTTACGATGGGTCTTGATACATTGTTTACATTTATCCCATCCCATAATTCCTTCAATTCATTTACCAGTGGTTGTAAATAGACATCCATATTATTCACTTGTCTTCTACCAGGGACTATGAGAGCCAACGTAAGATGTTCATTCTTCACGGACAACCATGGGGGGATATTGTTATTGATCACTACTACAGGCCAAACATAATAGTTGGTGTTCTAGAGGGAATATGGGTTGACGTCATCCATGAATATGCCGAGTCGTAGACTTCATACTTCATTCTTGAATTTTTCGGGCCATGTATCCTCTATATGCTTCATGGCTATTGAATCATTTGGGATTCACATAACTCCCAACTCACTTTTGTGTGAGGCATGCCATCCCTACAACATAGCTAATTCTTTGCAAAGAAAGAGCCTTTGAATCCTTGGGATTATAGGCATGTGCCTCAATATCTTAAAAGGAGGACCAGTACGTGATTTAACCTTCTTTTTTTGATTTATCATACTTGTCATGCCCAAATTTTGGACACATATCTTTGTCTACATATTCTCCTCTATATAGAATGAAATCATTTGGACATGCATGATATGATATGTACTCAACACCCAACATTTTCAAAAATTTCTTTTCCTCTTCGCAGCTACCGGGCAAGACATTATCGCTCAAAAGAACCTTATATTTGAATAACATGTAGTTGGTGATCATGGAAAAATATATTAATATTAAATGTACATTAATGTCGATATAATTATTAACGTTCATAAAATTTAACATTTGTAATGTTCATTTTAGTGTACTGATTATATTTCAAATTTATATAAGGGGAGTACTTTATGGTAACTCACCTCAAAAGTTCCGAGAAACATGCATTCGACAAGCCAAACTTTGCTTTCAAGTTGTACAGTAACATTGTTGTCCCCAACTAGGTAGACTTTGACTGACCACTAGGTCCAAAGAGAGGGGTGGTGGAAGAAAATTTAAGGCTTTCGAAAAAGGTGTCAACGGTATGAGCATCATCCCCTAGTTGATCATAATTTTGGAATGCATCTAACAACATTGTCTCCATGGCAGTCGTATCCCTTAAGTAATCATCCATACCAACCTCTATTTGATTGCCTCCATTTCCAGCTTGTGAAGAACTACTATTGCTGCAGCCATTCCTAATTGGTGAATCTGGATGTAGCGAGAATTGAATCGGTGGTTGATTCAACCATTCTTGGTATCGCTCCTCTCCGATTTTTTCTCTTAATTCAATCTTCTCTCAATTTGACATTGTCATCGGGTGTAATGGAAGATGGTAGGTAGGTCGTTCATCATCACTAGAATCCAAATAATTAAAAAAAAAATTTGACATGATTAGTACAAAATATATGATATCAATGTTTAACCATGTTGACAATATTGTATGATTATAAATTGGTTTGACATTGAAATAATTACATATTAATCAATATATATACCAAAAAACTATAATTATAATTACCATCATTGTCCCGGGATTTTGGCTAGAAGATGCAATATTGTTACAATTGGCAGGGTGAAGCGGCTATCCATTTTCATCTACTAAATGCGCCTTGCGGTGTGCATCTCTTGATAAGAACTTCCGACGTTTTGGAGCAGTTTGAATATTTTGTGCATCTGAACTCGATGCTGAATCTACATGAACCTGCAAATCTGTATACATTAAAAATTTAATTAAGTTGTGCGCGATTGACTACATAGATAAAAAAACATATATAAATTCAATTAGATAATGAAAAAATAAAACAAATCTGAAGTAAATATTACGTCTCCACATGGATAGGGAGAACTTCGCGATGGACTTTGAGAAATATTATGGAACGAGCTGGATTTTGAAGAATTGTCCATTCCATATAATATATAATATTTTCTCCCTGCATTTGAGCAAAACAACAATAAATTTTGGTGCACAAACTTAAATGTCATTCCAGTGTGTAATGTATAGATAACCCCACCGGTGAGTTTTTTATTTTATTTTGCGCACTGGTGTCATTTTATAACACGACACAATGGTGCAGTTAAATTAAAGGACGCACCGGTAAACGAATAACCGCGAATAAAAAAGCGCAACCCTATTTTCTTTAAGTGAAAAAAAAATGGTAAATTGAAAAATAGGCAGAAAAATATTTTCTAAAATCTAATTTCATAAAACATTTCTTTAAGTACTAAACACTTTTCATTATTTCACTATTTTTGCAGAAATTTTCAGCCAGAGATTTGCAGGATACATACCTGGAGCAAACAGAGCACGAGAGCACTGTGGAGTAGGGAAATGCATTCGAACAGAAGTATTCAGACAATCAGAATTCCAAACCTCTGGTTAGTCAAACCATGAACCATAAAATTTCAAACGATTTGAGTAAGTTTATTATTTTTTTGTACTTTTTTCTGCAGTTTTTTTTATGTAGTAAAATAAGAAATCAAAGTCTATTGTTTTTTTAATTTTTTTCTGTAGTTTTTTTTATGAAGTAAAATAACAAAATTAAAGCTTATTTTTTTTTTAACTTCTTCTTCCTTTTTTTTTTTTTACCTTTTCTGTAGTTTTCAGAAACAAAAATAAAAAAGAAATCTGTTTTTACAAACAAAACCCTAGATTCTTTTTGTTTATGCCCTTTCTTCTCCCTCTTTCTTTTCAATTTAGATTTATAGAGTTTGTATAGTCATAAGACATCCAACCCACAGGATGACTTTCATATTCGGATTCCAATCCATGTTGACCCTTGCATCAATCTTAAAAAAATACGGATTTTTAATCGTCAGTGCGCCCTGCGTAACATAGCGCACCGGTGCGCTCGATTATAGCAGCGCACTGCGAAAGTACAGTGATAAAAAATAAAAAAATAAAAAAATGGTTTTATTAGTGTGACATATGTAACATATGGCACTGGTTCACTATTGCATTATGGTGCACTACAAACGTGCTATTTTACAAAAAAAACCATTTTAGAAACAAACCCTGCATTTTTTTTGTTTCTGCCCTTTCTTCTCCCACTTTCTGTGATTTCAGAATTAGGGCTTTTCAATTTATATTTATAGGATTTATATTGCTAAATATAAGCCTAATTCATCCAACCAACAGGAAGACCTGCATAGTTGGATCCCAATCCATGTCGGCCCTTGCGTCAATCTTAAAAAAATACAGACTTTTTTTTTCGTCGGTGCGTCCTGCGTAACATAGCGAACTGGTGCGCTCGGTTATAGCAGCGCACCGCACAAGTACAGTGATAAAAAATAAAAAATGTTTTTATCAGTGCGCCATATGTAACATATGGCATTGATGCACTATTGCATTATGGCACACCGCAAACGTGCTGTTTTGCAAAAAAAACCATTTTAGAAACAAACCCTACATTCTTTTTGTTTCTGCCCTTTCTTCTCCCACTTTCTGTGATTTCAGAATTAGGACTTTTCAATTTATATTTATGGGGTTTGTATTGCTAAATATAAGCCTAAGACATCCAACCAATGGGAGGACCTGTATATTCTGATCCCAATCCATGTCAGCCCTTGCGTAAACTAAAAAAAAAAAAGTTGTCTGTGCGCCCTGTGCGGAATAGCGCAACGGTGTGCTCTGTTCTCCCAGTGCACCGCACAAGTACTGTGATAAAAAATTAGAAAAACAAAATATTTTTCAGTGCGCCATTTGTAAAATATGCAGCCGGTGCGCTATTTCATTATGGCGCACCGCGAACATTCTTTTTCGAAAAAAATAAAAAATAAATAAATAAATTTCAAAAGATACAAACCTTACATGCTTTTTGTTTCTCCCCTTTCTTCTTCCTCTTTCTATGATTTCAGAATTAGGGCTTTTTAATTTAGATTTATAGGGTTTGTATTGCTAAATATAGACCTAAGACATCCAACCGACAGGACGATTAGCATAGTGGGATCCCAATCCATGTGGGCCCTGGCATGGATTTAAAAAAAAACAGATTTTTTTATCAGTGTGCCTGGAGTAACGTAGCGCACCGATGCTCTTTATTTTACAAGCAGACTGCAAAATGTAATGTGATAGATTTTTTTTTTTAATCGGTGTGCCATATGTAAAATATGGCACCGATTTTTGCTAAAAAACTAACACTAGACAATTTTTATTATTTTATCATGGTTAACCAGTGCGGTCATTGAAATGTAACACACCGGTGCTCTTTGTTGACATAGAGCACCGTACGGTCTATTATACTGTTATAGCGGTGCGTTTGGAAGAGAGACATGCACCAGCATCGGTGCGTAAACAATGAATGGCGCACCGGTTTTTTGAGATTTTTTTTTACTTGAAAATTTGACAATTTATTTATAAATATATTATTGAATGATATGGTACATGTTTGAGATTGATAAAGAAATGAGTGACAAGAGATCAAGTAACAAAAATACTGATAACATATCAAGAAAAGCAAAAAAGGCAAGTTCTTTGTAAATTTTTTACAAAAAAAGTATTTTTGAACTATATGTAAGTTTAACTAATATGTATTGTTTACTGTGTATCATGCAGAGCCACAAAATGACGAAGCTCGATAAGATTATTTCTGATCTAGGACTAGAAGAGCGTAAAAGCTTGATAGAAAAATTGCAAAAGGATGAATTAGGTGAATGAAAAAAATACTTCGATCAAATATGAGCTTCTTTTTTTAGTTTTCATTAATAATATAATTAAAATTATTAGATAACATGTGTGAAAAATTTAATTAATTCACATCTATTTAATGTTCTACAAGGACAAACAACTTAGAAAATTAATGTTGTTTTAAGAAAAGAAAAAAAATAGAACATGCAAACGAAAATGAATTGGTCCTTCGCTCATCTGGAGTGGTGCTGGAGGTTAACGAAAGGGAGAATTTTTTTTACAAAAGTTTGAGGGATCTAGTGGAACGAATGTATATACGTTCTTTCCACTTACAATACAAAAACCAATACAATTATTCCAAGAACCAAATTTTATGTAAACTACAGGAAGAGTTTCCAGAGAATTGGTCAATGAGACATGTCAGACTTTTAATAGCAAAAAAATACAAAAAAAAGAAGGAATAAAAAAATAATATTCCTTTAGATGTTTGTCTAGAATTATTTATAAATATCACTTTTGTTATACTTACTTTTCATATATCAATATAAAAATGAAATAGTTTATTGTCATGTTACATTTTAAGGAAGATTATGAAAATCTCAAAAGATGAACGAGCTAATATCAAAAATATGCCAGTAGGAATGTCCAAAAAGGTGTATAAGGAGATGGTCAAAGAAATGGACAAAATTGCATTGCTGGAGGAGCCATCTCAAAAAAAACTTGCTTCAAATGTAATATGTAATCATTTGTTTTTTCGATCATTAGTTAAAATAAATAAACAATTTAGTATTAAATATTAATTTTCAAGTATTTTCTTGCAGAAAAGAAAAGAAAATGGAACCCATTCAGCACATAAAACAGGATGACAAGGAAGAAAAAGACTGACATCTAAGTTTGTGAGTAATTTTTACTTCATTATAACAACTTAACTAGATTTCATTTTTGTATTTTTTAAGTTGTTTTACAAAAATCGTCATTGAATGTCTTCAAACAGGTGCAAACATACAAAAAAGAACCATCAGAGGAACTGATTGAAATTGGGTTAAATATGGGTTGTGCGTATATGTTGGCATATCAGAACTTAATTGTGGAATTTGTAAGCATCTATCGATCTTGTTTTACTTAGCTCTGTCTATAATTAATAGAAAAAATAAATCTTTTATATTAAATATATGATTTGTTATGGGGTATATAACTTGCAGGAAACAAAGTATGACACCGCGCCAACAGATCAAATCTTGAAAGATGGCATGTTACATGGTTTTGAAAGAATATGTATAGTTTATGAGTCAATTGTTGCATTGGTACGTCATCTCTTTTCGATTTACATTGATGTATATTATTTAATATTGCAGTTTTCATTATTCTCACCAATGTATATACACTCGTTACAATTTATTTTTATGTTTCTAGATGGAAGGTGAAGAAGAGGAAAACAATCAACGCCGTGAACAAAACATTTCTGAAAATAACCCAAGTCATGGAAGTAGCTCTAGCAATGACAAAAGTTCAAGCGAAGAATGATGATCACTATGTTTGGATATAAAAGCAAGGCATTGTATTTTTTGAAAAATGTGTGTGAAATTAGACATTTTCTTTAACATAATGGACATAGTGTCCCAATTGAAAGATAAAGGGATACCATTAACTGTCCCATTTTATATGACAAAGAATATCTTATTCATATATATATATATATATATAATAAAAAATGTTTTAATTTATTCTATTGCATTCTCTATTGCTGCTATTGCGTTCTCCATTGTCTTTCTCAAATGCACTAATAAAAATTTAATTCATATGAATATTGTTATAATATATATATATGTGTCGACTTTTGATAAATAATGAATTTTAGAAAAACACAATAATTTTGATATGATATAACAAATTAATTCAAACACACATTCAAATGCATTAATACAAATTTAATTAATATGAATATTGTTCTAAGATGTGTCGACTTTTGATGAATAATGATTTTAAAACAATCACAATAATTGCACTGTCACAGGTCGATGTTTCTAAAAAATACAACATTAAAACCGGTGCGTGTATACTTACACCAATGCACTTGTATTCTTAAGCGCCTCGGTGCGTTTTTACGACCTATGGGCACCGCACAAATACCAAAACTGGTTAAAAATATCAGGGCATTTGTGCGGTACGACTCTCCGGTGCGTTTATGTCTATCTACGCACGGGTGCATTTTTACGACCTATTAGCACCACACGAATATAGATACCAATTATAAATCTCGATGCATTTGTGTGATACTATGCACCAGGGCGTTTTTGTGTCTATACGCATCGGTGCATTTAGACGACCTATGGGCACTGCACGAATACCAATACCAATTATAAATCTCTGTGCATTTGTGTGATACTATGCATCGAGGCATTTAAGAGTCTATATGCACCGGTGGATTTGTATGACATATTTGCACCGCACGAATACTGATACCAATTATAAAGCTCGGTGCATTTGTGTGAAAGGACGCACTGGTGTGTTTCTATAAGTCTACGCACTGGCGCGTTGATACGACCTATGGGCACCTCTCAATTCCCAAGATCAATTATAACGGCCCCGTGCGTTGTCACCAACACTACACCCGGTGTTGTTTTATACCTTAACGGCCTGGTGCATTCTCCTTAGACCGCCCCGAGGCACCGTCCACAGGTATGCATCGGTGCGTTAAATCTTGATTAGCGCACCAATGAAAAAAAATCCATAATAACCTCCAGCTGCCCATTTTTTTTAGTTGTGTTGAATTTCCGTTAAAAGCTCCACCAAAACCTCCGTAACCATAAACGGATGTGGTAACATATGTTTTTTTGACAATTTTGGCCAATTTTATAACACTAAAAACCTCCTTTATAACCTCCGCTAGAGGGTCTTTTCCTTGTAGTGTGAAGAGGTTAAACGTAAATATATAGATCCCACTCCTTTGGAGGAATGGATACACAATCCTAGGAAAGAAACAAAAAATGTATCCGTGATATGGAAAACCAACATTATTTCTTTTAAACTGGCGGAAGATGGTCTGGCCTGACAAGTTGGAAATGGGGGGAAGGTCGTCTTGGGAAATGATATTTGGGTGGGTTTCAATGAGACATTTGCTCTCTCCCGGGGACTCTTGTATTATCTACATACTAAAGGGATTTATTAATTGTATCATATTGCAAAAATAAAGACAACTTATTTTTGGACTCAGGGTTCTGAAACGAAGGGTGACATACAACTGGAGCCTCAATGAGGTATTGAGTGGAGGAATTATACACAAGAGCTGAGACATACAAACGTAAGGATTTATGACAGGATAGATTCCCTTCACTTGGTACATGCTATGAACGATAAATATACTCCAAAATTTGGCTATAATTTCTTAATGAACCATAGGGGCATGACACAACAAGTGTGGTGGCACAAATCGTTGTGGAAGTTGAAAAACGCGGCACAAGCTAGACTCTTTTTTTGGTGTGTGCTCAGAAACAAAGCTCCAACTTGGGATAACTTAATAAAACTGAAAAAATAGGGTCCTAGTCGGTGTATCTTGTGCAAGGTATCAGAGGATACCATTAATCATATTTTTCTCTCTTGTTGTTTTGCCAAAAAAATTTGTGAGGCCACCCTATCCCTTTTAGGTATGAGGACTATCTGGCATGGTACTTTAGTTGATTCCGCTTGGAAAAACTGGCAAAATGAGGTTCCATATTTCAATAAAAAGAAAATTCCTCTAATCATCACTTGGGGCCTGTGGCTCGTAAGGAACAAAGGTATTTTCCATGACTCGATATCATACCCAATCTTGATCACGACCGAATGTGTATCGATCCTTGATTTATTACCCAAAAATTACATGTCCAGGAATAAAAGAATTATCACCATTGAACAAATTAACCGGGATATCCCTTGGGTGTACTTCGATTGGTCATCAAATGCCCAAAACCGATGTGGCCCTGGTTTGGTGATTCACATAAATGAAAACAAATTATTAAGAGCTTTTCTGGGTATAGGTTTTGACACAAGCAACTTTGCTATGTTATTCTCTTTAAAACTACTCCTTTGATGGCTCACAGATCTGGGAATTGTCAAGGTTCAAATTTTTGGGGAAATTAAGAATGTTATAATTTGTTTTAACAATTCTCAGAGATGTGTGAATCATGTTTTGATCCCTATCATTGAAGAAATTCTACTTTTAAATATTTCATTTGATTTTATATCTGTGTGCCATTTCTACAAGGAGAGAAACACAACAACGAAAGTCCTTTCTAAGGAGGGCCTTCAACAGTATTTGAATTGTTGGTGCATAATGGATTTTGAAGACGGAAGTGTCTGTGTGTTGGACACAAGACCCTACATCATATAAACTGTAGATGATTCTCAGATCCGGGGGGTCCTACTTTGAATATTTTTGTTTGGATTATTGTACTTTCACTGTACAGATATTCTCTGGTATCCATACTTTTGGGTTTTGTATATGTATTTATACTAGTGGCCTCCTACATGGGGCGTACATGGTTCTATGTTGTTGAACTATTTTTTTCAACTGTGTTTTTTACAACTGATTGAACTGGACTTTGATACTTAGCTGGTTGTTTTCTCCATTATTGGAGAGGCCTGATATATTTTTTGGGTTGATGTCTTAGTGTTTACTGTGTCAGTGGCTTCCTTTAGCACTGGTTGTATCTTCAATGGATTATGATTTTTATAGGGAATTTTTTCCTGCTGAATGCTTAATTGCATGTGCCTTGTAACTTTTTATTTCCTTAATAAAAAGTTCACTTTTTTCCTTGGAGAAAAAAATTCAAAATCTCTCAATATATCGATTTTTTTATTAAAATAACTGTATATATATTTTATATTTAAATTTAACAACGTGTATATATATATATATATATATAATTTAACTATTTTTTGGGTGTTTTTTTAATGACATTGTTTACAAAAGCCACAATTTTGCCCGAAGTATTAGTTTGGCTAGAATCCAGTAATTTGTCCTTTTTGGAATATGTTTTTTTAACTATTTAACTATTTTATATTTAACTGTAAATGTCTATATTTATATTTTATATTTAACAATTTTTTGTGTTTTTAGGGTAGGGTTATTAATGTCAAATAGGCCCGCATTTTCAATTTACATTTTTTCACTAATATCAAGTTTTACATTGCATTAATAATTTTTTTAGATATTCTAATTCATATGGGTAAGGTAGGTCAATATATTAATAAAATATTTCAGGAATACCCAAATTAATAATGAAATATTTTACCGATATCCAAATTCATAATAAAATACTTCATGGATACCCAAAATAAATAATTTAAAATTATTTAGGACATGTACCTCTTTTTAAATTTAAAGGATTTTCTTTAGTTTACATATTATGAAATGAAAATTTCGTGAAAATTTCATAGGAACTTTTAGGCTGGAATTTCCTCTAATGACTTAGAGTCTCTTTTCTCTTTTGAATTTATAAATGCTTCCTTCATCAAAGATTTTACTAGGCATTATGCAAATGGTCTTCCTTATTCTTTACGCTCCGTTCCATCAACGTTGAAACCCTGGGATTCTGAGACCATTTAACCATACATGAAAATGCCAACTTTGAAATTTATTAGGAATTTGGGAAATAATTGAAAATTCAGAGAATACCCAATTTTGTTTTAACACATGAATCCCTCGCAAATCCAAGGTTTGTTGGACCCTTTGATGGAAAATTTTTAAGTTAGGAATCAACCATATTTCTGCCCCCAAGGATTATTAATTGACGTATATCATTCTACAAACATGCAAGAGACAACACTCCTGTAGCACCTAGGCATTAATGTTAATGAGCACCTAGAATCACGTGTTATGACCTAGGTCCATATCTAATAAAGTTACCAATTAATAAGAACTGTACGAAGTCTTCGGTTTTTAGATATTGCAAAAAATCATGATTTTCATGTCGATTGTGAAAGTGTTGATGCAACATCAATTTTTTTTTTTAGAGCATAATTTTGACACTTTATATTTTCTTATGTATTAAGTGTGGACAATTTTTTAAAATGTTAGTGATTTTCTTGCCGATTTTGAAAATTGTTGACGCAACATCAATTTTTTTTTTTGGGGGACTTATTTTTCACACTTTAAATTTTCTTATGTATTAAGTATGGATAATTTTTTGAAAATGTTGGTGATTTTCATGTTGATTTTGAAATTTGTTAATGCACCATCAACCTTTTTTTTAGGGATGAGGGACATAATTTTGGCACTTCAAATTTTCTTATGTCTTAAGTATGCACATTTATTTTTCAATGTTGGTTATTTAACCATTTTTCAAGTTTCTTCTTCTTCTTCTTCTTTTCTTCCCAAGATGTTTGCATTTTTAGGGTTTTTCAAGTTTGTGTTTTTCATTTTTCTTTACTATTTTTTTGTAATGAAATTTTCAACTTTTTATGCAAAGTTAAAAAATAAAATAAAATTAGTATTATGAAGTTAGAATGTTTTATATGTTCATGTATAATTAATTTATAGAGTTTTTTTATGGAAAAAATTCAACATAAAAAGCTGAAAAAATAACAAATTTTATGATTTTTATATCCAAATATGATAATATTCAATTTGTTTGTTTTTTTTTTCCTTTTTCACTAAAAAAAAATGGTTTTTCACCTAAAACTTTAAATAAAAAATAACAAATTAAAAACAATTAAACAAAAAATAAAAATAAAAATAAAAATACTTTATTTATTATTATTAATTTTTCAAATTTAAAAGAAAATTAAAAATCAACACCTAAAACAAAATTTTGAAAAAAAATTAAAACATTAAAAACAACTAAAACTATAAAATTAAAGAATAAAAAGATAGAATACAAAAACAAAAACGTTTCGAAAATTGAAAAATAAACAACATACTCAAATTTAGAAAAATATCATAATTAAAAAATATATAAAAAAAACAATATAAATTTTTAAAAATAATAAAAAATGAAACAAAGTACAATTTAAAAAAAAAAGAAACATAGAAAAATACGATTTTTTTTATGGGGTCGATGGTGATGATATCGATAAGCCACCCACACACTATTTCCCGTGACTGTTTGTTGCTGGGGATGGGGTTTGTCGATTCTAGGAATTCACTGGCCCATAGATTATAGTATGTGGGTGGCTCGTCGATTCCAGGAATTGATTAGCTTCACCTCGATGCTAAACGACCGGGTAGGAAAGTTAGAGAGATGTCGTTGCTCCAACAACCGCGATAGTTTGATATCAGGGTGAGATAGGAAAAAAACAAAATAATAATAATAATAATTTTTTCAAATGGTTTTAATATTTTCTTATTATTTGTTTTTGTTATTTTTTAAAATTTTCTTAATAATTTTTTTTTTTTTAAATTTGTTAAATCCTTTTTTTTTTTAAATATTGTTATTTAGCGAGATGGTTTTTGTTTTTCATTTATTTATTGCTTATTTATTTTTAAAATTTGTTTCTTATCTTTTCCTTTTATTTGAAATTTTCTCCTTTATAAGTTATGTTTTGTTTTTTTTTAAGCTTGTATTAATTTTTTATTTTTTTTGTTCTAAGTTCGGTAATGATGAGGCTACATCATGGGCATGTCCAAGAATGACACCTAAATAAGGCAGAGAATTGAATCAATGATTTAACATATAGGAGTGCCTTAACAACGCACCCGATCACAGACCCTGCAGACTAATTTTTGTTATTTTATGTTATTTCATTTTTATTTATTTAATTTTTTTTTTTTTTTTGCAGGGGCTATGTCGATGCTCAAATAGCAATCCAACCTCCCTATGTATCAATTCGATAGTTGGTTTTTAAGTTTTCATACAATGAATTAAGTTCATTCGTAATATATTTCAATTTCATGGTTGATTTTTAAGTTTTCAATGTAATGGGTCAAGTCTGTCCCCACTATGTGTCAATTTGATGGTTGATTTTTAAATTTTCATTGTAATGTGTCAAGTTGTCTTAGGCTAATTTTTTTAAAGAGCTATACTTTCAACATTAAAAAAATTACTCTTGATATGATGACTCTTTGATGTAGATATTAATTTTTAAGGTTTTTTTTTTAATCATGATATTTGATTTTAATTCCATGGCTAAAAAATTTCGAAATTTTAAGGTTTTTCAGAGTTTTGATATTTTATCTTTAACGCCATGGTTGAAAAATGTCAAAATTTTAAGGTTTTTAGAAGTCATGATATTTATCTTTAATACAATAGTTAAAAATGGTTGGATTGTTCAGGTTTTTGGGAGTCATGATATTTTATCTTTAACCTTATCATCGAAAACTATTGGAGTTTTAAGGTTTTTGAGAGATGATTTTTTTTTTTTGTAAGCTTGGTAGGACTACATATTCATCATTTCCAATATATCACCCCGATCGGGGCAGGGAATTGAACCGGTGACTTCACATCAAGGAGTGTCTTAACAGAGCACCCGATCACCCTCTATCCAAGACCCCGTGGAATTTCAGAGATGATATTTTATTTTTAATGCCAATACTAAAAATGTGGGAACTTTAACAAAAAGAAAAAGTTGATTCAACATCAACACTTTTCAATTTCAAGATGTTTTTCATGTTTATTGCACATAAATTTTAGTTTTTAGTGTCTTTTATTTTTTGAATTTTGACCAAAAAAAAAAAATTAATAATAAAAAATAAAATAAAAAATAAAATAAAAATAAAAATAAAAATGTTGATGTAACATCAACACATTTTATTTTCAGGGTGTTTTTTCGTGTTTATTGCACACAAATTTTGGTTTTTAATGTTGATGCTAATTTTTTCTTTTGAATTTTAACCTAAAAAAAATGTTGAAATTTTGTAGTTCTATGCTATAATAATTACTTATTTCAAAAAATTATTTCTGCTGCAATATTAGTTAAGAAATTGTAGATAAAACGTTAACCAAATGTGCAATAGAAGACATTCAAGAAAAAAAATGAGACACAAATAATTTAGGTCTAATGACCAGGGAAAAACCCATATGGGGAAAACACAACCAAATTCTTCTTCCATTAGATATTAATTGTTTATCAGAGATATAGAGTACAATGGGAGATCAAGAGAATAAGCAATTTCACCCAAATCTGAACAATATGCTAACACTGAATAAAGCTTCCGTTCAACTGAATCAACATTGAAACACTGAATCAACCTTAGCTCACCAAGTCCTGCTTTTACTCTCCATGTATCTCTCTCACAATCTTATTCAAGTCTATCCAACTCTATCTCTCTCTCTCAAGTTCAGATTCTTCTTTCACAATGCACATGTAGTGAGAAAGATATTATATGAGATACATATATAGGAGAAGCAACCAATTCTGGTCATAAAGAAGGAGCAATACACATATGTGCTTTGAGGAGGAGTAACATATTCCTTTTAGGGGAGTGCCATATGAAATGATTTAGTTCCATGATTGAGATACATGAATTTCATTTTAATAATAATATAATAGTATCATAAAGGATAATAGTAGTAGTAATAATAATAATATTTATGATTAAGTTGAGATTGAACTATTAGGATTGATTAATGATAAGTTAAGTGATTTTCCATCAACTGTACTTGATCAACGATTGATGCAAGGTGATTTATTATTTTTGGAAAGTCATATTTGAGATGCTAGACATGAATTTTCTATTTTTAGAAATTCACTCCAAAATTGTTATAAATGAGATTTTAGATAAAGAAATTCATGTTGAGCTGCCAATTTTCAATAGTCCTTATCATCTATGGAGGAATTTATTTCTACATCAAATATATCTGCTTTCTTTGTTCATCTCTGTTTTGTATCATCTGGAATAATGATGTCACAATATAATGAAGAAGAAACATCATAAAGTAGATTCATCTATCACCCTGTATCCAGATCTTTGCATCTTGATAGAGGCTTAGGGGGGTTACCACTTGTCAACACATGACAAGGATCATGCACAACCAAGTCTCACCTCTGCTTGGGGAGATTTCCACTTGTCAACACATGAAAATGATCTCGCTAAACCAATATTTACCAAAAGAGTCAAGTGGTAGAACACCTACATCCACATACTTTGGGGGGATTACCACTTGTAAACATATGACAAGGATCATGCACAACCAAGTGTCATCCATGCTTGGGGGGATTACCACTTGACAAGGATCACACAACCAAGTCTTACCTCTGCTTAGGCGGGTTACCACTTGTCAAGGATCACACACAACCAAGATTTACCACACCCATTGGCCAGATGGGTGGTACTCCAAACAATCCCATCTTGTGGGTAAGATGCATATTTCGGTTTACTCTTGGCAAGTCGTAAACTTGATGCTAGGGGAGATAACCACTTTTTAACTCAATACAAGGATAACACACAACCTATAGTCAAGAGTTACCTCAAACCCAGGAGCTCTCTTGTCTCCATTCCCAGCTTTGGAGCTCAAACAAGAGGGAAGAGCATAAATTAGTATTCTTGATCATCCATGACCTCTCCCACCAGAAAGGGTCACATCTTCCAGTCCAAGTTTCTCTCTTAATACCTAGAACTTCCTTTTTGGAAAATTCTTGGTAAGTATGTAAAATATCTGATAATCAGTTGTAATATGATGGTATTACTTCTCCTCTCTGAACCATATCCAGGATATAGTGATATTTGATCTCATTGTGCTTGGAATTGTCGTGGAACACAAGATTTTATACAAGTCAAATTCCACTATTATTGTCACAATATATTATCGTCATACCTAGCACATGCTCAAACCAATCTCCAAAGAGTTTCCTCAACCATACTGCCTCACAAAAAGCCATGCTAGTAACAATTTACTCTTCTTCATTTATGATAAGGGATACAAATATTTTCTCCTCATCCAATATATCATGGCAGATCCCAAGCTAAAAAAAACATCTAGCTGTGCTCTTTCTATTAGTAGAGTTACAAACCCAATCAACATTAGAGTACCCATGTAGTCTCACATCTCCGGCAATATATCTCAATATAAGATTGATGGTCCCATGCAGGTATCTCAACACATTCTTTGCAAAAATTCAATGTGCATGTGACATCTTAATCATATATTTCTTCAGAGTATTGACTGTAAAACATATGCCTGGTCTAATTTTCACTAAGAACATAAGTGCCCCAATCAGTTGTTGATGCTTGGAAGGATTAGCCAAATCATGTCCTGCAACTTCACCACATAACTTTTTGAAATTCAATTCCATTGGCATGTTCATGGACTTACATTCTATCATACCAAATCTTTCCAGAAGTTAGACAACATATTTTCCTTGAGAAAGGAAAATTTAAGAAGGTCTCTACCATACCTCTAGGCCCATAAAGTAGTGCATCAAATTAATATATTTTATTTCAAAATAAAAATCTAATTCCCTCTTACACTAGAGGATAAGAGGTTCTCCACCAGTTAAGAATAAGTCATCAAAATATAATATCAAAATTAAACGCATACCTTGGACCATCTTCAAGCAGAGATTTGGATCAACATTTCTTATGGTAAAACCAAGCTTCATCAAGAAGCTATCAATGTAGGCATACCAAGCTCTTGGGCATTTATGTAATCCATAGAGAGATTTCTTTACTCTACACACATGATTTTTCTTCTCATATACTTCAAAGCCTTTTGGTTTCTCCAAAAATATTTCGTCCTTGAGGAAGCCATGCAGAAAAGAATTTTTCACATCCATTTGGTGAAGAGTGCATCCATGGCTAGTAGCTAGAGCGACGATAGATCAGATGTTAGTATATCAAACAACATGTGCAAAAATCTCATCACAATCTTCTTTCTCTTTCCGAGAGAAGCCTCTAGCCTCTAGATACTTCATATACTTCATTATGTATGATGGATTCATATTCTTCAACCATTGCATCTTTCCATACTTGATATTTGAATGCTTCTTCAAAAGTGCATGGTTTGACCTAAATAAGGTTTCTCATGGCTACAATATGTCTCTGGATCAGACATGGTTTCTTTCTTTCTATGAAGGTTCCTCTAAGGGAAGCATGTCTATCAACATCTTGTAGATTATCATGAAGACATGATAGTCTTTTCTAGTAGGAGGATCACATGGAGGAGGGTCCAAGTGGTCTATGGGCTCCTGGCTTCAGTAGCAAGATCATACTCAGGCTCAATATCTTCTTGTGCATCTAAGGAATCATCCTGAATTTCAACATTAGCAAGAGGATGAGGAGTGTTTATTACCTTTACAAGAGCTGCATCTTCGTCAAATGTTACATCCCTGCTAAACTCTATAGTTCTTTGAACAAGTATGCATATTCTGTAAGCTTTATACTTTTCACAATAACCAACAAATGTACCTTTCTTACCTAAAGCTTATGGCTTGGTCCTCTTTTCCTTTGGCACCTTAAAGTAGACAGGGTAGCCAAAGATCCTCAAGTGTCCAACCTCAAGATTTTCACTAGTGAAGTCTTCTTCAAGAGTCTTGAAGTATTTGAAAATTCCAAATGCTTGACTTTACTAGTTCTACTTGGTTTCTTGAAGGGAAGGGTCCCTTTACATGCTTTCCACTTGCACACCCTTGGAAAAATCCATCACGATCCACTCTAATCTTAGGCATTCCAAAAACCATATTTCTCACATGAGGCAATGCTTTATAATGAATATGAGTGAACCTTTGGTGCACAATTCACATTGATGATTACTACCATGAATCAATGCATGTATATCTATACCATTTATTTTATAAAATCTTGGAATCATGGTCCCAAATTGAAGGCAAGTAATAATAACTATAAATGTTGAATTCATTGTTTGCAATGATATAATTCAATTTTTATCGTTGCAAAAGAGGTTAATTTAGAAACTATCATTCCATCATTTGCAAAAGTCATGATTCTTTCCTGCAATCACTATTTTTAGTAAACCCATGACCTTTATGATCAAATATAATGTGAAAGAATCAAAATGATCTTGTCTACAGTATTCAATTTCAATTAGTTATTATTCATAACCTTTTATGCATTATATTTATTTCCGTTACAACACTTTCTTGAACATGCATAAACAAAAGTAAAACTAATATTTACTTTTACATGCTTCAGTAAGTACCAAAACCACAATTTTTAAACACATGCAACTCCTTAATTACTATCATGCCTATTAATTATTGGATCAAGGAGCAAACTTTCCTGAAAAGTGATAACGTCGTTTTCTTTTCTACTTCTTGTCTTGGGAAGAAAAGACAATATGTTATCTCTCTTCTTGCTTAAGAATTCTTCTTAAAAAAAAACATTATTTCCTTTTCTTGTATGAACTTTCCCACGAGCTCATCAAATGTGAGAAAATTATCATTGTTGTTGGTGGTAGTAATAAAAATTTCCCAAGTTGGAGAAAAACCTTCATGCGTAATCAATACCAGCTCTTTATCAAATACAATTTCACCAACTATTAATAACTAATATCTAAATGTTGATATCATCATGAAGTATGCTTGACTGGTCTCTCCTCTGTTCATCTTAATGTCCTTGAGTTGATTCTTCAAGGCAAGGATTTGACTCAAGTTGTTTACTTGTTACATTCCAATAATCTTATCATACATTTCCTTCGATTTTTCCAATTTGGAGACATAAGTGATGAGAAAATCTCTAAGAGAATCAATCATAATCTTCTTAGCCTTGACAAAAACATTCAAATTTTCAAGTGATTAAGCTACAATGCCTTCAAAATATTCCAATACATCATGTTATTCAATAGTAATTTCTAATCTTGCCTTCCATGGACAAAAATTCAAAGCATCATTCAATTTCTCTTTATTCTTGAAGTAAGAAGAAGAAATATTTTAACAACAAACAAATTTCAATAATAAGTCAAACAAATTTTAGTGGCAAGTGATATTTCAGCAGTAAATAGAAGGAGCATAAAGTGATACTGCAACAGAAAATAGAAGGATGAAAGCTCTTATCTTATTTTGCTTGTAATCACCAAAGCTCTGATACCATGTTGAAATTATGTAGTTCTATACTGCAACAATTACTTATTTCAAAAATTTCTTTATGCTGTAATAGTAGCTAAGCAATTGTAGATATAAAATGCACTATTTGCACAATAGAATATAACCAAGAACACAAATCAGACACAAAGAATTTAGATTCAATGACCAGGGAAAAACCCACAAGGGAAAAACCCAAATTCTTCTTCTATTAGATATCAATTGTTCAACAAAGATACAAAGCACAATGAAATATTAAGAGAATGAGTAAGTTCACCCAAATCTAAACAAGTTGTAGCATATAGATCAATGGTAGTAGCAACATATGAAAAAACTGAATCAACCTTCCCTTCAACTAAATCAACACTGAATCAACCTTGGCTCCTCAAGTCTTGCTCTTACTCTATAAGTCTCTCTCTCACAATTTTCTTCAAGTCTCTCCAATTCTCTCTCTCTCAAGTTCGAATTCTTCTTTTACAATGCACATGTGGTGAGAAAGAGATTATATGAGACAACATATAGGAGGAGAAACAAATTATTATCATAAATAAGGTGCAATATGCATGCCTTGAGGATGAGTAACATATTCCATTTAGGGGAGTTGCATATGACATGATTTAGTATCATGATTGAGAGACATGACTTTTCTTTTAATAATAATATAATAATATCATAAAGGATAATATTATTAATAATAATAATACTATTATTAATAAAATATAAATAATAAAATTATTATTATTAATAAAATAATAATAATAATAATAATAATATAATTAATAATAAAATAATAATAATAATATTATTATTATTGATGATTAAATTGAGATTGAACTATTAAAATTGATTAATGATAAGTTATGCGATTTTCCATCAACTATACTTGATTACCAATTGATGCAAGGTGATTTACTATTTTTAGAAATTCATACTTGAGATTCTAGACATGAATTTCTATTTTTATAATGTCACTCCAAAATTTTCAAAAATGAGATTTTAGATAAGAAAATTAATCCACGAGTTGCGAATTTTCAGCAAAAAAATGTTAATGCAAAAATCGGGGGTTTTGGGGCTAGAGTTCTCGTTTTGAGGTTGCAGTTCTCGTTAAGTTGATAACTTTGTTATTTGGTCTCGAGCTATCAGGAAAAACTTGAATAGGTTTTTGTAAACACTACTCTAGGATTTTGGAGCTCCCAGGTCCACTTAGCCTATCACATCATTTTTCCAACAACCAATCACAATTTGAAACATGGATACTAGTGTGTCCTTTGCCACATGGCTTCACTGACACATGCTACGTGTCACTCAACTTTACAGAACCGATCATTCCAAAATTCTAAACTCGGGTGACATGTTTCCTCTACTTGCATGTCACCTACTCTACGTGGCATGCTGTCACTGCTCTATCACGTATCATGCCACATCACTACTTGCCCAACTGGCATATCTCAGGGTATCTAGTATTGAGTAAATATTATGAAATTTATGCATCCAATGTTCCAAGGGTTTGATGGCTCTTAGCCACTCAATGTTATAACTTAACATTTTGTGATTAGAAGTCTCACTAGGGGCCAATCATATTTGGTATCGAAGAAATAAGCTAATTATTGCACTAAAAAGAAAGATCCTATACACAATGTTTCAAGGGAACTTAGCTCTTGGCCACCAATATTTTAGCACCTCACGACCAAGATCTTGGCGAGGAGATTAATTATATTTGGTGATCAAGAGATCCTTAATGTAGTATGCTTGACTTGTAGAAAAGATCAAAAGTGTGAAATATGCACGAGATACCACAAAAAATAACACAATGAGATGATAGAAAATGGAAATATTCTATTAATATTTGCAAAAATATTGTTCACTTTCCTCTTCGAGGGGAAAACCTCTGTTGAAATTCAACAAGAAATTTTTAGCACCCACGCCTAGTGCATTAAGCACCTACACTAGGGTGGGGCCCACAGGGATAAATTTGGTGCATGTCTATTATAGTTATCCCTTAATTAACATGGAAAATAAAATGTAATATAGTCTCAAAATAAATTGTAATAATTAATTGAGAGTGATAAACTCAGTTAGCTCATGAATTTTGAGTTAGTGGTAGTTGGTGAGGCATGCAGAGTAATTCTAGTTGTAACGGAGTTCAAAGTGCAGTGGTGCATTAGTTAATGCAGGTTGTAATCAATTTAAATCAGTTAAGTGAGTTAAAATGAGTTGTGATAATTGTAACTATTAGATACACTAGTGAGAGATCAAGTGAATTAAATATTAATTAATTCACAATCAATGATCTCACATGCAACTTAGGATTTACTATTTTTAGTTGCATGCATGTCAGATCCAGTGGAGACCTAGTTGAGATCTAGGTGAAAGGGAAGTTGACTATCGGTTGTAGGATTAATGGGTTGCACCCATGCAACCAAAAACCCATTGGAGTGCCCATGATACTTGCACAGTCAAGGAAGGCCAAAATTACTATTCTTTAGGGATTGCATTCATCAGGGATTGTGCAAGCAAGGCAAGTTGTTTGGAGGCAGTAAATTGGCTAAGTATTGGTCAATTTTATGTATGAAAATGTGAGACAAATATATGAGTACAGGAGGGATCTTGTGAGAAGATTTGTATGTAATTGTTTCATGATTCCATGCTGAATATACAATAGAATATAGTTTGGTTTTGAACAACAAGCTTTCCCCGGGAAATTATCTGTGTTGTGGCTTGATTGATTCTTCTTTGCTTCATGTGATTGGCGATTGTGTTTTTAATTCCACAAAATATTTGTAGAAGTGATTTAGTATTTAGCTTTAGTACATTGTTAGATTGGATTGAACCCATGATATACATGATTTTTGTATAATTTATACATGGTATCATAGAATAGGAATCAAAATTGTGAAGAAGGAGTTGAGTTTTTGACTGGATAGAATTCGAATTTGCAGAAATATTTTCTTGGTGCTACAGCTGATTCTGGATTGAAATGGCTTTCCATGGCTTGAGCTTGGAGTATGCACTCAAGGGAAGATCAAACTATATTTCTTGGAAGGACAGGATGGAGGCAGTACTCGAAGATAGTGGCTTGAAGGAATTCATTGACAATGATGTTCCTAAACCTGTTGTGACAGATGCTGCAAATCTTGATGCATGGAAAAAGAAAGTGGAAAAGACGAGGAGGATCCTATTGGAGGGAGTACGAGACCACATTGTCTCAAGACTCCATGGGAAAGCCACGCCATATGTAATGTGGAAGGTTTTGATGGATATATTCCAGAGAAGCAACGACCATAAGAAATTGGTGCTCAAAGATAAAATTAGGAAGATAAAGATGGAGAAAGGAGACTCCATGCCAAAATATCTAACAAAGTTTGTCCAATGTTGTGATAAACTGGGGAGCGCTAGTATAACTATAGTTGATGATGATTTGGTGAGCTTGGATCTCCTAGGACTTCCCAAGAGTTGGCATAGTTATCAAGACTTTGTCAATGGAAGGGAAAAGCTTCCAGATTGGGAACGACTGTGGTCTGATTTGGTGCAGGAGGAGTTCAGAAGAAACACCAGAGATGGATCTTAATCTAAGAATGAAGATGAAGAAGATTGTGCTTTGGCTGCCAAGGCGAAGAAGGGGAAGGGGAAGAAATTCCATTCCAAATTTGAGTCTAAAGATGGCAAGAAGCGGGATATGTCCAGGGTGAAGTGTTTTCACTGTCATGAGCATGGGAATTATGCTACTAAATCTCCACAAAAGAAGAATAACAAGAAGGCTAGAGGATCTATAGCTAGTGAGGCTTTGGCCTCACAATTTGAGCTTGACTTCTCATTGATTTCATGCATGGTTTCAAGTGCGTTGGGATCTGTGTGGTATTTGGATAATGGCACTTCCTTTCACATGATGGGACAAAAGGAACTTTTTAGTAACTTGGAGGAGAAGGATCTCCATATGCATATTGAAATGGGTGATGACATGCGGTACAATTCTACCAATATTAGTACCATTACCTTCCAGAGGAAATCAGGTAAAACATTTAAATTAAAAGGGTTAAGGCATGTACTAGGTTTAAAGAAAAATTTAGTCTCAGTCGCAATGTTGGAGGATAGAGGCTATGATTGTTGTTTTTGGTGAAGGAAAAGCTTTCCTGCGACACAAAAAATAGGACAAGCCAAGAGGATAGGGATTTGATTTAAGAGATTCGAGTTAGGAATCTCTACAAGCTGCAGGTAGATGGTTGTGCAAAAATCATGGGCAAGGCAGACAAAGTGGTGAGCCGGGATGATCTTCCCAGGGGTACACTTGCGCAGTCAGACACATGCAAGGGATGTACTATGGAAAAATATGTAAAGGCCACCATTCATGAGAAGGAGAATTGAGCTTTGCGGATCCTTGAGAGAGTTCACACAAACGTGTGTGGACCATTCTCTGTTGCTTCAACAACAAAACATAAGTACTATGTGATATTTGTTGATGAATTTTCTCGTAAGTGCTGGATCTTCTTCATGCAAAATAAATATTAAACATTCTCTAAGTTTCTTGAGTTTAAGGCATTTGTGGAGAAAGAGTCGGGGAAGCAAGTGAAGGCTCTTAGGAGCGATAATGGTGGAGAATACATCTCTAAAAAATTCAAGAACTTATGCAACAAAGAAGGAATTTGAAGAGAACTGATAGCGCCTCATAACCCACAACAAAATAGGGTCACGTAAATAAAGAACAAAATGATCGTGGGTGCAACAAGAATGATGTTGCATGATCGAGGGCCTACCGATGCATCTGTCGACAGAAGCATGCAACATTACAGTATTTGTGCAGAATCGTTGTCCTCATAGGATACTTGGCATGAGTACACTTGAAGAGGCTTTCACTGGTAAGAAACCTGATGTTTCACACTTTAGGATTTTTGGCTCATTTTTTTATGTGCATGTGACCAAAGACGCTAGGAAGAAGCTGGAATCGACAACTAAGATCGGGATTTTTTTTGGGGTACACTGAAACACCCCACAACTATCGAGTGTATTTTCCAAACAACAGAATGACTATGGTGCAACGGGATATAAAATTTGATGAGGAGAAATCCGCCCTTGAGAGGGAGTTGGAATTGCATGCAGAGGAGGAACTTTTGGTTCCCAAGGATGAGCCTCATGATGTGGATCAGTCACAAGCGGAGGATCATGGAGTGGAGGAAAAAACTCATGCAGAGCCCTCCATCAGAAATGACATAAGGCACACCACAAAAGCTTATAGACTGAGACTTGATGCTGCAGAGAATGTAGGAGCCCCTACTTCACAATGTAGACAGAGACCATCTCCTAACAGGTTTACTGGATACATGGCTCTTATGAGAAAATTTATTGTGACCGAACCATCTTCCTTTTAGGAAGAAATGCAACAACCAACTTGGGTTGATGCAATGGTGGAGGAGTATGACTCCATTTTCAAGAACAATGCATGGGAGATTGCCCCAAGACCGGTTAACAAATCAGTGGTTGGATTGAGATGGATCTACAAGGTAAAGAAAGTTGCTGATGGGAGTGTGGAGAAATAAAAGGCTAAATTTGTGGCCTGGGGATTCTCACAGATCGAGGGGATCGATTATGATGAGACTTTTGCACCTGTTTCAAGGTACTCTTTCATTATATCCATACTTGCACTCTCAACACAGATCTTGGTTGGTTTGTTTGGTTCTCAGATGGATCCGAAAATGATACATTGTGATAATCATAGTTGCATTAAAATATCGATTAATCATGTGTTTCATGATAGGTCCATGGACATAGATATCTGGTACCATCATCTCAGAGATTGTGTGCAGAGGAGAATAATGTTGCTTCAGTACATTCCCACGGAAGATCAGGATGCAGATATTCTGATGAAGGCGCTCACCAGGAGAAAATTCGAATACCATAGAGACATGATCGGGGCGAAGGATAATCCCTTTATTATTGAGAGGGATTGCTGAAATTCAACAAGAAAATTTCAGCACCCATGCCAAGTGCATTAAGCACCTACACTAGGGTGGGGCCCACAGGGCTAAATTTGGTGCATGTTTGTTTTAGTTATCCCTTAATTAATATGGACAATAAAATGTAATTTAGTCTCAAACTAACTTGTAATATTTAGCTGAGAGTGATAAACTCAATTATTTCGAGTTAGAGGTAGTTGGTGAGGAATGTAGAGTATTTCTAGTTGTAACAGAATTCGAAGTGCAGTGGTGCATTAGTTAATGCAGGTTGTAATTAGTTTAACTCAATTAAGTGAGTTAAAATCAGTTGTGATAGTTGTAACTGTTAGATACACTAGTGAGAGATCAAGTGAATTAAATATTAATTAATTCACAATCAGTGATCTCACATGCAACTACGGATTTACTATTATTAGATGCATGCATGTCAGATCCAGTGGAGACCCAGTTGAGATCTAGGTGAAAGGGAAGTTGACTATTAGTTGTAGGATTATTGGGTTGCACCCATTCAACCAAACACCCATTGGAGTGCCCATTATAATTGCGTAGTCAAGGAAGGCAAAAATTCATATTCTTTAGGGATTGCATTCATCAGGTATTGCGCAAGAAAGGCAGGCTATCTAGAGGCAGTAAATTGGCTAAGTATTGGTCATTTTTATGTATGACAGTGTGAGACAATTGGCTGAGTACAAGAGGGCTCTTTTGAGAAGAGTTGTATGTAATTGTTTCATGATTCCATGCTGAATATACAATAGAAAATAGTGGGGTTTTGAGCAGCAAGCTTTCCCAGGGAAATTTTCTATGTTGTGGCTTGATTGATTCTTCTTTTCTTCATGTGATTGGTGATTGTGTTTTTAATTCCACAAAATATTTGTAGAAGAGATTCAGTATTTAACTGTAGTACATTGTTAGATTGGATTGAATCCATGATATACATGCTTGTTGTATAATTTCTACAACCTCCAGTAGAGCAGATATCAATTACACAAGACAAGACAAAACTTCCCTTGCTATCTTTGACTATATGTAGTTTCATGATATCCAAAACCCATGACTACTCGTGGTCCCTTGCATAATGCAAGTTAACCAATTTATTTATTAACTATGAGTCATTTATTCATCCTCCTTAACTAAACTAACTAATTGTGGTCCCTTTTTTATAATATGGGTGAACGAATTCAATTATAATTAATGCAGATAATCACTTATGAGGTTTATTTATTAAGCAAACTAATCAAGACTCTTACGGGCCCCCTTGGGCCTATTACATTAATAAAGGGGTTAAGGTTGGACCCTAACATGCCCTCCACTTTCATACGTAGTATTTTCCTCAAGGTTGGGGATGTGGAAATTGCTGAAGAATAGTTGTTATTTCCCATATTACATCTTCTGGTAAGGTGTCTTTCCACTAGATGAAGACTTCCTTGATAGTGCGGCCTCGAAAATGTTGTTCCTGTGAATATAGTACCAGTTATGGTCGAAGCCAAAAAGATACTTCCTTGTCCAATTCATGTACTATGGTCTAAACCTTGCAATTATGTCCCACAAATTTCTGAGGCAAGATACATGGAAGAATGGGTGGTTTTTTGAGGTGGATGACAAATCTAGTTTGTAGGCGACTAAGCCAATACATTGAATCACCTGATAAGTTCCATAAAATTTTTGAGCTAATTTTTGGAAGCCCTTTTCTTTGAGAGATGTTTACTTATAAGGCTGGAGTTGAATATGTTGGAGAATATAGTAGGGAAGCTATTAATTCAATTTCCCCTTAACCTTAATAATTGCTTGTGAACTTTATTTATATTGTGTTTCTTTATTATATCTTCTTCATCAAATAATTATCAAGTGCAAAAAAAATAAAAAAATGGACACATAAATTAGGCTCCAAGCTAGGGAAAACCCCCTCCAAGGGGAAAATCTAGAAAACATGTCATCTTCTTATATGATCTTCTTCAAATCAGAAAACCAAGGCCCAAACCTCAAGAAAAAAGCCTCCTCCAACACCAAGTCAACCCTCCAAGAAGCCCTTCCAATTAGGTCAAAGTCTAACAAATCAAACCAGAGTCAATTCTTTCAGAACTACACCAAACTCAAAATATCGTCCCCAAACTTCAATATTTTGGACCTGTTGTAGGTCTGCAACTTTGGCCCTTGTAACATCTCAAAATATTTGTGCATGTGAGAGAAAACTAGGGCAAATCTTGACCAAAAAATTGATTTTTATTTCTTTTTGCTTCAACTTATTTTCTCCTTGCCTTTATTGACATCTTTCTTAGATTTCACACCCTAGATCAAAATTCTTAATTGCAGATAGAATTATATTCCAAATGAGGTCAACCAATTTCTATTTATACTCATTTGAGGAGGTCAAATAGCCCTCTTTGGGTCGAATTATATTTGGCAGGGCCGACTTGTGCTAGGAGGTTTATTTTGGTTGTCTTGACTCAAAATAAATTCTTTTACATGGTACATCTTTCCCAAATGGGTATTATATACATGACATTGAATATATTGACTCATGCCAATATATATTATGACATTAAAAGCCCTAGAAGCATGAAGAACATGCTTTACCTAGAAGACCAATCAAAAGAATCATGAAACCTATGCTTTAAAATAATACATTTTCTTTCTTGTTTTGATTATTAAATAATATATACATATTGACATGAGTGCAATGAAAATTATGAAGACTGAAGATAGTTACATTTTCCAACATACCCTCTTAACTAGGGAGGTGTTCATAATTGTACACTCTGGTTCATGATTATTCTAGAACTGAAGATTTCTCATAGGAAGATTGGTAAGCCATCTTTAAGCATAAATATCATGACCAACATTATCAACATATTAAGGCATTAACTTGACAAGCACTTTCTTATACCAAAGCATAGTTCTGGGAGGTTTTACATGAGATATTGCACTACCTCTACAAGGCACATACCCCATCCAGATGTTCACTAGGTATGTCTGTTTAGGACTATTATTATCTTTGATTTCCAATCCTCAAAGAATATCAGTCCTCTTCGACAACTCTTATCTTGGATACCCGTATAATACTCAAAGAGTGTTTTTCCATTTCCTATCTTTAACTTTTCTATCCTTAAGGATATAGTAGATTCTTATCCAATCCTCCATTCACTATTCTCTCTCCATGGCCTTCACTTAGAATTACAATTGTTATTCCTAGTCAAGTGCATGACACACGAAGAAGGGAATACAAATGTGATGTTCATCATCAATCCATCTGAACCAAAGAGTATATCCCCTTTCCCTCTTGATAAGGGATTAGATCCTTACTCCTACTTAAGGATACTCCTTTAATCCCTCTCAAATATAGAGGATATTCCTGACTTCCTTTCAATTGGGAATTTAGCCACAATCTATTTAGCTTGTATTCATAAATGTACCAGCTATTTGTTCTTCAAGGAGATAGCTGCAGGGCTCTGTTTTTACCATTTGTATCTCATCATTTGAAGCTTATTCCCTCTTGGATATTATGGATCCATTTTCTTCCTATAATCCTATGATAGGATTGCAGGCCATCAACTTTGCACATCACTTTACTCTAATCATGATCAATGAAGGCATTATGTTTAGAATTTCTAAACTTCAAGCTAGTCATGGCTCCCTAATGAAAGTGATTTTTGTTGATGTAAGAGCATTAGTGTTAGGTTATCTTCTTAGACTGCTACCTTTCAATCTCAAGGTGATTATGTGAACACCTTGACTACATGACCTTCCAAGGATTGTCAAAACCATTTACTCAATTCATATGTTCTTTGAATGGAGATCATCACTACCACTTGAACTTACCTCAATTGTCATCATGTATTACTGTGACATCCTTCCACATAGAAAAACAATTATGTTAACTAGATAACCAATATAAAAATATAAATATCAAACTTATCTTATCATGATGGAACCTTTTATCAAAATATCTGCATACTTGAGTCCTCTGAGATCAACATCCTTTCATATAATCCATCTACATATTATATAATAATCCTTCTATTCATTCATTTTAATTAGAGTGACCATGGATCAAACTTGATTACCAAGCCACAATATCTTCCCCGGAGTTTTCACAATTAACTCTTTTTATTTATTTTAGAGACTATACTTGATGTTGATCAAACGTTTCATATGTCATGCAATTCTGTGAGAGATTATTGATCTCCATTCATTCCAAAGTATGCCATTTTTTTTTTTGAGCATCATGCATCCATATGGAAGACTTACCAAACACACTCATAACTAATTATTCTTTTATGATTATTATATATATGAACCATTCTCTAGGTAAGAGTAACTTCAATTTTGAATACTTTACATTCATATAATCATCTAGCCATGCTTTGAA
This sequence comes from Pinus albicaulis, assembly GCA_034641835.2. Classification (NCBI taxonomy): domain Eukaryota; kingdom Viridiplantae; phylum Streptophyta; class Pinopsida; order Pinales; family Pinaceae; genus Pinus; species Pinus albicaulis. The sequence continues at coordinate 1,101,818,066 of CM076583.1, forward strand.
CGATCTTGCTTCTTATGCCTGTCGTTAGGGTCCTATATTTTATAGGATAAATTGATAAATATCTGTTGATTTGTATAAATATGTTGTAAATAATATTTCTTCTTTCAAATTATTTCCAAAAAAAGAAAAAATAGAAAAAGAAAAAGAAAGAAAAATAAAAAGGGGATGTAAAAATATACATTTGTGAAAGAAAAAATGGAAGAAAAGGATTAAAAAAAAGGAAAAGAAAAACCCCAAATAAGTGAGCTAGTCTAAATCCAACTCAAACAAAAAATAAAAAATATGCATAAACTTATAAAAAATGAGAAATAGGCTTGCTAGTCCAAGTGCAACATTAGAAATAAATTAAATAAGTTTAATTAAATTAATCACACCTTTTAAGCGTGATTAATTTGTGTAATAAAGTGAGATTTATTAATTTTTGATTAAGTTTGGTTAATTAGTTTAACCGCACCTTTAATCACGATTAATTTGATGTAATAAAGTGTTTGAAATGACGTTTTTATCGTTATATGATAAAGTGTGCGCTAGATCCGATGGTGGATGTTATCACCAAAATCGTACCTGATTGGCTACTGATCAGATAACTTCAGTGTAACTATTTCAAACCAATCTTGCGACTAAGGTTTAGCCTCCTCAGCCTGAGAGGGATCTCTCAAGGGTTAATGATATTGATTAATGATAAAGACAGATGGATAACTCTATTGTTTGTGTCTTGGTTTTGTATGTTTGCAGGTTGAAAATATGAAGGCTAATACTACCATTGGGCTTATGGGGTCAACAAATCAGTAGGTTCAGTGGCAAGGTTTCTTGACATGGAAGCTGAGGCAAATAGGAGTTTTTAACAAAGACAATTCACTCAAGAACATAGGTCAACGCAGTCATTTCATTACTAAAGGAAGCCAGAGCATAGGGTTATGAATTCTGAGTAATAGCAATGAAATATACTGCTAGTGGTTCAAAGGAAATTCACTCATAAAACATAGAAAAAACACAGTCATATCATTACTAAAGGAAGTCAAAGCATAGGGTTATGAATTCCGGGTAATAACAATGAGATCTACTGCAAGTAGATAAAAATAATGTCTAGATCAATAAAACATTAAAGCCCCATGAGAGTCTCAGGTCTGTCAAGAAGAAAACCTCTCTGCATTACTGATCAGAGTCAATTACATAAAGCAATAGTTTTTGCCAAAAAGTCTCCAACCCTTTGCTAATTCTACCCAATGGCTTTTAATAGACCATTTAACACATGAGATAATCTCATATTAGGCTATATACATCGAATTTCTAACTCTTGACACCTTGCATAACCATAAAACATCAAATTTATGACAAACAGACACCTATCTTACTTGACAGTCCTATTTCAACTAGGATTCAAACTCTTCATTAATATCTTTAACAACCTTATCCTAACAACCTTATATATTTGAAATTACATCATTTTCCAAGTGTATCATCACATGGTCTAATTTGGATGATAGGCTTCATTTCTTCATGACCACTTTGCTAACCTCCACAAAAGCAGGAAACCAAACCCTGTTTTTTAGGCATAAGATTCTTTTCCTTCTTTGAACATTCTGACCATCATTTAAACTTTATTTCATGGTCTTTGGTTGTTGGAGATTATCTTAACATGTCTCATCACTCATACCTAGCCTCTAGATGTCCAAAAACCGCTGCAAAACTTGTTGAAAAGGCTATAATTTATGGCGCTACGAAAACACAGCAGTTTCGTAGCGCCCTTTGTAGCGCTACCATTTCAACCTTTTTTCTGCAAAAAATTGGTTATTTACTTATGAAAAATTTTAATCATACTTCAATACATCTTCCATAACAATTAAAGCTCTTAAATTATCCTTTAACCCCCTGAAAACTGACCAAAAGGAGTAGAAAAGGCAGCGACAACAGTTTCGTAGCACTTTTCTCCTTTTTTACACTGTCTGTGCTACGAAACTGCTGAGTGAGCAGTTTTGTCAAAATTTTTCCAAAATGTAAATTGTAAATGTGCAAGAAACTCAAAATAAACTTGATTCCATCATTTAAAAAACCATAACAACTAAAAAACACAGTCAATCCATCCTTCATGAGGTATTTCTTGCAGAGTTTTCCTGTTTTTTCTTGAACAATAGGTCTTTGGACAGAGACTATATCTCCTAATCCACGATGGAGTTTGAGAAAATGAAATAGGTTTTTGTAGGCCATTATGTATTGAATACAAACGTCTCTTGGTTTTTTGAAACACATCTCCTGCTGTCCATAAACTGGATTTGAAAAACATGTGTAAAACAGGAAAACTCTGTTTCTAAAAATAGGGCTTCAAAGAAAGCCTTGTATCTCCCAACTGATAACACTGTGAGAAAAGTGAGAGAGGTTTTTGTATCTACAGCTGTGATGAAGACAAATGTCTTTCATAATTCCAAAACACGTTTTCATTTGGCCAGAAACTGAACTTGAAGTCGATTGCTAAACAGTCATGTACAGGACAGTTTCGTAATAGCAGTTTCGTAGCGCATTTTAATTTATCAATTTCGGCCACCTCCTAATGAATTTGAAGAAACAGAGAGAGGTTTATGTATTTAGGTCTGTTATGAAGAAAAAAATCTTTCAGATTTCCAAAATTCGTTTTAAGTTGCTCAGAAACCACCTTTGAAGTTGACTACTCAAAGTCAGAAAAAAAGAGTTTTGTTGTTTGTGCTACGAAACTATCAGCGCTTTCGTAGCGCAAATCAACTTTTTTGAACTAGTGGCGCCACGAAAATGAGGTTTCTTGGGTAATTGACCAGTTTTGACATGAAACTTTAGGAAATGTCCCACAAATGGAAATTATGGATATTTGACAATGAATGGACCTTAAAAAAGACTTTATTTGAACTTAAGGATGGGCTTTGAACTTATGAAAATCTAATGTACCCTTGATCAAATCCTAAATTTAATTCTGAACCCAATTTTGAACCATGAACAAAAAAAAACTTGAAAAATGATGTTTTGAATTTTTTTTTGAGTGATAACAGCGGATATCAAAGCCGCTCGTATTAACGGTAGGCCAACGGCTCCAGAACGCCCCATCCCATCCGACAGTTAATCGCGGGGCGGGGGGGGGGGGGTGGGGGGGGTGGGTGTGCGCCAGTTCAAAAAGTGGGTTCAAATTTCTCGTTCCTTGCTACGTGGCACCATTTCAAGTTATTCACACCCCTTGGCCTAAAACCACCAACCAACCCACCCCCCCCTTTGAAATCCGCTCATCCTACTCCTGCAAAAATACTTGACCATTAACATTTCCCCTCTGCTCCATCCATTTCTCGCCATGTAGCCCCTCACTTCCACTCCCCTACTGCCATTGTATCTCCCACTCGGCCCCACTATCCTTATCATTACACTCCCTACCCAACAAAATCATGCCATGTGGCCTACCTGTTATTCTAACCAATATATCTACTCTGATAACATCTAAACCCCAATGGTTAGATGTTTTATCTATAAAACGACTATTGTCCTATTTTGGTGGTCCCTCCTACACATTATTCTAAACTGTTCAAACATCCAAATTGCCACTGCGAACCAGTCAACCATTGAACTTGCCACCATGACCCAGATCAACAAAACCAGACCTTGTAAAACTTCCAAGTCATCAATCTTACATGTCAACTAGCTACAAATTATCAAGTCACCAACCTCCAGTCAACCAAATTCTCGGGTAATTGATAAAATTCTGATCATTTTCTTTTTTATCATGGCTCCAGAAGGAAAATCCAAGAAAGTTGCTGATGAAAACCCTATGCTACGTCCTGTCCTTGACCTAGACCACATTCCAATGGTAGAAAAAGACTATAAGATACTTGAAACCAGTTGTGAATTCAATCTTTATGAACTTCACAACTAGTTAAAAAAAAATTTCATTGAACAAAGTGATTAATTGGGTTGTGGGACTCCTTATTGCCCCAATTAATCTTTCCACAAACTCATCACTTTCATGAATTTATGGCATGTTGCCATTACAGATATATTCCTAGCCAAATATCCATTGTAGCACAGAATGGTGACATTATTTTCACGATAACCCCTCAGTCAATTAATCAAATGCTGCAAATTCCTTAGTCAATTAATATAATGTTAGAAATACAAATATTGACTCCCTAAAACCATTCTCTGAAGAGTCCCTCATGGATCTTTACAAGAACCTTACCTTCTCCAACAAAGCCAAATTTTTTGAGATTTTATTACCTAAGGATGCCTAATTACCTAAGAAACCCCTTATCCATCCTCCATGTTCCCTGAAATGACCAAGGAGATTATCTCCATAGTTTCTTATTTACTGAGATATAAATCCGATCAATGGGTTGATGAAACCATCATGAGATTCTTGTCAATTTTCTCAAAGGATTAAAATCCCTCAATTATTTTCAACTATAGTGATTTTTTAGCAAATGCCATTCATGAGCAATTCCTTAAGTTTTCCATAGAAGGAAATTTTAAATATGTGTTAGTTTTAGTGTATTTATTATTATTTCAACAAGCAAACTGTTTTTAGTGTACATTAAAGAAATTGAATGAACAAGAAGGTGCCCAATCTGTAATTCATTGGAATTCCTTGGTAAGGGAGCATACCAATGAATTTACCTACAATGACTTTGTTGATAAATTTTTGTATGTAGCTTTCTGCCTATTTAACAATGATGTTGAACCAAGAATAGGGCTAAAGATAAAGATATTTCTGCATCTCAATGAGTAGACTAAAATAGGTGATTGGTACTTGTACCAAAAATACACAGAAATCAGAGTGTATGGATGTGAATTTCCTCCATACAACTTACCCAAGTATGTCCCTATGAGAATATTTGCATTAGAATATATTAGACATATTATCAACATGGATGATCTACATTTTTTTGCAGCAAAGAAAAAGTCTCAATTTAAAATCAGGACATAGGTTGGACCTTTTATTTGTAACACCAGGGCAGCAAGCAAGGAAGTTGATTTTCTCTTAAAGAAAATGAATTTCAAACTCAGTTTCACCTGGTCATATGACCGCTTTGGAATCATCTCAAAACTCAGAGTAGAGCAGAAGACTACTCCCTATACTCACACCCCAAAGCCTGAGTTAGAAAAATTCATGAATCAAGAGAAATGGGGGGGGAATACATTATAGGAGGCAGAATAGTAGGTTATATCTACAACAATTTCATAGACTCCAGAACCAAAAGAGAGACATGGTAAAAGGCCAAGGCAAGATATTTCTCATTTAGTCACATAGAATGGAGCAAAATATTTCTTAATCTATAAGAAGAAGCAGAAGACCAATCTAACATCAAATTTATTGCATGAAGATGATACCCAGTCTACTATATTTCTGAGAGGTTCTCGTGCTTCTATTTTTCCAAGAACTGAAGATATTTTTAAAGAATCTCCATCCTCCTCGGATTCTCAATAGCCTCTAGACACATCTCTACAACATATTTGGTTCAATACCAGGTTGAACCAAACATATTTTCCAAATATAAACAAATTAAGAAGAAAAATGAGATTCATAAGGCTACCACTTATTCCCAATTCTCAAAATAGAGAACGCCCTCACAAAATAGGCTTATTTCTACCTTTGACACAGATAAAGGACAGATGCATATTTCCCTCCTCCAAGCAGTAGTTCCTATTCCAAAAACTGTAGATGACTACAAGAAGTTTGTATTTTCCTTCGACATTGATCAAATTCATCCCAGTGGTCAAATGGACCCTCATAAACAAACATGTGAGATGCTGTATTCAACTTTGACAAACAAGGCAATGACAACTTCCAAATTTCAAACTTTAGTCAATAATATCCAATCTCAGTTAAAACTTGAAAAGATATCCTCGTTGGAAAAATACACAAAAATTAAATCATTAGAGGATCTAGTGATAAAATTAGGATATGATCCTAAAGATGTAAAAGTTGCAGAAGAAATTGTTAAGAGGAATAATGCAGACATTGCAGCATTAAGGAAGAAACTCAAGCTTCCATCCACTAAATATCCTCAAGAAAAATAAGTTGGAAACTTAGAGAAAGATAAAGAAGACATGTTCAAGATCATCATTGAATGAAATTTCCAAATTAAATAGACGAAGATTAAGATGGAGAAATTGTTAAAAGAAAAGGAACAATTCTCTCAGCTAGCAATTACTCAACTCACAACAGTTCCCATTGCAAGTACAATTCCCATTGTAGGTACATCGACAATGGAAGCATCCACTTCAAAAACCATCACTTGAATAGGGGTACAGTCTAAACATGCATCAGGAGAATTGATCAAGGCCATGGAAGAAATTTCCATCAAAGGGGAGAAAATTGAAATCATAGATAGGACAAAAACCATCCTTGAAGTCAAAAGAGTCCTTACTAAAAAGAATCTGAATTTTCAATTGGAAAATAAATGCCATAACTTAGAGGCCAATTTAATTAAAATAAATTCAGAAATTTCACAAAAAATTTAATGTGCTGAATCAAAAAGGATTGTCGGGGCTAAAAGGAATTGGAGACATGTTAGTTAAATTAGAAGATTATCAAGAAAAAATGTACACCATAGCCAGAGACAAGTCAAAATTTTCCACTATCAAAGGAACCATCACATGAAAATCCTTCATGGAGGGTTTGAAATTCGACATGTTGATTAAACATGAAATAAAAATTTTGTACCTAGTCAAACCAACTTTCCAGAAATATACTGAGGTAGATGAAACTTACAGGAAGTTAGTTAAAGTATCCATCCCATATGAGAATAGATGGGATAATTTCTGTATAAATTTGGAGTAAAAGGTAGTTTTACATTGTTAGCAACAGAGCAAAAAATTTTCAGGTCGAGTCATCACCAACAACAAGCCTTGAAGATAGTGCCAGTAGCTTCAAAAATTTTCATTGTCCTATATTCTTGTACTATTTTTGTAAAACAATTTTGAGATATTTTGTAATAAATATTGATATTTTAAATCAATATTTTTTGGTAAGAATTGTATAAATACTTCATAATTCAAAGTATTATGGGTTGGGACTTGTATGAAGAAATAAGTTTTTTGATGTAAAGTTGTTCACTGAGCTAAAGGTGATCATTTTTAGTAATACAAAAAGTTGTTCCAGGATTCATGTGTTAGACGATTTGATGATGTTTTCCTTCTTGTGAAATTTTTATTTCTCTGTCTTTCCATATGTTTTTCTTATCTGTATTGTTTAAAGAAAATTAAGGGCCGAATTTATTTAATTACAGTATTCTTTGGCTTATAAAAAATATTCATGTTTTCACTCTGATATTAAATATAGAATTCATTTCTAAATTCTCTATGTTTAATTGAATCCAAATATTTTCCTCCAATTCACCCCACGAAGCTCTAAATATCCAATAGTCTACCTACCTTTCCCTGCTACACTTCATCTGCTATTTTGCGTTTTATTTATTTAAGGTTTATGAATCCATTTCCCAATGGCTTATTCTTGAAGCTTCAACCAAATATTTCAAAAATCAACCTCTAAATTCAATAACTAGCCTAATATCTTTAATCAAAAAATCTAAATCATAAAGAGAGATCCCTTTATGGAAGGGCTAGATCCCAGTTTCCAAAGTGGTTTTGTGGTTACCTCTGTGTTTCTCTCACATCCTTGGGAAATTATGGAGTAGTAATATAGTGGTGACCGTACTAGGGAACTTCAAACAAATCACATTTAAAACTAACTTTTCCCTCGTAACATTTATTTTTATGCTTATAACTATTTCAAAGTGCGTGGCTGAGAAATAAATCTTATTAAGGTTGTTTTCCACTTAAAAGTTGTACATATTTAACATTTCTAAATATACTATTATATATTTGGCTCCCAAAAGGATACATTCCAAATCTAATACAGATCCTAACCCTCTTGAAAATCTTGAAGATCCTGAAAAGCTGGTAAGGAAAAAGAATCCCTCAGAAAGTCAAGCTAGTAGTATTTCCTTTTCAAGAACAATTTTTTTGCTAGAAAGTATTGTAACAATTGAATATATTGACTTTGACTTGTATTTTGAGAATACTCTTTTTAGATCTAAATTATAGAGTTTTACACCTTAAATTATTTTGGTTGAAGTTCAATTGAAACCTTTTTGTAAAGTCCAAAAGTCACACGCTTCACAATTTCATAAAGATATTGTAAAGCAGCTTGAAAAACTTGAAGATTTGGTTAGAATATTAAATATGACCATTGAAGGTGTTGATCAACATTATTCTGTTATTACCTGTTCTTCATTTCCAATTCCTACATTTATTCCACCTTCATCTACCACTCCATTTTCATTCGCCCCTTTTTCAGCTTCAACTCTTATTCCTAACATACCAATTATACATACTAAATCATTTCCATATTCTTATACAACTCCTCCACATCCTTCGTCAACCACTACTGTAGCATCATCCACAACTCATATTCTAGTCATGGCAGGATGATGTGCTCCTTTGGCATTGCAAGCACCACTAAATGACCTACCACAAAACTATGAACAAATAATACCACAATTTGATGGTACAGGTCCCATAAACAACACAACAACACATTGATAGAAAAAATGACTTTTATGATCTAGAAGAAGTAGATTTTGATGATGTGAAAATGAGGTTGTTTGCACAAATTTTAATGGGAGAAGTAAAGAAATGGTATAGAATGTTACTAGCTAGAAGTATTGCAGATTTTCAATATATCCATCAAATTTTTCTTTCTAGATGGAAAGTTAAGAAGAACCATATCCCAATTCTTTCAGAATATGAAGGTTTAAAGAGGGACCCACATGAAACTGTCCAGGATTACTACACTAGGTTTAAAATTTTTTATAACTCTATCCCAACAACAATAAAACCCCCACCTGGATTGGCCCTAATCCATTTTCCAGAAGGATTTGATGCTGATATGTATTATGAGTTGAGAGAGAGAAACCCAACAACACTTGAATAAATTCAAAGTAATGTTGTTAGTATAGAGGCTAAATTATTAGGCTAAATATCTAAGATAAGAACTTAAAGAAGGGTCACTATTAAAGAAGAACCTTCTTCTTCACTAGACTTAAAACTAGACAATATAGTTAAAAATATGGAAAAAATGATGGAGAGAATGATTGTGGCAGATAGAACACCTCCTAGAGAACCTCAAGGGGGACCTCAAATTCGAATTCCAAATTTTAGAAGACCACAACCTCATATTAAACAAAGAGAACAAAGAGGTCAAGCTAATCAACAACAGATCAAACCTCCCTTTCAAGAAAATTTTGTTGAAGAAGAATAAGAAACTATGCAAGAACTAGAAGAAGATCAAATAAATATTTTTGGAGAAGGTGAAACAAACCTTATTTTTCTAACAAAATAGGAACAAGACCTGCTTCAATATTCATTACCAGAGGATATTCCTGCACAGTCACTAGATTATCAACAAGGATATCAAAATGATATTATGGAAGTACATAAGCAATACAACTTAAGAAGCAAAAGGACACCAACAAAACCTCCCAAAAAGTCACTCACCGATACACCTTCTACTAGTTAAGCAAAGGAAGCCCATCAGAAAGAAAAACCTCAGAAAGAAACCCCTCATAGAAAAACTCCTAAAAAACAAAAGGTAAGTATTGAGGAAGTGGAAAAATATCAAACCTCTTTCAATATCGAAAATGAGCTCTCAAAGGTTAAAAAGGATGTCTATAGAAGTCAAGTTGTAAAGGCACTCCAAATTGAGGAAGGAATTGATAGTGTTAATGTAATTGATGACCAGCCCAAATTACTATTTATACCTGAAGTAGATGTATTCCACAAGATGGAAGTGTTCCTCCATTTTATGTTAGTCTTAACATCCATGATTTTATTCTACATAATTCCATGTTAGATTTGGGTGCCTCACACAATCTTATGCCAAAAGAAATCATGGAAAAAATGGGTTTAGATATAACAGGACCTTATAAAGACCTTTACTCCTTTGATTCAAATAGAGTAAAATGCTTGGGATTAATCAAATATTTGTGTGTTACTCTCAGTCAAATCCAAACCAAAATTTTAGTGATGGATATTGTTGTGGTTGATATTCCTCCTAAGTATGGTATGCTCTTTTCAAGATTGTTGTATCTCAAGAAACAATCCCTTGGTTGTGGTAAGGAATCAGTGCTTCAGAAATTTTGTAAATGTATGTCACAATTATAATATCAAATGGCCTCTGCTTAACACCTTTGGAATCTAATTATTTAATACACTCAATAATCTGATATAATGAAAGCCTTCACAATGTCATAAACTGTTGATATTTGAGTGAAATGAAAAGAAGACCTGTAAAGGAAACTTGAAGTGATATGCTGAGAAACAAAATCTATCACTTTTAAGTTTCAAAGGAAATTCATGGAGGGAGAGGAAACTCGAAATAATATGCTGAAAACACAAAATCTATTACTTTAAAGTTTCATCAGGATTTTGTGAAGAAACAAGAGATGAGGTGAAGGAGCACAAATTAAGGTTGTTTAACTCTTGCTCACAAATGTAATTAAGAGACTAGTTACTACATTACTTCACTTCATTCAAAGAGGAATAAACACATAGCAAAACTAGAAAGACATATCAACATCAACAACTGCAGGAAACTTGATCTTCTTTCATTTATTTCTTAGAGAATTCAGTACCAAATTAACAATCCTCCAGAGGTTCAAAAACTCGGAACCTATTTTCTTTATTTCTATCTACTTAAATACATCATAGTGGTTCGTAACTTCTGAACTTATTGAAAATATTCGACTACCTAAACTGTTAAGATTACTTCTGCAATCATACTTGAGAAAAAAAATTAAAACTGGAAATATTGTTTGTTTTTTTATGAATCTGATGTTGCTGATGCGTCCTCCCGAAGTATCGAGGTGTCCTTTCTGGTTATGATGCAGCGGCTGCAAAGATATATAACTATGCCTCAGTGCCTAACTTGACCCAACTTTCATGCTCCCAATAGGGCCGCTATACGCTTTTCTGCCCGACTCTGCCTATGCCCCTGTGCTTCAAACGTTGTCAATAATATCACCTACTACCCGACTCTGCCTCTTCTCCTTTGATCTGCGTCGAGTCACTTACTCGAGTTTTTCTGTCGTGTTCTCCCTATTTCTTCATAAAATGGGACATAACCACATAAGCTCGGACTTTAAATCCTTTAGATTTCATCTTGGAGCCACATCGCGTTTGTTCCAACATCGCACTTCGCATTTCACCGTCTTTAACTTTTCCTTAGTGTTTATATTTTAAAACTTGCAATGTGCACTATGCAATTGGGTCCCACCTAGCATCGCACATTGCACTCCGGTGACCTTATCACTTACCCCTCATGGTGATCCTTTAAAACTTACGATTCGAGATTTGCGATCGGGCCCCACCGCATCACACATTGCACTTCGACGATTATAACACTTACCCTTAGCCCTTAACTTTTAAAACTTGCGCTGTGTAGTATGCGGGGTAGGGCCACGTCTTCTGCCACGTCAGCTTGCCACGTCACACTTCTCATTTCTCTGACTTTAACCTTTTGCATAACACTTATCTTTTAAAACCTTCGATGTGCGCTATGCGATCTGGTCCCACCTGGCATCGCATGTTTCACTTTGACGAATTTATCACTTACCTCCCGTGCCTATACTTTGAAACTTGATATTTTCGGTTTGCGATTTAATCTTTGTTGTCTATCTCTCCGCTCCAGTTCTAAGCTTTGATCCCAACCATCCATTTTTCCCTTTGCGCGTCCTCCGAAACTCTTAAGTGTTTAAGGGAAATGCACCCTTTCTCCGCCTTTGGGAAATTAGTTTGTTTTCTCCACAGTGTAACCCTCCTGAGCTTATCCGGTGTTCTACCGTGTTGGTCCTCTTGAGCTTGTGAATGAGCCTGAATCGACCCTATTCAGTGTGCAATGCTCTGAACGTGCCCATCGGTCCGGATCTTGAACTTTTCTATACGTGAATGAGCCTGACTTGACCCACCTTCACATCTCATCACGTAATGTTAATGTACCAATATATAAATCAAAATTATTTTATGACACAAAATTTTACATTTTCTATCATATATGTTTTTTGGTGTTTTGAAAATATTTCGAAGGTAAATGCAAATGAGCCACAACATTTGGCTTCACCCGGGGATAGTGCTTTTTTCCACGGAAGTGCTAAGAACCGCAGATTAGTGACTTATCCATTAGGCATGGAGTCAAATATTGCTTGGTGACATATGAACAATGAGAAATATGGTATTTACAATGGTGGAATGATGACTTTTAATGCTGGAAATAATGCTTCAGATACTGCTTGTTCATAGGAAGCTGTATTGTCTCTCCATCTAGATCTTCCAAAATGAATGTGTTATTTGACCTTGCCTCAGAGATATTGTATGGAACATACCAGAGAGGGTCAAATTTACCATGCTTCCCCTTTTCTTCTCGTCTGGTGTCCCATATTAGTACCAAATCTCCTGCTTGGAAGATAACTTATTTTGATTTTCTGTCAAATATAGACTTCATCTTTTCCTGATAAGTAATCAAGTTATCCCTGACTTTGTTTATGTTTTCACTTGATTCAATTATTTTGTTCAATATTCTTACCAGATCATTCAGTTCTTCCTAAGCTTCTTGAAGGAAATAAATCACAAGTTTGGCCAGCTGAGTAGGAAATAGTGCTTGAGTTCCATAAACCAGTTCATAGGGAGACTTCCCAGTAGATCTCTTGGTAGCGAATCGAACTACCCAGAGGGAAAAATTCAACTTCATATCCCAATCCTTTAGGTTCTCGGTGATTGTTTTCTTCAAGATTCTGACCAATGTATTATTTGAAGACTCTGCCAATCCATTCCCTTGGGGATGATACGTCGTGGAATGTCATAAAATCATATTATATGTTTGACCAAAATTAATGAAATGAGCATAGTTGAATACCTGAGCATTATCAGTCACAATTTTGACCAGACATCCGAATCTTCTGAAAATGTTTTCCTCCAGAAACTTCATCACCACTTGGTCATTCGCCTTCTTAGTGGGTATTGCTTCAACCCATTTTTTAAGATAATCAATGGCAGTCATAATCCACTTGAACTATCCGCTTGATGGCAGATTGATCTCTTCAATAAAATCCAATCTCCATTGCCTGAAAGGTTCTTCAATAAATGCTGGGATGAGAGGTAATGGAGCAAGTTTTTTCTTTTCAACAAACAGCTGACACTTTTGAAAACTTTTTACCAGTCTATAAACATCTGCAAACAAGGTTGGCCAATAGAAGCTTGAGTTAAGAATTTTATGAGAAGTGACCTTCCAGCTATAATGTCATCCACACAGACTTTCATGATATTGTTTGGTGACTTCAATAGATTCTCCTTCGGTCAAACATAAAAACAAAATACCAACTGGATCTTTCCAGTATAGCTTTGCTTCTACGATAACATATGGCTGAGACTTGAGCTTGAGAGCTCTATATTTTGTTCTATTCAGTGAAGTTGGATAGGAAAATAAACACATGTAGTTGACAATATCTTTATACTAATTAGAGTACAAAAATTTGTATTGGATACTTGTTTTGAACTTTCTTTGACTCTCTTCATTTACACTCCATCCACTGGTGCCAATAGATTAATTCCCAGGGCTTGAAAATTTGTCTCTGTCAACAAATTCGCTAAGCCCTGTCCCTTGACTAGCTTGGTGGGTTTGATGTCCAAATCATACTCTTGGATTTTTGTTGTCCACTTCCCCCTTTTTCCTTGAACATCACTTTGGAACAACACATGCTTCACAGCGAAATTAGGAACATAATCAGTTATTTGGGACTGCCACACATAAGTCCTGAAGAATTTCAATTCTTTGACCAAAGCATATACTTGTTCTCCAGAATATTGTATTTGAGCTCAGAAACTCTGAGAACTTTTCTAAAAAATGCAACTAGCTGCTCCTTATTGTCTTCATTTTTCTACAACAACACAACAACAATAGTAGTGGGGGACACAAATGATAATACCTGAAAGGATTTTTGATATTATGGGATAATCAAAACTGGGGCTTCCTGCAGTTCTTCCATTATTCTAGAAAATGCATCTCTTGCTTCCTTATCCCATTTCACTTCTTCATTTTTCTTCAACATATCTATTATACTTCTCACGATCTCAGCATAATTGGGCACAAACCTCCTCAAAAAGTTTATTTTTCCCAGGAATCTCTGGATATCCTTCCTGCTTTTGGGTAAAGGAATAGTTTGAATGGCTTCCACCCTTGTTGGGTCAATCTTTACTCCTTGTTTAGAAACTATGTGACCCAATAATTTACCTTCTTCTAAGGTAAATACAGATTTATTTGGATTTAATGATAGACCAAACTTTCTGCACTTTTGAATTTTTTTTTGCAAATGCTCCAAGTGTTCATCATCTCACCCTGAGAAAACAAGTACATCATCCAGATATATAACTACAAACCTGTCACCAACGAAGGCTATGTCCATGGCCCTCTGAAATGTTGCACCTGCATTCATAAGGCCAAATGGCATCCTTTCTTACATGAATGTGCCCCAGGGCGTAGTGAAAGTAGTATTCTTCTGATCTTATTTTTCTACTGCTGCCCGATTATACCCAAAAAATCTGTCAACTATAGACAACCTGTGAGCTCTTGTCACCTTCTATAAGACATAATCCATTTTCAGCAAAGGATAATTATCTTTTAGAGATGCTCAGTTCAAGTTCCTCAAGTCTACACACACTCTTATCTCTCCATTCTTCTTTCTTACAGTGACCGGATTAGAAACCAGTCTGAATATCTGAGAGGGACTATAATTTTCGTCTGCAACAGTTTCTTCACTTCTTTTTCGATTGGAGCTAACAAAAATGGATTGATTTGTCTAAGATTATGTCTATGTGGTTTGATTCCTTCCTTCAATGCAATATTATGCTGAATAATGCTATTTTCATATGTTTTCAGGTCTTCATATGACCAGGAAAACACATCGATATATTTCTTAAAAAGATCAATGTATCTTTCTTTGTAGTTTTTGGGAACACCTTTGAAAAATTTCACTATTTTGGGTTCCTGCGGAGTTCCCAAATTACAATATCCCATATCTTCTTCTTGATGTGTTTTATTTGAATCTTAGCATTGAATAATATTTCAAGGGGAACCAACCTTTTGGGGAGCACATTATCTTTCAATTAGATAATCTTATTTTCACCTATTGATTGCTTAAGGTTTCTTATTTCTCCTTTCTTCTCTGTTTTTTCTTCCTCTTGGTCTATCTCAGTGTCTTTAAAGTTTCCAATCATGGTTAGAAACTGAATTATCTGTTCATCATCGTCAAACACCTGCCAATGTTTCGCATTATCAGGGATAGAAGGTCTATGCCTAATTTCAATCTCATACCTTAACCTTGGATTTATTGGAGGTTTGAAGGTGTTGACTGCAACTGCTAAAGAATCAGCCAATCTATTCTCCTCCCTCGGAATATACTAAAGATTTAATGCTTCAAAATATTTTTCTACCAGATCCCACACTTCATTCCTATATGATCTCAATCTTGGATGCTTGGTTTGACAATGATTTTTAATATGCCTTATTATCAATTCAGAGTCACCAAAAATTGAAACACATTGAAATCCATTCTATTTAGCAGCTTGAAGGCTTGAGATTAAGGCCTCATACTCATCCACATTGTTGTTGAATCAAATTACAGTTTAAAAGAGAAAGGCATGAGGTTACCTTCTGGTCATATCAGCAAGAATCCATCACCTGCGCCCTCCTTGGAGTAGGCACCATCAAAGTAACACTTCCAAATATTCCTTGAGTGCAACTCATTATTTACAACTACTGAAGAGTGCTGCTTCCCTGTGTCTTCAGTAAATTCTACATCTTCATGCAGCATGAAACAAGAAATGTCTTTTGTTTCTTGACTATAAATGGGGGAATTTCCTGCATCTTTCTTGGAGGTATTCTTCACAAACCTTGTTTCCCTGTACAACCTCCTTTCTTCCCCATTAAAAACCGAAATGATATCATAAGTTAAATATAATTTTAGTACACCTCCCAAATTTTCTCACCAAGATCTTGACGGGAGAACTCCAAACCTGGTTGGGATGTCAGCAACCACTAGATTCATGAATATACTCTTTGCTGGGATTTGTGCCAATGAAACTGCTACATATTTAATTAACCCAACACATATCACCCTTTCGTAATCAAATGAATATAGATCCCTATAAGGTTTGGTAATATGCAAGTTAAGTTCCTTCATAACAAACAATGGCATGAGATTATGGGATGCTCCTGAGTCCAAAATGCAATTATGTAGAGTATAATCATGAAGCAACAGAGAAATATAGAAGGGTGGAACACAGGGATCTATTTCTTATACATGAGAACCAAAGCTGACCACTGGATTTTCTTCTTGTAAGTTCAATGTGTCACTTATGTCTTCCACCTGTGTGAGATTAATAAATTCTGATTTTTTTTTCTTGTAAGCTGGTATTTTGGCTAATTCTAGAAGAGGTACCTAAATTTTGACCTTCTCCAACTCTTTTTTCAAATTGAAAGCATGAGTTTTCTTAATGTTCTTTCAGGTTCTTCTTCACTCTTTCTAGAATTTTCTACTTGTTCGGGTACATGAACAAATCTCTCCAAGATATTAGTGTTAACTAATTTTTTCTGGAAAGATTCACCCTACTACACATTTGTTCTATTAAGTGAATTTACAGGTTGTTTCTTATTACTGACCGATTTTGTAGGGTCCTTTTGTAGTGGAGTCGCCATTGGAGGAGGAATGGAACCTTTTTGTTCACCTTAATTATCTTGCACTCTAGATCTCTTTCTAGACCTCAAATCATACTTTTTATGTAACTCAGCTTGCATGAAATCTGTTATTTGCCTACAGTATTCATCCATTTCATCTTGATCAAAAGAAACTTCAGCTTCAACATATTCTCCCTTGCAATCTTCCTCTTCATCCTCTTCTATTACATATATAGAAGATACCTGATCCTCGAATGCCCTTTGGTCATCTTCTACTGGCTCTCTGGGAGCTGCTTCTATATACAATGGAGCTTGAACCTGTTCTTGATCTCTTCTTTCCCTTTGTAAGATTTGCAGGGGATGTCTTCTAAATTGAGGGTTAAACCCCCCTCGATTTTTTTGTACTTGTCTTTAGGAGTTTTTATTTTCCAATTCCATCATAGCTAGCTTATTTTTCAGATTTTTTATCACCTTTTTCCTATCTTCAATTCTTAGATCTTGTGATGATTCTTATTTTGCCTTCCCCTTCTCTTGGACTAGCTCTTTCCCTTTTGCCTTTCCAGCTGCATTCATATTAGCTTCAATCTCTAAAGCATATATATGTATCTGCTCAAGAGTAGGGGCTCTTCTCTCTCTCAATGTAAAGCTAAAATCAGCTTCCAAAGACCCAACAAAAACTACCTTTGCTCCTACAGGGGGGGCTTCATCTCTATAAGTAAACTATTGTACAATTTGTTGAATCTTTCTACAAAATCAGAAATATTTTCATTAGGATTTCTTTTAATTGCATTAAACTCTGTCAATGAGTAACCATTATCTCTCTTCTCTCCCGATATTTGAGTGAATTGAGTTTCTAACTCTTCCCAGTCATTTTTGGAATCAGTTGGTAAACCTTTGAACCATTTCCTAGCCTCTCCACTTAGAGAATGCACAAATAGTCTCATCACAACATCAAGATGTTATACATTTAAATTCTCAGCAAAAGTGAAAAACAAGGGTAAATGTTATTCTGCACTTACTCCATCTTCTCCAGTGGAACGAGGAAGTAATTTGAGGTATTCTTGAGGCACGAAATTCATTGGTTGCGGAATATTTAGTGGTGCATATCTATCCATTAAGAAAACTGATGCTGCCATATTAACAACTTGGTTAACTTCTCCTTGTGTGGTTGAGTTTGATGAACCTGCTATGAAAGTGAATGAAGGTGGAGGCAAAACTGATATGGGGGTGGGATGATGGAAAATAACAGAGGGATAAACAACTATATTTAGTTGAGCTTGAGTGGAGGTAAAAGAAACAGACTTGAAATAATGTTCTTCTAACTGAGGTTCTTGAAACTAAATGGGTGTGGAAGGAGTATCTTATTCCAAGAAAGGGATTTCCTTGGAAATATCTTCAAACAAAGGGTTATGAGAACTGCTGCGAGGAGCAGGAAATGCAGGATCAGGTATTGAAGGAGTTTCAGGTTTCTGAGCCTTTTTAGAAACCAATATTTTTGGATCTGGAAAAGCAGGGACTATCTGTTGTGAGGTATCTGATATCGTGTGAGGCCTTTTGAAAGCCACAATTTTAAAAATAACAAACACAGATGAATATTCCCTCCTCATTGAACAACCAAAGGAAATAATGTGAAAAACCTAGGGAAAATAAATTTTGTTTCTTCGTCCTCAGCAACGATGCCAGAAAATGTTGTATCTCAAGAAACAATCCTTTGGATGTGGTAAGGAATCAGTGCTTAAGACATTTTGTAAATTTATGTCACAAATATAATATCAAATGGCCTCTGCTTAACACCTTTGGAATCTAATAATTTAATGCAATCAATAATCTGATATAATGAAAACCTTCACAATGCTATAAACTCCTGATATCTGAGTTAAATGAAAAGAATAACCGTAAAGGAAACTTGAAGTGACATGCTGAGAAACAAAATCTATCACTTTTAAGTTTCAGAGGAAATTCATGGAGAGAGATGAAACTCGAAATAATATGCTACAAACATAGAGTCTATTACTTTAAAGTTTCATTAGGATTTTGTGAAGAAACAAGAGATGAGGTGAAGGAGCGCAAATTAAGGTTGTTTAAAGCTTACTCGTAGATGTAATTAAGAGACCGACTGCTACATTAATTCACTTCATTCAAAGAGGAATAAACATATAGCGAAACTGGAAAGATAGATCAACATCAACAGCTGCAGGAAACTTGATCTTGTTTCATTGATTTCTCAGAAAATTCAGTACCAAATTAACAATCCTCCAGAGGTCCAAAAAATCGGAACCTCTTTTCTTTATTTCTATCTACTTAAATACATCACAGTGGTTCGTAACTCCTGAACTTCTTGAAACTATTCGACTACCTAAATTGTTAATTTTACTTCTGCAATCATACTTGAGAAAACAAATTAAAACTAGAAATATTGTTCATTTTGCTGAATATGATGTTGTTGATGCATCCTCCTGAATTGTCGAGGTGTCCTTTATGGTTATGATGCAACAACTGCACAACTATGTAATAACGCCTCAGTGCCCTACTTGACCTAGCTGTCATGCTCCCAATAGGGCTGCTATACGCTCTTCTGTCCGACTCTGCCTATGCCCCTATGCTTCAAACACTGCCAATCATTTCACCTGCTACCCGACTCTACCTCTTCTCCTTTTATCTGCGTCGAGTCACTTACCCGAGTTTTTTCAACCGTGTTTTGCCTATTTCTTCATAAAATGGCACATAACTGCATAATCCCGAACTTGAAATCCTTTAGATTTCATCTTGGAGCCACATCGCATCCGTGTCAACATCGCACTTCGCATTTCACCGTCTTTAACTATTCCTTAGCGTTTATCTTTTAAAACTTGTGATGTGCTCTATGCGATCAGGTCCCACATGGCATCACAAATCGTACTTTGGCGACCTTATCACTTACCTTCCACAGTCATCCTTTAAAACTTGCGATTCGTGATTTACGATCGAGCCCCACCGCATCGCACATCGCACTTCGACGATTATAACACTTACCCTTCACCCTTAACTTTTAAAACTTGCGTTGTGTGATATGTGGGCCAAGGCCATGTCATCTTGCTATGTTGCACTTTGCATTTTGCTAACTTTAACCTTTTCCTTAACACTTATCTTCTAAAACCTACGATGTGCGCTATGCGATTGGGTCCCACATGGCATCGCATGTTGCACTTCATCGACTTTATCACTTACCTCTCATGCTTATCCTTTGAAACTTGTGATTTTCGGTTTGCGATTTAATCTTCGCCGTCTATCTCTTCGCTCCAGTTCTGTACTTTGATCCCGACCATCCGTTTTTCCCTTTGCGCCTCCTTCAAAACTCTTAAGTGTTTAAGGGAAATGTGCCCTTTCTCCGCCTTTGGAATTTATTTTTTTTGCTCCACAATGTAACCCTCATGAGCTTATACAGTGTTTTGCCGTGCTGGTCCCTCCTGAGCTTGTGAATGAGCCCAACTCAACCCTGTTCGGCATGCAATGTTCTGAACGTGCCCATCAGTCCAGCTCTTGAACTATTATGTACGTGAATGAGCCCAACTCGACCCACCTTCACATATCATCAGATAATGTTAATGTGCCAATATATAAATCAAAATTCTTTTATGACACAAAATTTTACATTTTATATCATATATGATTTTTTGGTGTTTTGAAAAATATTTCAAAGGTAAATGCAAATGAACCACAACAAAGATCACGGGGAGAAAAATTACCGGGCACATTACAACTGAATATGACATATGCAACAATTCCTGTTTTTGGCCAATAAAGAAGATTGTATAGGGTGGGTTTAATGAAATATATGGTGAGTATCCAGGACAAACCTAATAATTATCCTGTCTACTCTGTGCATTCTTATATGGATTATTTTATCTTACACAATGATATTTGTTTGGAAAAAAGAGATGAGGTTGTAGACACCAAATCAGAAGAGAAGGGTATTAAAAAATAACAAATGGAAACTCAAGAACAAGTAAAACAAGATGGGTTATGGAACATGAATTTTGATGGGGCAGTAAGTAAAGAAGGAGTTGGTATTGGAGTATGGATCTTAAATACATAGTCAGGGACAACAAAGAAATACTCTTACAAACCGAATTTTGAATGCACAAATAATGTAGCCGAGTATGAAGCTTTGATATTAGGACTGAAAAAATTAAAACAAATGGGAGCAAATAATATTTCAATTCATGGGGATTTTGAATTAATCATAAAACAAATCAATGGTGAATATTAAACTAAACATCCTAGAATGAGAGCATTTAGGATTGTTGTTTTATAATTTTTTCAGCATTTTCTAGAATACCAGCTATCATTAATTCCTACAGATCAATTTTTTTTTGTTGATGCATTAGCTACTTCTACAAGTACCTAAAAAATGCCTTTTAGAGAAAGAAAAAAACTATAAATTGATGTCAAACATAGACCTATTATTCTTGATAATATCAGATACTAGAAATATTTTGATAATGACAAACAACTTGGTAATTTCCTGCAACTAAAAGAGGACTTTGAAAATTTGAACATTGACATAGGACAAGACAATGAAGAAAATGAAGAGGGAATTTTTTCAATAGAACTAATGAAAACTTTGAGGAATCTGAAATATTGCAATTAAATAATAATAAAATTTGAAGGGGTCTTGTACCACTTGAAGGATTGTTTGATTTTAATGATGTAGCAAAAACAAATTCAATTCAGCCAACTCGATTCGAAGTAGAGGATTTCAATATAGGCATTGAAGAAAATCCTAAAATTGTTAATCTCTCTAAATCATTACCTCGTAAAGAAAAACAAAAATACATAGATTTGTTTAAACAATACACAAATTTATTTGCATGGGTATATCAAGATTTAAAGGTTTATGACAAAGCCATAATTCAACATACAATACCGATCAAAGAGGATCAAAAACTTTTTAAACAAAATTTGGAGAGTCAATCCTATTTTACTTTCTTCGATAGAGAAGGAGGTTAAAAAAGTGTTTGATGTAAACATTATAGTACCATTCAGATTCTCTAAATGGGTGTCAAATCTAGTACCAGTCAGGAAAACGCCTAATGAAATAAGGTTGTGTGTGGATTTTAGAAACTTGAATAAAGTCTCTCTCAAATAAAACAAACCCTTACCAAAGATGGATCATATACCTCAAAGGGTAGTTGGATCAAGCATGATTTCATTACTGGATGGTTTTTCTCATTACAACTAGATTTTAGTACATCTTGACGACCAAGATAAGACAAATTTTACAACACCTTGGGGAAGTTTTCTGTATGTCAAAATTCCTTTTGGATTGATGAATGCAGGGGCTATTGGAAATACTGAGAGGAGGGTGGGGGGGGTGAATCAGTATTTCTTATCAATTATAACTTTTAAATATTTTCACAACATTATTTAATCTTAAATTATTCTTGATGTTTATCTAGTAACAATAGTAAACAATGGAACAGAATAGGCACACGAAGTTTAGGTGGAAAACCCCCTCCGGGTCAACAACTTCCAGATGATTTTCTAATAAATTCTTTAATCTTCAGCCCCAACTGAAATGAAAGGTACAAATTCCTCAAATTCTAGAAAATCATTCTTCTCCAGCTTCCACTGGAAGGATGTTGTGAAGCCAGCTCCAAAAATAGAAGAAAAGAGATATCAACGTCTTAGAAATAAGCCACTTCGAGGGGGCAACCTCCAATACATTACATGAATGAACAATTCTTGGATGATACAAATTACAAAACCTCCTTTCTATATATAGGAGTCCATGGGGCCACAATGTAATCCTAGTGGGGCCACAATGTAATCCTAGCCGACCTAACAATAATAATTTAAGGGCACAATAATAATAATATGGGGGTTACAAGGGTACAATAATAACAATAAGGGGGTTACACTAACAACAATAAGGGACTATACTAGTAATATAGGGACCTAACATGCCCCTCTCCTTCAAAAAGGTGTTGTCCTCAACGCTTGAGTAGCTCTGGGTGCTTTTGTATAAAATTCTCATCCTCCCATGTAGAATCTTCAGTGGGTAAGTTCTTCCACTTGATGAGATACTCTGAAATTGATCGATTCCGTAGTTGTCGAGTTCTTGTTTCCGTGACTGCTTCCGGTTCCAATATGATTTTCCTTCCTCATCAAGTTCTGGAAATATTGTTTGAACTGGAATATTTTCACCTATAACCTTCTTTAAGCATGAAACATGGAAAATTGGATGCACTCGTGAAGAAGCGGGAAGCTCCAATTTGTATGCCATAGTACCAATCTTTTGCAACACCTTGTAAGGACCATAGTACTTTGGCGATAATTTATTATCCTTCTTAGCTTGCTTGAGGGACATTTGTTTGTATGGTTGTAGCCGTAAAAATACCCAATCTCCTACATCAAAACTTCTCTCGTTGCGATGTTGATCTACCTGTTGTTTCATTCGATTTTGTGCCAAATTCAGGTTATCCTTTAAGAGTTGGAGAACTTCTTGTTGATGCTCCATGTGATCTTCCACTGCTTGAACCTTCGAATTTTCTCTTAAATATTATGTGATGGATGGTGGATGATGTCCATAAAGTGCCATAAATGGGGTCATTTTTGCTGCAGTATGGAAGGAAGTGTTATAACACCATTCAGCAAGAAGTAACCACTTGACCCATTGTGTTTGTTTATCAGTTACAACACAAAGAAGATATCCTTCCAAACATTTATTTACTATCTCAGTTTGACCATCAGATTGAGGATGATAAGATGATATATGAGCTAATTGAATACCCAAACAAGAAAATAACTCTGTCCAAAAATTTCCATTAAAAATGGGATCTCTGTCGCTCAAAATAACCCTTGGGTTTCCATGTAGCTTTTGAATTGTGTCCATAAATGTAGTAGCAACTGTACTTGCTTTAAATGGATGAGATAATGCACAAAAGTGTGCATACTTGGTAAGTCTATCAACTACCACCATGATGACACTCTTTCCTTCGGACTTAGGTAAACCTGTGATAAAATCCATTGAAATCTCCTCCCAACATTGGCTTAGAATGGATAAAGGTTGTAGAAGACCCAGGGTCTTAATTGTCTCAACTTTATTCTGCTGGAAAACGAACATTCTGCCACAAACTTTTGAATATCAGATTTAAGGCCATCCCAAAAAAATTCTTTCTTCACCCTATGTTAAATTTTTAAAAATCCTAAGTGTCCTCCTAAAGGAGAAGTGTGCAACTCCAAAAGAATCTTTTGTTTTAGTTGGGAATTCTTACAAAGATATAAGCAATATTTGTACCGTAAAGAATCATTTTTCCAACTAAATGTATCATATGTACTAGGATCTTGCTGCAACTTTTGAATGAGTGTCCATACTTCTTTTTCCTTCTTCCATTCATCTCTTGCTTCGGTTATCCAATCTGGTTGGATAATAGAAATGGCATAAAACAATGCTTCCACCTCTTCATTCTTTCTTGAGAGTGCATCTGCAACAACATTTAGCTTCCCTTTTTTGTAGATTATTTCAAATCCATAACCCAACATCTTTGTGACCCATTTTTGCTGCTCTTCTGAAGATAGTCTTTGTTCCAAAAAGTGTTTAAGACTATCATGATTAGTTTTTACCTTGAAGTGTCTTCCCATTAGGTAAGTTCGTCATTTCTTTAGTGCATGCAGTATTGCTAACATTTCCTTCTCATAAATAGGTTTCTGTAAATACTTTCCTTTGATTGGAAGACTTTAAAAAGAAATGGGTCTTCCTTCCTGCACTAAAACAACACCAATTCCATTTCATGAGGCATCATATTCCACAATAATTTTTTTTGTGAATTCTGGCATAGCTAAGATGGGTGCTAGGCACATTGCCTCTTTAAGATGTTCAAAGGCCTTAATCTTAGTTGCTTCAGGAATCCATGAAAATGCATATTTCTTCAATAATGTTGTTAGAGGTGCTGCTATTCTCCCATAATTCTTAACAAACTTACGACAATACCCTGTTAACCCGAGAAATCCTCGCAACTGATTTATGGTTGTGGGGACTTTCCATTCATTAATGGATTTAATTTTGTTAGGGTCTACCTTAACACCCTTGTGAGATACAATATGACCCAGATATTCCACCTCTTGTACTCCAAAGAAACATTTGGATGTTTTTGCATATAATTGTTTCTCCTGCAATAATTTGAGCACCCTATCAACATTTTCAACATGATCCTTCCAAGACCTACTGTAGATTAGTATATCATAAAAAAATACTAGCACAAATTTTCTAAGGAAGGGTTTGAAAATGGAATTCATCAACCCTTGAAATGTAGAAGGTGCATTGGTAAGGCCAAAAGGCATGACCAAAATTTCATAATGACCCTCATGAGTTCGAAATGTTGTTTTTGGAATATCTTCGGTCTTCATTCTAATTTGATGATATCCTGAACGAAGATCCAACTTGGTAAAATAAATTGCTCCATGTAATTCATCCAATAATTCATCAATCACAGGAATGGGAAATTTATCTTTAATGGTGAGCTTATTGAGCTCCCTATAATCCGGACACATGCGCCATGATCCATCCTTCTTGTGGACCAATACTACAGGAGAAGAGAAAGAACTTTCACTAGGTTGAATTATACCCGCCTCTAACATTTTTGCAATCATACGTTCAATTTCACTCTTTTGGACATAAGGATATCTATAAGGCCTGATGTTTGGAGGAACACTTCCTGGAATCAAATGAATAGCATGATCATGATCAATAATAGGTGGGAGTCCTTTGGGAGTTTCAAATACCTTGGAATGATTGTCCAAGACTTGTTGGATATCTGCAGAAATAGATGATTTTGATGTTGGAACTTCTAGTGAGTTTAATTGTATAATTACACCTCGTTGTTCTTTCTTTAGAAGCTTTTTCATGACATTAGAGCTTATTATATTTCCTGGCTTGCCTGCAATACCCCGTAATTCGCCTTCCTTTCCTTTTGAAAAAAATTTCAAGGAAAGTTCTTGAAAATTAAAAGCTACCATCCCTAAAGATTGTAACCATTGTACTCCTAGTACAACATCAACACCTCCCATAGGAATGGAAAGCATTGGACTATTCAATATATATTCCCCCATGGTTAGCTTGATATTATGGCATTTTCCAGAGAAATTTATAGTTCCTCCATTTGCAACCATCACTTGACATTCTGGTGCTGGGTATAGGAAACAATTCAATTCCTTGGCTACCTTACAATGAATAAAATTATGGTTGCTACCTGAATCAATCAACACTATTACCTTTTTATTTTTGATATGTCCTTATATCTTGAGAGTTTGAGGAGTGGTAATTACTGCCAATGCATTACATGATATGGTCGGACTCATTTCTTCCTCTTCTAGGGCTGGTTCCTGGTGTATATCCTCTTCTTGTTCATTTTCTTCTTCCTCTTCACAATCTATGTAAAATAATTTCTTCTCAGAACACTTATGACCTTTAGTGTATTTTCTATCACAACTGTAGCAAAGCCCTTTTGCTCTTTTTTCTTCCAATTTCTGTGGTGTCAACCTTGTAGGTTGTGGAAATCTAGGCGTAGCAACACTTCCTTATTTATAGAAGTGAGTGGTAGGCTTCCTTGTCGCCATAGTTTTACATTCAATTTTTCTTGCCAACCTGAATGCCTTCTCCAATGAATCAGGTTCCAAAACGTGAACTTCATGTTAGATGTTATCCTTTAAAGTACCTATGAAGAGATGAATCTCGTGTTCCTCTGGAATATCAGTTACCCTTATATTCAATTTTTGGAAGTCCTCAATGTGCTCCCCCACTAAGCCCTTTTGTTTGAGATTTATCAATTGGCTAAAGAAGGTGTTGCTCTTTGTATCCTCATAATGTGCTATCATTTCCTCCGAAAAAAATTGACCAAGTGACATTTTTTTATGGGAGCAAAGCCATCGATACCATACAAATGTATTTTTTTCTAAATGTAAAGTTGCAATGCGTACCTTTTGTGTGTTTTGCACATTATGGAGATCAACATATTGCTCCATCTGTAGTATCCATGTTACATGATCCTTTCCATCAAACTTCCTCATGTCCATTTTTGGAATATGGTGGTTCTTCCCGCCAACATTAGAGTTTATGAAGTCACGATTAATATTTATTTTGTTCTCATCATGAGTTTCCTCTACTATATTTTCACCATTAGGAAACATTTCTTGTATCAACTTTGTCAAACTTTCCATGTCTGCTTTTAGATCATTCTTCATGTTTTCCATGTTTTCTTTCATTTTTTCATCGATCTTAGCTTCCATGTCATCCATCTTAGGTTCCATGCCAGCTTCCATGCCATCTATCTTAGATTCCACGCCTTTCTTCAAACCATCCATCTTCGCTTCCACACCTTTCTTCAAAATTTCCATTTCACTTTTTGTTGCTCTTTGCGAGAGCGAAATTTGGTGCACTTGCTCTTGTAATTTTGATAGATCATGTTGCAATTATTCATCTTCATGAGTCATATTAGAGCTTTCTGAAGGCTTAATGGGTGTTGAATTATTTTTATGGGATTTTTTTTAGAACCCAATACTTATATCTATTCTGCAATATGCCCTTGGAATCAATTCAAATTGATTCTTCAAGCAAGACTTATGCAATTCGGGAAAAAAATACACACCCTTTTCTTGCTTTTGAGGAGCTCGATATTGAAATTGGATTATCTCTGTGATTGTGGCTCTTAAATATCTGAAAATTGGCACTGAGGTAGCCTTCTGAATTATATTTCGAATGCCACAGGTCTGACTTGATTTGGATTCTCCAAGGCAAAGTTATGTCCAATATCCCACAATGACCTAATTATGGACTAGTTCAGTAGAGCGAAATTGTATGACTTGCCACGTGTCACTGTTTCATCTTTTAGCTTTTAAATTGATAGCAAAGAAACTAAAGTACGTTTAATTGCTACCACGTTTTACGACACTCCAATCCGATGCTCAGAGAGAGAGTTATGAATATTTTCCCACAATCACCTCTTTGAGATGAAATTCAGGAGCCTGAAAAAGCACTACCTTCCACAGATCATATCTCTGAAAATATTGCGAAACAAGCTCTAAAATTTTGCGACAAGTTTCCTTGAGATTTAAGCTTCACGCCTTAGAAGTTTTAGATTCTGAACCTTCGTAGAAAAAAAATTATAGCGTAAATTCCACGATGACCTGTTTATATTAAATTGAGTAGCCTGCAAAAAGACCTAACTTCCATAGATCATATCTCCGAAAATATTGCGAACCAAGATCTCAAATTTTGCGAATATATTCCTCAAGATTTCGGCTTTGCACCCTAAAAATTTCAGCTTTTGAAAATTTGTAGAAAAAAATTTATAGTGAAAATTCCACGATGACCTGTTTGGAGCAACAAAACCCCAGAATCAAAGCTCTGATACCAAATGTTGTGAAGCCAGCTCCAAAAATAGAAGAAAAGAGATATCAACGCCTTAGAAATAAGCCACTTCGAGGGGGAAACCTCCAATATATTACATGAATGAACAATTATTTGATGATACAAATTACAAAACCTCCTTTCTATATATAGGAGTCCATGGGGCCACAATGTAATCCTAGCCGAACTAACAATAATAATTTAAGGGCACAATAATAACAATATGGGGGTTACAGGGGTACAATAATAAAAATAAGGGGGTTACACTAACAACAATAAGGGACTATACTAGTAATATATGGAGCTAACAAAGGACTTCCCAACGCCCTCGTTTCTTCAGGTCAACTGAATGGATGCCCCGACAACCTAGACTGACCTACCACCCTGAAGTGTTCACAGGCTCCAACATGTAGGTGACTTCATGCACCAACCTAGAACCTCCCTACCACCCTATAATGATCAGAAATAAGAAAAGAGTGGAATCACATACTAGGGACAATGATCCACGATACAATATGATTCACAATGATTTTCTTGACTAGACCACTCACCCAATCACACTATGACCTGCAACAATGATACTCAATACCTCCCAACAATGATACTCATACCCTCCAACAATGATACATTATCCAACAATGATACTCAATACCCTCCAAAAATGATACTCATACCTTCCCAACAATGATACTCATACCCTCCAACAATGATACATTATCCAACAATGATACTCATACCTCCCAAAAATGCCTCTCCAAATCTAGGCAGGTTGACTCTTTTACAATTTTACAGTGATGATTTTTACAATACTGACTTTTGACACGACCTGATACTTGACTTGACATTGCTTCTTTGAACACTAGCAGCTGTTGAGGTATTGTTATGATTGCTTCAAGTAATGGTACTTTGGTGTTGCATTGTCCTTCTAGAATGTGTATGAGTTATCCTATTGTGTCCTCCTTCCTAAAAATTCATTAATGAACAATACCCAAACCAATATACAAACAAAATACTTACATTGTCCTAAAAACCATATGCCAGAGAAATATTCAAAATTCAAATGTAAATAAGTTCAACATTTATGAACAAAAGCCAATCAAACATACATACAAAATAATTACAATGTCCTGCAAAAACACATGTTAAAGATGATATTCAAATTAAAATTCAAACATTAATCATACATACCTTGTTGTAGCAGAATTACCCTTGATTGTTGATGTGTTGTCCTTACTGCAGTGATCCTTGAATGCATATTTTTTCTTGCCTTCTAGAAGCTCGATATTGAATCTGTTGTATCTATGTAATTTCATATCTCAAAGTTTTGAAATTGTGTCCAGTGGCAACTCTTTGAGTCCTCTTTCCAACCCTGTAGGTAAGATCAATATTGGATTCTTCAAGGAATAGTTATGCCCAATATCCTACGATGACCTGATTATAGACTGGTTTAGTAGATCGAACTTGTACGAAGTGCCACGTGTCACTGTTTCAACCTTTGGTCCTAAAGATGATTCCCAACAAACTACAACCCATCCTATTTCTATAACATTTTATGAAATTTGAATCCAATGCTCAGAGAGAAAGTTATGAAGATTTTCCCAAGGTCACTTGTTTAACATGAAATTCGGGAGCCTGCAAAAACCCTAACTTCCTTAGATCATATCTCCGAAAATATAGTGAACCAGTATATGAAATTAGGACACGTGCTTCATCAGGATTTCAGCTCAAATGGGTTTTTTTTTCAGCATCTGAAGATTTGAAGAAAAAAAATGTTATAGCAAAAATTCCACGATGACCTATTTTGAGTAGCGAAATCCTTACATGAGGAGGATATGAGGGTCACAATTTGTATAAATGATAAGGTTGATAGGGTCTTCAACAAGTGAAAATTGGAAGGATTTTAGGAGCTTAAAAAATTATTAATTATTGAATATTAAATTACCACAACTAAGGATTAGTGTCATGCCACAGCGCCATGGGGTTTTAGCCCGCTAACTGGTTTACTAACTTCAAACACGAATATCTCTAAAAACTTGAATAATTACCTGGCGTGCCATATATAAACAAAAACATATCGATAAGTAGAAACCATCCAAAATATCCTTGACTTGGAATAGAGTAAGTTGTCAGGTCAAAGTTCCCATGCAAGATCGGGGTAGCCCCTGGTGCTGCTTGGGTTGACATCAATGACAACAACTAATCAACAATCCCCCCCTTTAGCATTGATGGAAACACAAGTACTCCCCCTGCGATCATGACACCTCTTCCTACAACATTCTCCCCTTCTTTGTCATCAATGGAAAAGGGTAACTCACCCTAACAAACATCATCTCGTGGATCTGTACACACCTCAACTCCCATTTTTTTTACTTAGTGAGATAAGAAAAAGAGTCTAATGAGAACTTGGGAGAATCCCAAGCTTTAGGCGAAGATACTCAAATTCTTCACGAGGTAATGGCTTGGTAAATATGTCAAAAATTTGTTCCTTTGTGCCAACATATTCAAGCTTAATATCATTTTCGATGACCTGCTCTCTAACAAAATGATATTTGATTGGAATGTGATTTGTTTTGGAAAGCATCACAAGATTCTTCCAGATACTGATGGCACTAGTGTTATCGCAAAATATGGGAATAGGATCATCAAACTTGACTTGAAGATGTTGCAAAGTTTGCTTCATCCAGAGAACTTGAGTACAACAAGATGCTGTCATGATATATTTTGCTTATGCTGTGGATAACGAGATTTAAGATTGATTTTTACTTAACCATGAAGCAAGGAAACCACCTAGATAGAATGCTGCTCCATTGGTACTCTTTCAATCATCAACACTTCCTGCCCAATCTGCATCTGTATAAGCTTAGATAGCTAGATTATTTCCTTTGGGATACCAAAAAACATATTCTATTGTGCCCTTAAGATATTAGAGAATTCTTTTGATGACAATAATATGATATTCTTTTGGTGCTACTTGTAATCTTTCTACTTGTCCAACTTCCTGCATTACGTCTGGCCGAGAAGCTATCACATATAGAAGACTGCCAATCATAGATTTATACAACCTCTTGTCCACATCCTTTGATGAACCATCTAAAATTAACTTGCAACCTGTTACCATTGGGATGAGGACAGGCTTGCAATCTTCCATCTTGAATTTCTTGAGAATTTCCTTGATGTACTTGGTTTAATACACAAATATTCCTTTATCCTGCTGAGATATCTGAAGCCCTAAAAAGTATGTTAGCTCGCTAAGAGACATTTCAAACTCACTTTTCATGTTTGTGGAATTTTTTTTACTTAATCTGTCATCGTTGCTTCCAAAAATTATATCGTCTACATATACCTTGACAATTGTTAGGTTATATTGATCCACTTTCACATAGAGATTGTTGTCAGTGCTTCCTTTCTTGAATCCTTGTTGATATAGATATCCATCAAGACGAGCATACCAAGATCTAGGAGATTGCTTGAGACCATATAGTGCCTTCTTTAATCTTTAGACACGGTCTTCCTTTTCAGAGAGCAAAAAACCTTCGGGTTGTTCAATGTAAACTTCTTCTTCCAATTCACCATTTAGAAAGGCTGACTTAACATGCATTTGGTAGATCTTGATTTTTCTTGAGCATGCATAAGCGAGAAACATTATGATAGCTTCCATTTTGGAAATGGTAGCAAATTTTCTCTTAAAAATAAATTCCTTCAACTTTTGCATATCCTTTGTAGAATTATCTTGCCTTATTCTTGGTAACTTGTCCATCCCCATTCAATTTGTTTCTGAAGACCCATTTAGTTCCAACAACATTTTTATCCTTTTCTCTTGGAACCAATTCCCAAGTATCGTTCTTCTCAATTTGATCCATTTTTTCATTCATAGCTATGTTGGTGTCCCAAAATGTCCTATTTTTCACCGTTTTCCCATCATAAAACCCCAAAATTCTACCTCTGTTTCATCTCCTTAAACCACTTCTATCTTTCACTAGTCCAAGAAAAGACACCTATTTCCACAAATGCTTCATTGTTCATGTTTAGAATTTATTAGGTTTTTAATTAATTATTTTTAATATATTTCATGCCTTTAGTAACGTCTTCAAACTTATGTTTACTTCCTATAATTATTTTATAAGGTTAAGGTATTAATTGTAATGTAGCTTGATCTAGTGCAGGAATCTTCCTGCACCTCCGCAGGCAAACACCTGTCTCGAGATCTCCACAACCGTTTGCTCACGCCATGAGGGAACCTTGCCACATCACTCAGATTAGTTGCAAATATCTAGAGATCGAACTGAAGTGGAGGATTGTCAAAGATTATATTGAAGATATGGTCCATGGCCAACGTTTTTTTCGTATCTTGATATAGTCGAAAGGATTAATATTGTAAAGTCGTTTGGTGGGCAGTCCAGCCGAGAGGCTTGATTTGGGAAATGGTTGTGTAGATTTGTTATGGCCATGAGCCGAGGACTGTATATAATGTAATCCATAGGTAGGAATAGGTTAGAGATAGCAGTTGATAGCAATTCTAGTGATAAGGCTTGTAATTTTGTTGTCGCCCAAGTTCTGGGATGGACTCGGATCTATTATGTTATTTGCTAAATTGAATTAATAGAACGAGGTTGTGGCATGTTTCATTCACCCTTCGTTTAAATTTCTATTTGATGATTTGATTTAGCTATTGAAGAGTCTCATTTCTTAAGAGGGAAACGAGCTAGTTGGCTAGGGCCCAACCAACCCAGCTCGTTTACCCCCTTCGTTTTCGTTGCTTGAAAGGTGTGTTAAATTATTTAATTGCAAAAGTGTGGCTTGAGTTAAGTTCCTTTTCTTGCACATGAATTTTAGCTTCTATTAAGGTGTGAATGGATCCATTTATGTGAAAGTTAATTTCAGTTCATTTATTTCTGCAATTTCCTTTTCAAGATTTCTTTCACCTGGATCGAGCAGGAAGTCTGATCCTGCACCACTGCACGTTGGTTTTTGTACTCCGTTTTTACATAGTTCATTTTACAACAAGCATTTCATTCTTTTCCTTTACGCAATTTAATTTATTTCTGCAAACAATTTTGACATCAAAAGGAAGTGTCTCCGATATTGAAAATTAAATTCCTAAAATGATTAAAGATGACTTGATAAAATGCACGGAAACATTGTTGCATAGTCTTGATTTATTTCTGCACTTTACAATTTCTAGGAAAAGGATTGAAAGTTATTTAAGTTATCATAGTGAACTTTATTTTCTAAAGTCGGATTTAATTTCATGCAAAGTACATTTGACAGAAGTTGATTTGCTTTAAGTTTTCAAAGCTTGTCCTTATTTCAGTTGTTTATTCACAATTTGCAAGGTTCAATTAATTAAAATAATTTCCTTTCGTGTGCAACTGATTTCAAAAGTTTGCTTACATTTGCAATTTATTTTATAGTTAACAGGCTCTTTATTTTCTCAAAATCGATAACTTGGTGTAGGAAGTTATGTTCCGGTACAAGAACCAATACCTTGTTACAGGAACAGAGCACTCTAATCCTTTTGGCTTTGATCCCCTACATGAAGACATAAGTCTTCAGTAAAGTACAAAGTATACTTTTCACAGAGAGTTATGTGCCTGCACTTGTGCAAGCGGATTGTAGTATTGCAGGAATGACTCGTGTGAGAAGGAAAATCGTTAGAAGGTAGGCTCTCTTAAGGGCCCACTTGTTGAAACAACCAAGTACCTCTACTGGAGACAAAAATAGGCTTTCATTCAGCAGTTAAGATTGATCAAAATCTATGTGAATGTTCCTTTATTCAACTCTTCCGTAGATGCGTTTTTTTACATTCCAACATTAGAATTTCTTTGGTGTTAATTTCCTTTGAAACTTTTTATTTGATTCTGCAAGGAATATAAAATAGGAAAATTTCATACCACTTCTAGCATTTCCTGTGCTTCGTCTCTAAGTTTACAAACCCCCAAGTTGACAATTAAGTGTTGAGGTTGCTTAAGTGCAATCCCTGCACCCAGCATTTTGGCGCCGTTGCCAGGGAGGCGATTTGAATTGGTAAGAATTTTATGTTTTTTTGAAATAGGGGTAAGTCTGATATTATTTTTTTGTAATGTGCTTCTATTGTTCAGTGTGTTTTTATTGATTGAAGGAATTTATAGGTGCTGAGTTATTATTTTGATTTTGCATCATTTTATTGAAGTTTTTGTTTTGTCATTTTTTTTAAATGAATGCCTAACAGAGGTAAGGGTCCGAAGCCCACTAAGGGTAGAGGAAATACTAGTAAATATGAAATTAATTCTCACATTGGGCCTTCTCTTGCAGGAAGGAAGTCCAAACAAACCCAGATTCATCACGTAGGTACAGTCTACTTGGACTCTGGCAACAACAATCCAGGTGTGACTCAACCCACAAAGGGGAAGAAGGAGACTATTAGAACCCATAGTCAGCCTTCTTAGCCTATTGAGAGCGGTTCATGTGAAGGAAAAACAATGGAAGATCAGGAAGAAAATGCATAAGGGACTGGAGAAAACCAGGTAAATGAGGAACAATACACTTTTGGATTTCTGATTGTGGATCCTGATACAGTTGTACAAATGAAGAATATTGCACCATAATCTCTTCCTCATTTTTATGGTAAAGTGCATGAAGGCCCAGACTATTTTCTATTTGAGTTTGATATTTTTTGTAGGAGTTATTATTATTCAACTGAAGCCCAAAAGTTCAAGTTTTTTCCAGCCACTCTCAAGGACGCAACATTACGCTGGTTCATGGGATTAGGAGGAAACACTATAGCTTCCTGTGTGCAGATGAAGGGAGTGTTCTTATCGAAATGTTAGGAATATTGTAAAAGAGTCATTCAAGACGAAATATTTACTATTGTGAAAAATGATGATGAAACTCTAGAGGACTACTTAGAAAGATTCCCGTATATCTTACAAAGGTCAAAGCACAAATTTTATTTAAGTACCATTAGAACCTTGTTCTTACATGGACTTACTGATGATCCTAGGAATAATTTGAATTTGTTAGGACAAGGGGATATTGCTCAAAAATATTTTGATCAAATCTGTGACTTATGCATGAAATTCTCAAGGAATCAATATAGATCTGGTAAAGGAATTCATAATAGAAATAAACAAACCGAATCTACTGATGCTATGATTATTGGACTAGAAAATAAAATGGATAACATGAAAATTGAGATAATGAATACTTTTAGCAAGCAAATAGACTCTTTAAAATTTCATAAAAAATTTGTATAAGAATAAGGGTCATTGTCCATTTTCTGTCCTAAATGTAGAAAAAAACATCATTTGAGAGAGTGTCCTCTTAATATAAAAGAAACTAATAAATGTGTGATTTGTGTAGAGAACCATGCCACGGAGAAATGAATATCCATACCTGGGCTGAAAGTTGTTATTGAAGGAGGGAAACCTGAAGTCGAACTATTGTATGCTATGGGAGCACGAAGAAATTGGCCTTAGGTAAGTGCAGATATGGTTCCTGAACTTCCACCGCATTTTTTTGGTTATAATGCACATTCATATTCCTATCCTAACACTAGTCACTCTCAGCATTGGCAGCATGGGAACCAATATCAATATGGAAAACCCTCTCAATCTTGGCAACAAGGAAGGAGAGGGCCAAACCATTCACACCATTCCTATCCGTCACCTATGTAGTCATACCCACCTACATATGCACCTTAGCCAATGTCTCAACCGTCATTACCTCAGTTGAGTCAGCCTACACCACCATTGCCTTGACCTCCACCATTTTTATCTCCTCAGCTGCCTGCTCAAGCTCTACCCAATCATAATAACAAAGCGGTACAAATTATCTATTCCGTGAACCTGATTTTATCATTCAAATACCATTCTATGCCAGTTGGAGTCAATGATATCTAATTCAGTTCGGGGAAGAAGGTAACCTCAGAAAAGTAGAAGAAACCCATGGTTATTATTAAGGAGAAATGGGAAGAGGAAACTCCTAACCATTCTACGAGAGGTGTCACCATTCAGCCTATCCCTATACCTTCTGAGTCTTTTCCATCCTCTTCCAACAGGCCTCCCTTTCCAGAGAGGCTAGTTGTGGAGAAGAATGGCCCTATTCCTGAGTCTAGCTTGACTTCTGAGCTTAGGAACCTTTTCATAAAGGTACCTTTACTCCAAAATATCAAAGATATCCCCATCTTTAACAATATCATTAGGTAACTCTGCCTCAAGAAGCCAAGAAGTAGAATATTAGAGCCTAAAACTATTTAATTTGTTGGTAGAGAAGCAAAGTTGTTGGCGAGATGTGTTTCCATGGAGAAATATATTGATCTTAGAAACCCTATTGTCTCTGTTAAGATAGGTGATGTCCTTATCTCTAATGTACTTATAGACCCGAGGGCAGCCATTAATGTCATGACCAAAAACCATGGATCAAATTGGATTGTCTCATCTTCATCCTACTCCCACTGTGCTTGAATTGGAAGACAAATCTAAAATCAAGCCAGAAGGGGTGTTGGATGATGTGATCGTTTCATTAGATTCTTGGGAATATCTCACAGAATTCATTGTGCTTCAGCCAAGGAATCTGGTGGGAGGGCATCCCTTGATCTTGGGACGACCATGGCTTGCTACAACCGATGCCTATATTGGATTCTATTATGCTGACATGTATATTTCCCATGGAGATTCTAAGAAAAAGGTCACCTTGTATCCACCTTCTAGATCCATTTAGGACCTCTGAGACACTTTGTGGTTAGATTACAACAGTGACAAGGAGACTCAGTCTATTTCCCTAATACATCATTATGTTGAGTCCTTACAAGAAGGTGAGATTCAAGAATTCCTGAATAATCTAGACACTATGCCTAATTTTGAGCCATTGAGCCAAATCTTCAGTTTAGATTTTATAGAGAGTCACGAATCTCATCCTTCCTTACCACTTTCTTTGACCACAACTCTGAGTGATCTTGAGCCTGATACCACTCTTGTTGGGATTAGTCTGGGAAAATCCTTGCATATCAGTTCAGATCTGGACTTATCACAACAAGAGCAGCTTGTGAACTTGTTACAGAACCATCTTGATGCCTTTGCATGGGGTTATAAAGATATGAAAGGCATCCCTCCTGAAACCTGTACACATCATATCTATATTGAGGATGGAGCCCGACCTGTCCGACAACCCCAAAGGCGTATGAATCCGGCTCTAAGAGATGTTGTAAAGGAAGAATTGAAGAAACTCTTGGATGTTGATTTTATCTATCCCATTTCTGATAGCCAATGCATATCTCCATTGGTATTAGTCTCGAAGAAATTGTTGGGAAAAATACTGAGAGGGGGGGGTGAATCAGTATTTAGGGAAAACTGAAACTTTTTACTTTTTCATGCTCTAAAACCCATACGCTACTTTGCTGAAGCCAACTAGCGTATACATGCGGATATCCTTCATAAAACTCGCGTATACAAAGAGATCTAATTATGCCATTAGTTCTTCACTTATATCATTCCATCATTCATTCATTAGATGTTCTATAAACAGTAAACATGTGCAGTAAGAACAGAATAAACCATCACACAAGCATCACACATGAACACCAGGATTTTTTAGGTGGAAACCCAAGTCGGGAGAAAACCACCGCTGCAGTTGCTCAGCCTTCAATATTTTATTATAGAGAAAACATCTTACAACATATGTGTTGGTGCAGACTCCTACCAGCACGCAGGCACCCACCTGCGCTCGTTTACCAGCCTCTCCTCGAAGGGAGCTCCAACCCCCTGACTCGTTTACCAGCCTCTCCTGGAAGGGAGCTACGACCCCCTGATCTCGTTTACCAGCCTCACCTGGAAGGGAGCTACAACCCCCTGACCGAAGGCTACAACCCTCAGCACCACCTTGGACCACGTTTCATCAATTTTCACACTGGATCCAACAACTTCAATAGAACAACATTTGCAGGCCACGTTTCATCATATTTTCATACTGGACCCTTTCCATACTTTTAAGCACAAACACACATCACCAACAGATACTTATCAATCCAGACAACACAGATCAGACAGTAGTGATACAACAGAATAGATCAGATGTTCCATACCCCATGCTTCAGCAAACGCTAGTTTGCATATGCTCTTTCACTTCACTGATGTCGCGTATATACGCGCTTTAGTCCACACAAACCAGCGTATACTTCTGTATGTATTTCATTGCGCATACGCGCTTTCTCTTCAGAGAAGCCGCGTATATACGCGCTTCCTCCGCGGCGAAGTAGCGTATAGATCTTCAATCATTACAGAGCAGCATACTTCTTCAGATCAGATATTCAGTTCAGATTTACCCTTTCACTTCAGACAGATGTTCGCCTAGATGTTCGCCTCATCACAGATCTAGGCCTTCCATAAGCAGATCTAGTAAATACAAGAGCAATTCAGATCTAGATCTCCTTCTTCATCATTGGTGCATCATACATTCAGATTTATCATTCAAGTGTAACCCTTTCCATTCAGATATACTTCAGAGAGAAGTATTCATTCAAGCTCAGACATCTTGCACCCACACTCATGATTTGCACAATGAATTTCTTCTCCTTATATAGGTTTACCCTTTTTCAATACCATGAGCCAAAACCACATTACTTCCGATGGTATTCCCGGACGGGGTCATTTAGACGAATCATTACCCAATACAATGGGTCAATACCATGGTAGTTGCCCCTGATTTTGTACTTTTGAGCGCTTTGCTCATACGCGACTTGGAACGTTCCTTCGCGCGTGCATACGCGTTCTTCTTTAGAAAAATCTGCGTATACCAAGAGACATACTCTTCTTTTTCATCAAGATTTAGCACATGCTAAAATCCTTTCTTCATTGCTTCGTCGATATGCATCGTAGATACATCGATTTCCTTCATCAAGAACATATTCTATCAAGCACAACTTCATCTAGTAAGCTCATTATCTTCATCAAGAGGGTTGGGTTTTCATGAACACCACACATCATTTACCAATTCTATCAAGTCAAGAATAACTTCATCAGGTAGATTGCCATCAAGGACAACATATGTCAACAGTCGCATGTCTTCATCTTCATTCAGTGGGGTGCCATCAAGGACAACACTCTGCATCATATTTCCAACAATCTCCCCCTTTGGACTTGATGGCAACCACGATGGTGTTTGATCACCACAACAGATAGGCACATTAAGAATACAAAGACACCATGTCACTCTCTCCATTTTTTGACACCATTCTTTCTCTTCATTCAAACACCATGTCACTCTCCCCCTTTGACATCAAGGGCAAAGGGCGGATTAAAACCAACATACTCTCCCCCTTTTCTCCTCATGTGGAAGAAGCGTTCTGCAGATCTGATATGTACTGAAGTGACCAAGCTCCCCCTGAGTTCATGCTGAATCTTCAAACATATTTTTCAATAAAGTACATGACTCTATGACCTTCCTATCACCAAAGACTCATACTTACAACAAATATCCAACCAAGTGGATTTACATATGAGACTCAAGTACCCAACCAAGTGGGTTTACAAATTTTAACCTGGGCCTACCCAACTAAGTGGGTTTACAAAATTGACACAACTACCCAACCAAGTGGGTTTACAAAATTGACAAGTCCTTACATGACTGAATATTACAAGTTTTACATCAAGGGTCTCAACATGATCTTTTCATCAAAATACAAATATGACTTTAAGACCAACACCAGAAAGTCCTCAAGAAAGAGAACCTATTTCAGAACCATCATAATGCCAACAATGCATTATACTAAATATTGCTACTGCCTCTGAATCTGTCCATCCAAGCAACCTTTCCATATGACTAAGGCTCCCCTTAGTTTGTGCATCCTGAACACTTTTACCAACAAATCATCAAGGCATCTTTATCAAAACATTAGAAATAGAATTATGAGAACTGGAACACCACCAGAGATACCAAAAAGTATCAGAGATACCAAACAGCACCTGTACCGTGTCAAGAGAGTCGACTCCAACAGAAATTTGTCAAGAATCGTACACGCGGTTTTCCGTGCATGAAATCGCGTATATACGCGACTGTGTTTCAGGAAACCCGCGTATCCAATTCCATCTTCTAGATTTTAACCAGATCTGATCCTCTGTGAGAAAAAGACAGTGTTCAGCTTCTTTTGAATGCTTCACTGGACTACAGATAGATAGAACAGTGTAGTTGTGTCTTCAAGCGTCATCCAAAGGTTGTAGCATAAGCACATTAGTAACCAAGCCTTCATATTCTTTGCAGCATCAATACAATCTTTCCAAGAGAGATTATCATACCAAAACAACATCTTCAAATATGTGTCAAGCAATCATCCAAGTGGTCCAACATCATCAAGATCTTCAAGATTTAACATGAAGTAACATATGTAGGCAAAATATCTTAACCATAGTAACAAAGCTCTGCATGATTTATTTCTGAATCAAACGACTTCCAACTCATCCATGTGTGAACACAAAAGATACTTTTCAGTAAACCGGGATCAAAATCTCATCATAATAAACTATGTACCAAGTCATCATTAAGCATGAGTATCACAATAACCAAAAATAAGCAGTCATATTGCCAACAATGCAATCATTAGTATTCAACCTGCTGCTCCCCCTGAACCAGTGCTCTTCCTTAACTTGTGCAACCTGAAAACCTTCATCAGCAACAATCTCTATATGATCTGTCCTTATCTCTGAATTATAAGACTTACATCTCAGCAACGAATTCTTTTCATCAAAAAGCAAACAAGACTCATCCATAATCTTTTACATAAGAAACCAAATATCATATCATCATTAGAATTGAGACACTAGATTGATACTGCGTCAATAATCCAGTTATTTAACAGTCAAACTGATGTTCCCCCTGAACCTCTGCTCCAGATCTTCATCTATCATAAAAATTCTCTTATCATCAAAGCATACGCCACTGTGTCTGCTGAAACTCGCGTGTATACGTGACTTTTGTTCATATAACCCGCGTATGGAAAGTGAAGCATAGAAATTTTCACATTCCTTCATCTCCCCCTGAACTTGTACTTCCTGTACCTGTCTTCTTCATATTAGATGCTCTATCAGAAATACATATAACCAGAATAATCAAATCAACCATGAGAGACATCATATTTCTCCCTCCGTGACGATACATTACTAAATCTCATAATGTATCCCACATCATTCTATGAATAATAAGAAAAGTAAGCTTCTGGCGAGATGACTGGCAGTAGGGTCGAATTCCACGCTCGGGGACGGCCCTCCATCTTATTCCGCATTTGTTTGAAATTACTATTTGTGTGTCAGAAGTTATCCAATTTCTCAGATCTATTCATCCTGCATTCTTTTCTACATGTCCATACTTGTTACAAGTATAGAATCTTATGTGACCAGAAAAGTAAGCATAAGGATCATAATGTGTTGTTCTATTCTTCCTTCTATTGCAATCAGCTGCTTTATGACCATACTTGCTGCATGAAAAACAATATCCCTTGAAGAAACCATAGTACCTTTCTGTGTAGAATCTGTTTGTTTGTGACTGAAACAATCTGCTTCTGCAATTGGCTGCAACATGCCCATAATTATGACATTTAAAGCATTCAACATTATTGAATGATTTCCTTTGAGTGTTCATGATGATTGTTGGTACATCAGGTTTTGCATTGACATCCTCTGAATTTTTGGCACTTCCTTGTGAGCTAGATTCTCCTTTAACAGTTCATGGAAGCCAAGACCATGTTTGATAGTAGGAGACCTTTGATTACTCAGAATATTGTCCAAAATATTAGTACTATCATGAAACTTCAACAGTTTTACCTTTTCTTCTAATTTTCCTTTGAGAATGTTTACCTCAACCTCCAAGGCTTGACATTGCTTTGTCATGTTTTCTTCTTTCCTTCTTCCATCTTCTACTTGATCATTCAGATTTAGAATCTCTTCTTTCAGCCAATTTTCGTTTTCTTCACATGTTTGTTCCAGCTCTTCATTCTTCTTATTTGATTTTTCCAGATCTTATCATCTTCGAGAGAGATGATTTCTGCCTGCTGTCTTCCTTTTCAAATGACAAAGAGGTTCTTCATTCTTCCTTTATTTCGATGCTTCAAGATCTGCTTTGTAGAAAGATGATCGTTAGCCTTCAAGTCCTTCATTCTTCTTGCTTGAAATTTAGAGATCTCGTATTTAGCTTTTCTAATTTTGCTTCTAGTTCTTTAATTCGATTGGATGCATAAGCATGAAACCTTTGATACTTGTCCACCTGTCCATTCAACATTTCTATTTGATCTTTCATTTGAGAGATCATCTCTTTGTAAATGGAATCTTTCTTGTCAATTTCCTTTTGTTGTTCTTCAACTTTGATCTTGATAGCTTCTTCTAGATCCACAACTTTACTTTCGCTATCTTCACTATTGTTTGCACAAAGAAGAGTATTACAAGTGGCCTTCTTCTTTTCATTCTTTTCCATGAGTATTTGTAGAGCTTCGTCAGAAACTTCTGGATCCATACCGTCACTTTCACTATCATAATATTTGCACATGAAGTTAAGTAAGAGACAAGAACAATG
Source organism: Pinus albicaulis (assembly GCA_034641835.2). Taxonomy (NCBI): domain Eukaryota; kingdom Viridiplantae; phylum Streptophyta; class Pinopsida; order Pinales; family Pinaceae; genus Pinus; species Pinus albicaulis. The sequence goes on from CM076583.1 coordinate 1,101,860,719, forward strand.
ATTAATACTTGGTTCATCTTCTTCAATTTTTGCTATACATGATTTCTGAGGTATCTTCTTGTTTCAAGTAGCCTTCTTCTTTTGCTTGTTAGCCATGAGCACTTTCAGATCTTGGTCAGAATCTTCTTCATCTTCACTGGACACTTCATCATCATCTTCTTTTGCATAATAACTCTTTCTCTTTTCAAATTGTTTCCCTTTACCATTGTTTTTCTCTATAAGGGCATTTAGCAGCATAGTGACCAACTTTTCCACACTCAAAACATTTGAATGGAAGCTTACCTTTGAATCTTCCAGTACCTAGTTGGAGCTTTCTCATGAAATTTGCTTCTTCTTCATCGGATATATAGCCGGATTCTTTGAAGACTTCCTTTTCCTTTCCTTTTGTAGATGCCTTAAAAGCAGTTTCTCTTATTTGAGAAGGACCTCCTTGTCTCATTTCAAAGGAAGTCAGAGTACCATGTAATTGAACAATAGTAAGCGTTTGCGCATCTTGCCTTTCTTCATTGCTTAAACTTTAGAGTCAAATTTTGAAGTCAAGGATCTTGTATGACCTTTTCAACCGCAGTAGCATCAGCGCAGGTTTCACCCAAATTTCTCATCCGATTTACAATATCATCTAGACGAAGAAAGAAACTGGCAACACTTTCATCACTATGCATCTTCAAATTCTCATATTCAATTCTAAGAGTTTGGAGTTTTGCATTTTTTACCTTTGTATCTCCTTCATAGCTCAGAATGATTTTGTCCCATATATCTTTTGCTGAATGTAGCCGCATCACTTTAGCAAATTCTGATTCAGACATGCTTCCCAGCAAAACATTTACTGCTTTGGCATTGATTTCATACGTCTTCCTTCACCGCATCAAGAGGGGAATACTTGTCGGATATTGATAGCCTTCTTCCACGATTGCCCATACATCTGCACCAAGACTTTGAAGATAATATTTTGTTCGTACCTTCCAGAATATCATATTTCTTCCATTGAATAGAGGTGGCTTTATAGACATTACCCCTTCTTGACTTCCCATTGCGACGGATCTCCTTCAAGCGATCAAGCTTCTGCAGAAGGACCTGCTCTGATACCAATTGTTGGGAAAAATACTGAGAGGGGGGGGGGGGTGAATCAGTATTTAGGGCATACTCAGAACTTTTTACTTTTTCACTCTCTAAAACCCATACGCTACTTTGCTAAACCAAACTAGCGTATACACGCGGATATCCTTCATAAAAATCGCGTATACACAGAGATCTAATTATGCCATTAATTCTTCACTTATATCATTCCATCATTCATTCATTAGATGTTCTATAAACAGTAAACATGTGCAGTAAGAAATCGTAATAAACCATCACACAAAGCATCACACATGAACACCAGGATTTTTAGGTGGAAACCCAAGCCTGAGAAAAACCACCGTAGTTGTCACCTTCAATATTTTATTATAGTGAAAACATCTTACAACATATGTGTCGGTGCAGACTTACCGCACGCAGTGCACCCACCGCGCTCGTTTACCCCTCTCCCGGAAGGAGCTCCAACCCCCCGACTCGTTTACCAAACTCCTTTCTCTCCCCGGAAGGAGCTACGACCCCCTCGCTCTCGCTTACTACCCTCTCCCTGGAAGGGAGCTACAACCCCCTGACTGAAGGCTACAACCCTTAGCACCTCTATGGACCACGTTTCATCAATTTTCACATTGGATCCAACAACTTCAAAAGAGCACAACTTGTAGGCCACGTTTCATCATATTTTCAGACTGGACCCATTCCATACTTTTAAGCTCAAACATACATCATCAACAGATACTTACCAATTCAGAAAACTCAGATCAGATAGCAGTAATACAGCAGAACAGATCAGATGTTCCATACCCCATGCTTTAGAAAACCCTAGTTTGCATACGCGCTTTCACTTCACTGATGTCGCGTATATACGTGCTTCCTTCCACACAAACCAGCGTATACCTCTGTACATATTTCATTGCGCATACGCGCTTTCTCTTCAGCGAAGCCGCGTATATATGTGCTTCCTCTACGGCGAACTAGCGTATAGATCTCTAATTATTATAGAGCAGCATATCTCTTCAGATCAGATATTCAGTTCAGATTTACCCTTTTACTTCAGACAGATGTTCGCCTCATTTCAGATCTAAGCCTTCCATAAACAGATCTAGCAAATGCAAGTACATTTCAGGTCTAGATCCCCTTCTTCATCATTGGTGCATCTTATATTTAAAACTATCATTCAATTGTAACCCTTTCCATTCAGATCTACTTCAGAGAGAAGTATTCATTCAAGCTCAGACATCTTGCTCCCACACACATGATTTGCACAATGAATTTCTTCTCCTTTTATAGATTTACCCTTTTTCAATACCATGAGCCAAAACCACATTACTTCCGATGGTATTCCTGGAAGGGGTCAATTAGGCGAATCATTACCCAATACAATGGGTCAATACCATGTTGGTTACCCCTGGTTTTGCACTTTTTGAACGCTTTTGCCCATACGCGACTTGGAACGTTCCTTTCTGCGTGCATACACGACTTTCCCTAGGACAATCCGCGTATACCAAGAGACATACTCTTTTCATCAAGATTTAGCACATGCTGAAATCCTTTCTTCATTGCCTTCTGTACATACTGTAGATACATCAGATTTCCTTCATCAAGAACATATTCTATCAAGCACAACTTCATCTAGTAAGCTGCCATTATCTTCATCAAGAGGGTTGCCTTTCACGAACACCACTCATCATCATTTACCAAGGCTATCGAGTCAAGAATAACTTCATCAGGTGGATTGCCATCAAGGACAACATATGTCAACAGTCGCATGTCTTCATCTTCATTCAGTGGGTTGCCATCAAGGACAACACTCTACATCATATTTCCAACAGAAATATGGGAGATGGCGCATTTGCATTGACTATAAAGAATTAAACAAATCCACTCTCAAAGATTGCTTCCCCCTTCCTTTCATCGATCAGGTTCTCGATACCCTTACAGGTAAGAAGTACTTCTCTTTTCTAGATGGCTTTAGTGGTTATAACCAGATACAGATTGCACTCGAGGATCAGGACAAAACCACTTTGACATGTCCATGGGTTAAATTCACATATCGAGTGCTTCCCTTTGGGCTATGTAATGCCCCATCTACCTTTCAAAGGGAAGTCTTGGCTATTTTTGCTGACCTTGAGTGTGTAGAAATTTATATGGATGACTTTTTTGTGTTTGGTGATTCATTTCAGGAGGCCCTAAAAAATATAGAAAAAGTTCTTCTTCATTGCCAAGAAGCCCATATTGCCTGGAGTGATAAGAAATGCATATTAATGTGCAAGGCAGGGGTGGTGCTTGGCCATCTTTTTTCTAACAAAGGTATCCAGATTGACCCTGCTAAGACAGTGATTATTTTGAGTCTTCCTACACCCAAAACTCAAAGGGAAATGAGAGGTTTTCTAGGATATGCGGGCTACTATAGGAGATTCATTGAGAACTTTTCTAGGATATCTACCCCCCTTTTCCAACTTTTAGCCAAGGATAGTGAGTTTTTCTGGTCCATAGCTTACCAACAGTCCTTTGAGACGTTGAAGGAAAAATTAGTATAGGCACCAGTTTTGAGAGGAACAAACTGGTCCCTGCCATTTCATATTTCCTTGGATGCCTCAGATACTTCTATTGGCGCAACTTTAGGACAATAGGAAGACAAAAAATCCTATGCCATCTATTTTATCAGCAAAAAATTGTCACCTGCCAAATTGAATTACACAGTTACTGAGAAAGATTTTTTAGCTATAATTTTTGCAATTAGTAAATTCAGGCACTACATTACAGGATATGAAGTATTTGTGCATACTGATCATTCCACAATAACATATTTGATGAATAAACCATTAAATAGTGGTAGAGTGACTAGGTGGTTGTTATTATTACAGGAATTTAATATTACTATTGTTGATAGAGCAAGGAAATCCAATGTAGTAGCAGACTATCTTTTGAGATTAAATAATCTTGGTGAAGTAATTCCTGTTGATGATGATTTTCCAAACAAACATATTTTTGTTGTGTCAACATATTCCCCATGGTTCGCTGACATAGCTAACTATTTAGTCACTGGAAAAACATCACCTCACTTATCCGCTCGAGAAAAGCGGAATATTATTAAGAAAAGTGCTACATATTCCTAGGTTCAAGGAGACCTCTTTTACAGTGGACCAAATCTCATTATCCGTAGATGTATAAGAGAGGAAGCAGTGTTTGATATTCTAAAATATTCCCATGATGAACCTTGTGGAAGTCACTTCCCTAATAAGCGGATTGTATATAAAATATTACGCGCTGGATATTTTTGGCCATCAAGGATGACAAAAAATATGTCAAGTGGTGTGATAGCTATCAGCAAGTAGGCCAACCTAATCAAACCAATGAAATTCCTTTATGTCCTCAAATTATGATTGAGCCTTTTTAAAAATGGGCAATTGATTTCGTAGGACCAATAAATCCAACATCATTATATAACATATTTTGGTTTGTATAGATTTTGTTACAAAATGGGTAGAAGCTAAAGCTGTTTATTTTGCCACAGAAAAATTTGTTGTTGATTTTCTTTTTACTAAAATCTTTACTAGATTTGGTGTGCCTAGATAAATTGTTTTTGACAATGGTCTGCAGTTTATTTCTAATCTGGTATAGGGTGTGATGGAGAAGTACAAGATCCGACACAGGAAATATACACTATATCACCCACAAGTAAATGGTCAGGTGGAGTCCACAAATAAGGTGATCGAGTCCATCCTCACAAATATAGTCAATATGCATTGAAAGGATTGGGATAATAGATTGTCGGAAGCCTTGTGGGAATACTGAACCTCTTGGAGGAACAACACAGGACACACACCATATGAGTTGGTATACAGAAAACATGTCCTATTTCCGATAGAATTCGAGATTAAGACCTTCAGGACTGCAATCCAATTGGGACTTGATCTCTTTGAAGTACAAAAGTAGCATCTCCTATAGTTGAACGAGTTAGATGAATTCTGAAGGGATGTTGTTCAGCATAACATATTAATCCAACAACAACGCAAGAGGTGGCATGCCAAGTCCATTCAAAAGAAGCAGTTCCAACCAGGTGATTGGGTGCTCCTTTATGATTCTAGATTTAAATATTTCAAAGAGAAATTCCATACATGCTAGATGGGACCTTATGAGATTGTTAGAGTATTCAAGAATGGAGCGGTAGAGATCAAAACTATTGATGGACAAAATTCAGTATTCTTGGTAAATGGGCATAGATTAAAGGTATATTTTCAGCCCCTTGCCAAGAAAGATTTTACACAACAAGTCCAACAACAATTTGGAAAGGAAATGGTAGGTGGTAACATCAACCTGTTGAAGACATGATATTTTTTTTTCCTAAGAAAACTAATAAATAAAAATGAAATGAAAAAAAAAAAAAACTTTTTCTTGTAATTATGAAAATCGGTTGACTGACATGATTGAAGAAGGATCAACCTGAAAACTAGCTTGCTGGCAGGGAGATAAACATTTCAATAAAAACGGATTGTTGTTTGATCTTTAGATATGTTGGCTATCACCAAGAAGAAGTAGGTTCAATGAACCAAGCCCTTAATCAAGTTTGGGATAACTAGCATGGAGATTTTTACTGAAGTAACACTTAATTCCTGCTGCATTTACTTTTCCAGCACCAGTGCAACAAAAATTTACAGATAAAATTACACCCTTCTTGTATTTCCTGTTTCGTAATTTTCCACTATTTTCTTTTCTATGTCCCATAATGATTACCTTCCCTTTTTCTTGTAAGATCTATCCCATCTGATTTCATGAAATCCCTCTTTCTCCTTGAAATTTTTTCCCAATTCCATTTTCGTTTATCCCTCTCAATGGTACTGTTCTTGGAATCCTTGTCATAATGTTCCTTCCCATTTTGATTTTTTTTTCCCTTTCCCACTTATTTTCTCCCTCATAGATACATTTCAAGATCTTATGTAGTCAGATCTGAAAGCCATGCTCATGAAACACCAAAGAAATGGCGAATAAAAACCTCTTGTACATTCAGGCAAAATTTTTTTCCAATCGAGCCAAAGAACTAAGCTCTATCATAATTTTTGTGTTCCTCCTTTCTTCAACATCCTTAGTACAGGTATGCACATAATCGGCGCAAGAATATTAATGCAGGCACGTTGCAGTGCAAGCACGCGCCTGACTGTAAATACACAGTGCAAGAAACTACTTAACACAGTACATGAGCGCTTAATGTGAAATGATTATTGAAAATTATTTTTCCTGCAACTAAATTATTACCATGATAGATCATAGCATATATTATTCCCATTTTGATTATTACTTTGCGTTAGCATTTATTAGTTAGGAAGAAATTATTAAAGTGCAAGATGTTTGGGTTCGGAAATCTAATCTTTTTAATGAATGCCAAAGTACATATTAATTGAATCATGGAGATAATGTGGAATAGTACAGATTGTCCATAACCCTGTGATTACCCCTTCCGAAAAGACTTTCAATTACTCATTCATCATAATGATTACCTCATAACTCGATCATCTGACCGTTACACCGCCGCTAAAAAAGACTCTGCTTCCTCCAATTATTCTCGCTTGCCTATGGGAGAGTGGTATGTGTCAACGTCCATTTAAAAGTGGAGTTTTTAATGATTAATGGTGATTGGATGGACGAAATTAATTGGGTAGTGGACGACCAAGTCTCCGCCATAAAATTCTCAACAGATCTTTGTCTCTTTACCATGTGAAATCATTCTAAGACTGTGATAGGGAATTGAGGAGAATTCGAGTAAGATAGCACCCGTGAGAAGTGAGCCAACATCCTTGAAGGAAATTGAATAGATTGCAGAGTATAGGAACAGTCTTGCACTATTGCAAGAAATGGGATTCCTCCTATTCTTGTAGAAGTTCAATGGATATGATATGGTCATGGCCCTGTAGTTCATGAAAATGTTCGAGGATGGCTGAGCTAAGGTCGGATCCCTGGAGTTTGAAGTTATGGATGAGTCCATAGCGCAAGACACGGGAATTTCCAACATAGGGGAACAATGGTTTAAGAAGGAAAGGATTGAAAATAAGCAGTGTCGCCGGCTCATGGTTGACAAAAAAATGAAGGTCGATTGGAAGAAGGGAATTCAACACATCACCCTGCTTGGTAGGTGGCAAGACCTTCTCTACATTTTACATAAGTTCCTGACCTATGAGGGATGGTATTCCCTTAAATTTGTGTATCACTTTCGACTGTTGCTACATTTTGAGTCTGGGAAGCACATTAATTTCCTGCATTATCTACTCCAGAGTTTGGAGAAGATGGAAAAAGGAGTGCAGAATAGGAATGCAATACATGTCGAGTATAGAATTTAACACCATGGGCTTATTGCAATTTTGGTCAAGAAGGAATTGGAGGCTAAGGATATAGTCTAGGAAACATTTTTAAGGGAATTTCGGATGGGAAAATCTACTGGGGAGAGTGCAGGAAAGTCTGTCAGGACGAGTGCAAGCAAGAAGCGGAAGGCAAAAACCTGTACCCCTGCCAAGACAAAGAACATAATTCGACGAGTACATGCAGAGGAGAAGGTTGATGAAGGAACCCTATCCTTGGAAAAAGGAAGGTGACCAGGACCTCGACCAAGAAGAAGGTTTCTTCTTGGTCGAGCTCCCTAATTCTTATAGATGAGTCACCTCAAGATTCCCCTGAAGATCACAATATCTCAGTCTTGCGGACGCGGCAGCCAACACTGTGGTAAGTGAAGAGAATGAATAAAGATAAGACGACATCCTTTTTTCAAACTTTGTTAAAAAACTAAGGCAAAAGAAATCAACCCGGAGTACAAGTAAGGACCCGCTAGAGGGTCTAGAAGATGATGTGACGTAGTATGAAGACCCCCTCGACAATTTTTATGAGCGAGAGCCTGAAGCCCTTGCTGAATATTTGGATGAACATGGTAAAGGCCTTGATTGTTTGGATGAACAACGTAAAGGTACTAATGAATTGGATGAACAGGGTGTCACAACCCCTGATGAGTTGGAGAAATAACGTACTGAAGCCCCTGAGAATTTAAAAGTGCAGGGTACTAAAGACCCTGCTACAATAGACGTGGAGGATTCTAAAACCCTCGGTGCCACGAATTTTACTGGCACATAAGCGTTTGTTGACTTGATGCAAACACTGGACAACCAAGATCATTTTGATCTTGGCGATGATTGTACATGCCTCGAATCTGTTGCAGAAAGGGTGCCTCCACCTAGTGAGTTTGATGCACAAACCTCTGCCCTCTATCTCAACACTCGGATAGAAGACTTGGAATAGAAAATCCATGATTTGGAGGTGCTCAACCAGGTGATGAAAGAGAAAAACTGACAGTAGCAGGGTATGGTGGATTTTGTTGCAAAGGTTAAGAAGCAGAAGCGTGAATTAAATGTATGGAAGTACTGGGCTTCCAAATGCTACAAGCACCTCAATAAGGTGACTAAGAAATTGAAGGATGCCCAAGAAAAGAAGCCAAAGGTGGTAACAACAAGAATTATCATTCAATTGCAGGATCTAGGATGGCCCCTATTTTGAAGATTTTTTGCAGACAGGTAAAGGTTGTGTGAGGACACACAAAAGTTTAGGGATGGGAGGATGTTGGTGTCCCAAAATGTCCTATTTTTCACCATTTTACCATCATAAAACCCCAACCTTCTACATATGTTTCATCTCCTTAAACCACTTCTATCTTGCACTAGTCCAAGAAAAGCTACCTATTTCCAAAAATGATTCATTATTCATGTTTAGGATTAATTAGGTGTTTAATTAATTATTTTTAATAGATTTTGTGACTTTAGTAACATCTTGTAACTTATGTTTACTTCATATAAGTATTTGATAAGGTTAAGGTATTAATCGTAATGTATCTTGATCTAGTGTAGGAATCTTCCTGCACCTCCGCTGACAAACACCTGTCTCGAGATCTCCGCAACCATTCATTCACGCCATGAGGGCACCTTGCCACATCACTCAAATTAATTTCAAATATCTAGAGATCGAATTGAAGCGGAGGATTGTCAAATATTATGTTGAAGATACGGTCCATGGCCAACATTTTTTTCACATCTTGATATAGCCGAAAGGCTTAATTTTGTAAATTCGTTTGGTAGGTAGTTCGACCGAGAGGCCTGATTTGGGAAACGACTGTGTAGATTTTTTATGGCCATGAGGCGAGGACTGTATATAATGTAATCTGTAGGTAGCAATAGGTTAGCGATAGCAGTTGATAGCAATTCTGGTGATAAGGCTTGTAATTTTGTTGTTGCCCAAGTTCTGGGCTGGACTCGGATCTATTATGTTATTTGCTGAATTGAATTAATAGAACGGGGTTGTGCCATATTTTATTCATCATGCGTTTAAATTTATATTTGATGCGTTGATTTAGCTATTGAAGATTCTTATTTCTTAATAGGGAAACGAGATGGTTGGCTAGGGCCCAACCAACCCAACTCATTTACCCCTTTCGTTTTCGTTGCTTGAAAGGCATGTTAAATTATTTAATTGAAAAAGTGTGGCTTGAGTTAAGTTCCTTTTCTTGCACATGAATTTAAGCTTCTGTTAAGGTGTGAATGGATTCGTTTGTGTGAAAGTTAATTTTAGTTCATCTATTTCTGCAATTTCCTTTTCAAGATTTCTTTCACCTGGATCGAGGAGGAAGTTTGATCCTGCACCAATGCACATTGGTTTCTATATTGCATTTTTACATAGTTCATTTACAACAAGCATTTCATTCTTTTCCTTACGCAATTTAATTTATTTCTGCAAAAAAATTTGACATCAAAAGAAAGTGTCTTCGATATTTAAAGTTAAATTCCTAAAATTATTAAAGATGACTTCATAAAATGCACGGAAACGTTGTTGCATAGTCTTGATTTATTTCTGCACCTTACAATTTCTAGGAAAAGGATTGAAAGTTATTTAGGTTATCATAGTGAACTTTATTTTCTAAAGTGGGATCTGATTTCATGCAAAGTACCTTCGACAAAAGTTGATTTTCTTTAAGTTTTCAAAGCCTGTTCTTATTTTAGTTGTTTATTCACATTTTGAAAGGTTCATTTAATTAAAAGCATTTCCTTTCATGTGCAAGTGATTTCCAAAGTCTGCTTACATTTGTAATTTATTTTATAGTTAACGTGCTCTTTATTTTCTTGAAATCGATAACTTGTTGTAGGAAGCTTCGTTCCAGTACAAGAACTAGTGTCTTGCTACATGAATAGAGCACTCTAAGCCTTTTGGCTTTGAGCCCCTACACGAAGACATAAGTCTTCAGTAAAGTACAAAGTATACTTTTCACACAGAGTTTTGTGCCTACACTCGTGCAAGTGGATTGCAGTATTTTAGGAATGACTCATGTGAGAAGGAAAATCATTAGAGGGTAGGCTATCTTAAGGGCCCACATGTTGAAATTTCCAAGTACCTCTACTGGAGACAAACATAGGCTTTCATTTAGCAGTTAATATTGATCAAAAGCAGTGTGAATGTTCGTTTATTTAATTCTTACGCAGATGCATTATTTTACATTCCAACACTAGAACTGCTTTGGTGTTAATTACCTTTGAGACTTTTTATCTGATTCTTGCAAGATTTCGATTAAGAAGTAGGAATATAAAATAGGAAAATTTCATACCCCTTATGGCATTGCCTATGCTTCGTCTCTAAGTTTACGAACCCCTGGGTTGAAAATTAAGTGTTGAGGAGTTTTCTTAAGTGAAATTCCCGCACCCAACAAGCTGCTACCCAGTGTTCATCGTGACTAGATTCCTCAAAATTGCTAGGCTCAAAAGTTGATAAAAAAGCAAGGCGGGCTTGTTGTGATGAACAAAGCTGTCAAATTTTTCTGGTTCCAATTCCTTCATTTATGTTTACAACAATTTTATTTGACGAATGATTATTTTGACACCATTATTTTAAATCTTTTGGAGAATTTTCTTGTACCTCCTGCTGATCATTTCTTATTTCCTCTTGGTTGAGTATTATTTCCTTATTTGATTGGTCTTGTTCTAGAGCTTCTTCCTCATCCTTCACTAATTCTCCCTCAGATCCCTCAGATTTTCTTGAAGGGACAATCTCATCGTCATCCTTTGTAACACAATCTTCATCAAAAGTACCACTTATGCTTTCCACTATTTGTTTTCGCCTCAGATTGTAGCATCTATAAGCCTTCCTTTTGCATGAATAACAATGAAAATACCTTCATCGACACAGGAATTGAACTTGCCCAATTTTTTTATCTTGTAGAATTTTCTTATAATTATTTTGAAGTATTTGGCATTAGCTGGTCTTCCTTTCCATAATTCGTATGGAGTCATGTTACAATTTTTCCTTAGAAATCCTCTGTTTATAATGAATACAATTGTATCAATTGCTTGAACCCAAAATTTATCATCTAATTTTGAGTCATTTAACATTGTTTTGGCCATTTCCTGTATGGTTTTGTTTTTTCTTTCAAAAAATCCATTTTGATGCGGTGTTCTGGTTGTTGAGAATTGTCTTTTTATTCCATTTTCATCAAAGTACTGCTGAAGTACCTTGGAAGTGAATTCTCCGCCATTATCGGATATTAGAAATTTTATCTGCAAATCAGTTTCATTTTCAACCAATTCCTTGTAGATTCTAAAACACTCGAATGCCTCAGTATTTTTCTTTAAGAAGCTGACGACTATAATTTTGGTGTAATCATCTATCATTAGCATAAAATATAATTCTCCATCTAAAACTTTTGTTCTCATAGGACCACATAGATCAGTATGTACTAATTCCAATGGACATGATGCAAAGTGTTCTTTTGTATTGAACTCAACTTGTGTCTACTTGCCATGCTAACAATATTCACATATCGCATTGGTAGGTTTTGAAATTTTAGGCATTTCTCTTACTGCTTCCTTCTTGATGATCCTAACCAAATTTTTGAAATTTATATGTCCCATTCGTTTTTTCCATAACCAACTTTCATCTTCTTTCACCAAAAAGCACCCTTTAGGTGTCTCATCCAAAATATATATTTCATTTGGAGCTCTACTTGTTGTAGCCACAATTTTACCAAAATTGTGTTTCCTAATTTCACATTTCTTAGAGCTATAACATCGTGTGTCCTTGATTGCACATTTGTACAACACTGATCAGATTGTGATTCATATTTTCAACCAACAACACATATTTTTCTAATGCATTCTTGCTTCCAAGTGTGACTATACCTACTCCTATGACGTTTGAAGACCCGTCATTTCCAAAAGACACTGTTCCATAATTATTTTCCTTCAAGGATATGAACTTATTGCTATCTCTAGTCATATGAGTTGAGAAAACACTATCAACATTCCAAACATTCTGTTGCTTTGAGCCTTGAGAGTGATAGCACATTTTTCATTCTTCTTTTTCCATATTTTTTCATTCTGATTTTGCAATAATTCCTTTGAAGAACTTCCAAGTCTGCAATATTTAGCCAGGTGTCCAAAATTGCTACATTTGTAACATTTGACATCATCTCTCAAATGATCAAATTTGTTAATATTCTGTTGAGTTCCAGAATATCCATTTATGAAAGATCTCCCAAAACTGTATTTATTCCAAACATACGTGTGAAATTCTATAGCTCTATGTCCAAACCTTCCACATGAATAACAATGACCATAGAAGATAAATTGATACCTGGGAGGAAATATTCTTCGAGGAATTATCTTCCATGGTTCTTTCCACGAGTCTTGGTCTCTTGAGTTGGCTGGAAGGTCTACATGATTGTTATATTTTTCATATCAATCTTCTTTTGTTGTCATAGAAGGACTTGGCTCCTTTTCAAATTTTTCTTTGTAACCAAGACCGGTCTTGTTACTGTTTGATCATTTATTATTGATGATTTATTCCAATGCCTTGGATATTTTTGTGTAGTTTTGAAGAGTTTTTCCATTTTTTACTTTCTTTCAAAGAGAAACTATTTCAGCTTCCAATGCTTCTCTTTCCTTATTTCTTTCCTTTAATTCTTCCATGAGCAATTCTTAAACTCTTTTGTATTCTTCAACCCTAATTTTAAGATTTAAGACATGTTCCATTTCTATCTTTAATTTGTCTTCAAGAGTGTTGACATGCTTCTTCTCGACCTTGAGCTCCTTGAAAACCCTATTCACTTTGTTTTGAAATTCAACCTCAGTCATCTCTTCTTCTTCATCTCCTTCTTCATCAGATGCTTCTTGCTTATTATGCTTCGCCACAAACAATAATCTTCGGTTGATTTATTCTTTGTTATCATTATATTCATTAGATGAGGAGCTATCTTCTTTGGAGAACAAACTCTTCGTAAACCATTTCTTCTTGCCTTGCTTGTTGAACTTCCTCATACCTTTCTTTCCTTTCATAACAGCCTCATTTTTGTGAGGACACTTGGCTGCAAAACGTCCAACCTCACCACAATAAAAAAATATCAATGGAATTTTACCTTTGAATTTTCCCATACCTATTCTCATTTTTCACATGAAGTAGGAAAATTCTTTATCTGAAAAATTCTTCTTCCTTTTCTTCTCCCTTACAACTGCAAGTTTTCGCTTTCGGAGTATGATTGTTCTTACTAGTTTTCTTGGATGTGACAAGTGTTGTTTCTAGGTGAGATGTGTCATCCTCTTCTTCAATCCTCATTTCATATTCTGTAACCACTCCATGCAATTCAAATTTGCTGAGATTGGCTAGATTTGGACTATATTCCAAGATAGATACCTTTGGGTTGAATCTTGCCGGCAAGGTTCTAAGGATCTTTCAAACAAAAATTTTCGTGTTGACAGGTTCTCCCAAACCTTCCAATGCATTTGTTATTTCATCAACACGCTGAAATTATGCATAAATATTTTCATATTCTTTCATTTTGAGTTGCTCAAAATTTTCCCTGTAAATTTGAAGCTTTGATTCTTTCACGTTTAAGTCATTTGCATATATATTCTCAAGCTTTCCACATACTTCTTTAGTAGTTTTTAAAATCAGTACCTAAAGATAGACAGATTCGATAAGCCCACTGATAATGATATCTTTAGCCTTTGCATCATATACCATATTTTTATTTCCTTTTTCATCCTGGGTCGTTGTAAATCCTTTTTTAGGGATTTTCCATAATTCATATCCTTGGGCTAGAAAATGAACCTGCATTATTCCACTCCAAAGTGCATAGTTATTTCCATTGAGCAGAGGAAATTTATTCTTAGTATACTCCATGACCTCCTTCTAGTTTTTAGACTGCTATTGAAGGAACCAATATCTGATACCAATTGTTGAAAATATTGAGAGGGGGGATGAATCAATATTTCATATCAATTAGCACTTTTAAATATTTTCATATCATTATTTAATATTCAATTATTCTTGATGTTTATCTAGTAACAACAATAAACAATAGAACACAATAGGCACACAAATTTTAGGTGGAAAATCTCGTATGGGTCAAAAACCACTGAACAATTTTCTAAATATTCTTTAATCTTTAGCCCCAACTAAAATGAAAGGTACAACTTCCTAAAATTCTAGAAAAGAATTCTTCTCCAGCTCCCACTGGAAGGATGCCCCAATGCCCCGTTTTCTTCAATAGTCAACTGAATGGATGCCCTGACATCCTAGACCGACCTACCACCCTTAAGTGTTCACAGGATCCAACCTATAAGTGACTTCATGCACCAACCTAGCACCTCCCTGCCACCATATAATGATCATAAATAAGACAAGAATGTGGATTCCCGTACTAGGGACAATGATCCACGATAGAATATGATTCGCAATGATTTTCTTGACTAGTCCAATCAACCAATCACACTATGGCATGCAACCCAACCATAACATTATCCAACAATGACACTTATACCTCCCAACAATTCCTCTCCAACTCTAGGTATATTGAATCTTTTACAATTTTACAATGATGATTTTTACAATAGTGACTATTGACATGACCTGATACTTGACTTGACATTGCTTCTTTGAACACTAGCAGATGGTGAGGTATTTTTGTGCTTGCTTCAAGTAATGGTACTTTGGCGTTGAATTTTCCTTATAGTATGTGTCTCAGTTGACCTATTGTGTCCTCCTTCTTGCACATGCATTAATGAACAAGACCCAAACCAATATATAAAAAAAATACTTACAATGTCCTGCAAACCATATTTCAGAGAAATATTCAAAATTCAAATGTAAATATGTTCAACATTTATGAAAAAAACCCAATCAAACATACTTACATTGTCCTTACAAACCACACCATCATATGTAATGCCGACAACAAATTGAAACTGCTTCATAGTTTAAACTATCGCATGGCGGGTTTTGTTCCAATGATTATGCCGACGGTTTCGGTTTAGAACTCGTAACATTAAACTCTAGAATGTTATCAAATGTTGCGGTTACAATTTTATATGTCGAAAATTATGTAAACTCTAACCCAAACTCTGGTTCCACCAAAACTAACCATATTTTTCGCATGCAGTTTTGCTCCAAAGTTAACGCGACCAAATGTTTTCGGGGGTTGGCATGTGGCCACCCCCTCCCCTTAAACATTAAATATTATTGTTATAGCTGGAAGACAGGTTAGCATGCTCCTTAATTTGGGATTTTTGGCCTATTCTAACTGCAGTTAAGTGTAGTTCACCAAACTTAGTGGATGATTTCTAGGAGTTATTGGGCAAATGACTTGGGGGTCAATTTTCACCCAAATGGAGTGAATGAAAAGTCTTTCTAGACTAATTGGAGCATTTTGGAGCCATTGGTGCAGAGAAAAAAAGCATTAGAGGCCTGTAAACACATGTATTTGCAAATTTTTGTGCATAATGAAAGATGGACATGCCATTGGGAGCTGGACCAGTAGATGTAGCCCAAGAGGGGTGAACTGCTTCATCATGCCTACTGTGTAAATATTATGTGTGGTTTTATTTCTCTATTATACACTGTTGTTCAATGTTATTTGCTCTTATTTCATGCTTATAATTCACTAAAATCACTTATATTTCATGGTTAAAATCCTCAATACTTAAGCAAACTATGGGGACAAGTATGCACATTTTTATTAACTGAAAATACACTTAGTACAACAAAATAATATAGTCCTTTCAGATCAGGTTGGTATTAGAGCTAGAGTTTATTCTTTGGTGTTGTATTGTGCAAATATTTTTTTTAATTGTTTGCAAGTTTCATATGCTTACCAGGCTGAAGCTCAAGAGAGGAGAAGGCATATTGGTGGAAGCAAGAGGGTCTCAAAGTGAGCCATAGCAAAGGAGAGAAATATTTCCACAATCCCCACCACCTAGTTCACCTCCTAAGGAAGCAGAAGCAACATTAAGCATGCTTTTAGAGGAAGAAGAAATCCATGAAGAAGTGGATCCCAAAGAGGAAGAAAGAGTGCTCAGGAAGGCATTCCTTTTCATGACTGAGATGGTGAGAAACCTTTATCAAGAAAGGAATAAGAAACTGGAAGAAGAAGGATCCAAACTTCACAAGGAAGGACAGGGATCATCGGAAGGTCACAATGATGAAGATAAGTCAAAGAAGGGCAATGGAGGAAATGGAGGCAATGGAAAGTCACCATCCTCACCCTCATCATCATCATCCTCTACTTCATTTTCAGTACATCAGTCACACACAATGATGAAGATAAGTCAAAGAAGGGCAATGGAGGAAATGGAGGCAATGGAAAGTCACCATCCTCACCCTCATCATCATCATCCTCTACTTCATTTTCAGTACATCAGTCACACACGTCAAAGAACACTGGTAAAAGTCCTTTTCTAAAACTCGATGTTAAGTTTGAGTTGCCAATGTTTAATGGTGAAGTCAATGTAGAAAAGTTTGATAATTGGATTAGGCAATTGGAGGTCTATTTAAGAATCTAGAACCTTCAAGATGACGATACCAAAATCCAATTAGCTTCATTGAGAATTAAAGGTGGAACACTTGTTTGGTGGGAAGTCAAGACAAAGGAGGATATCAAGAAGCATGGTAAGTGTTATCACTCAGGAAAAATTGAAACATCATTTGAAATAGTCTTAGAGGTTCTTGTGTCAAAGGTATGGTCATAGAATTCATTTTTCATTACTTGGTAAAGGAAAATTTTAAATTTTTCTTATTAGCCTATCCTAAGGTCCAAACCCACCCCCATTCAAGTCTTTTCATGTCACATCAATCATTATTTCCTGAAATATTTCATTTCCCAAGCTTACAACTCCGAAAAGGTCAATTTAGCCAAAATTTCCTACTTTCGTAGCGTATTACATAGAAAAAACACACTTTTCACTACGAAACTGCTAATACTTTCATAGCAAAACTGCCCAGAAATACACTAAGTATGCTACGAAAGGAGGTATTCATGTCTCTCTTTTCAAAACAGGTGCTCGGTATCAGTCAATGATTGAAAGGGTTAGGGTAGATGCCATTCGAGTCAGTTAGGGTTAAATCATGGTACAATGGTCATGACTGAAGTCATTATTACCATTTTAAGCATGTATGAGTCATGATTATGCTATGAGTTGTCTTCGAAACTATAAAGTCTTTCCCAGTTGAGTCATTTGTCATTCTTTGCTCCCTCTTTGCATGTTATTGAGCTCTGGAGAGATATTTCACTGAGCCCAATATGTGGATGGCATTTTCAAAATTTTGCAGGTATCATTGATCAAGCGAGTCAGAGAAGACATAAAAGTGCCATGGCTGCAAAGATGAAGATCAGCAAAGGTGGCCACTTTCTCAGATATGAGCCATCAGACATGAACTTGATAAATGAAGACCCAACAGCTTCAGAAGTTTTAAGAAGAACAGGGTGTTTGCAGTTTTTCCAAAGACTGCAAGGATGCCATGTGTAGGTTTCTAAAGATTTTGCCATCAATTTCAATGGGACAACTGCAAAATTTGGAATTTTGAACCTCATTATAACACCAGAGACTATTGCAGTAGCAACAGGAATTCCAAGAGGAGGAGAATAATGGTTCAAAGGTTTCAAATTCAACATGCAGGATTGTAAGGAATTTATCAAACTAGAACATAATGAGATTGACCTTACAAATTCCATTCCAAGGAGCTACATGAAAGAAAATTTCTCAAAGATACTTCTTATCATTCATAAGTGCTTCACCTGTGAAGGGAGGTATCATATGGTTTATTCTTACCACTTTAGGCTTCTACTACATTTTGTTGGTAAGAAATCTCTTGATCTACCTTTTTACTTATATAGAAGCTTAGCAAAAATGGCAGATAAATTTCAAGCTAAATCTGAAGGAAACGAAACCTCACTCTTTCATCATGGTTTAATCAAGTTGTTGGCTTTAGAGGAGTTAAAAAGACTAGGCAGAGACTGGTCTTCTTTTTTGTTTTTCAGTGGTTTTGAAGTGGATGCCATGACCCCTAAAATAACTCCTAAAACTAGGGGTATACCATCACCTTCAGTGGCAGAGAAAAGTAAGCCTATAGGGGCAGAGAAAAATGAACTAGTAATCATGGAAACAGAGTAATTGCAGAAACTTGATACACCTGTTGTTTTACCTGCAAAACAAAAGCCAACTGTGAGAAAACCTACAAAGCAAGAGCTAACTGTGAGTAAACATGGAAGCAAAAGTATTACATGAAGCCAAACAATGGCTAAGGGAAATTTAGAAGACATTCTGCATGCGATTGATATTGAGGAAACCCCCATAGTCCAATCTGAAGATATAGATGAGGGAGGAAATAAACTCAAGAAAAAAAAATCAGCGAAGAAGTTAGAATTTGAAGGTGAGGATGCAGGTTTCATGTTTCAGTCTAGGAAACCAATGACAAGGCATGCCAGAAAGGTCTTGTAAAGTAGTATGGAAGCTCAGAAGGTCACTGAAAATTTCCTGCCACCACCAAGTATCATTGAACTATCATCACCTGCAAAAGAAGATTCAGTCATCAAGCTAGATAAAGGTAAGGAGAAAATCATTGAAAAAATAAATATTGAGGTCCTTAAGGAGCAGTTGAAGTTAGCAAATCATGAAATAGCAGTCTTGAAGAAAGAAGCAAGGAAACATAACATTCAGAACGTGCAGTTTGAGAAAATGAAAGAATTTTGGGAAGAGCAGGTTAATAGTGTGTCAAAGACTTTAGATAACACACAACAATTGATCAAATGGACTTAGCCATTGAGAGGAGAGGTGAAGAATATCAAAAGAATGAACCTGCACTTTAAATATAGGAACATAAAGCTGAAGTACCAAGTCAAAGACCTCCAAGAGCAGTTAGAATTGATCCATGAGGAGCTGGAGAAGAAGGGCTTAAAGATGAGTGTAGTTGAAGAGCCGATAGCTCAACATATCATTAATGAAGAGGAAACACCTCAAGGATCTTAAGTTTAATTTGATTATGTTTTAAGAGGTTAGTGGCATGTTGAAGACAAACTTTCTACAATTGGAGGTTAACTTTTTGAGACAGGATAAAAATCTGGAAATTTCACAGTTTTGCACAGTTTCATAGTGTTTCCTAGGCTTAAAGCTAGGAAAACTCTACGAAACTTTCTGTAGCTTTCTTTTTGCCTTTAAAACCACTTTTTGCAGCTTTCAAGAGGGGATAATGGTGATGATGAGGTTTCATGTCATGATGGACACCATGCAAGAGAAAAGAAGCATAAATTTTGAGTGAAAAAGCCATTTTTGGGACGCTAAGAAACTGCCCTGTTTTCGTAGTGACTTGTTTTTGAACGTTTTTGAGAAGTTTAAAAGTAGTTTTGGATAGATGGACACATCCAACAGGCTAAGGGACCTTGCCACCAAAAATATATGACGTGAAGACCATGCAATGAAGACAGCTCATCAGCTGAAGTTTTCGTTCAAGATAGGGTCCTGTTTTCCTGAAAAATAGGGTTTGATTCCATATGCTTAGGAGGATATTTAATATTTAAAGTAGAGATGAGCTATGTCATAGCCTATTCAAACATGTGAAGCTTAGTTTTCAGTGATATGTAACTATTTTAAAAGGTAATGTAGTTTTAAGTAATAAATAGGAGTTTGACTCTTATTAGGAAAAGTTATCTTTAGGGTGTAGTTATCATTTTCCTGTTAAAGGACATGTTTTTATGTTATATGAGGTGTCATACGAAGATTTTGATGAATCTAGCCAAGAGGCAGATCATCTCTGATGTAAGAAGGTCTATTTAAAAACAGATTATCGAAGTTGTAAAGTGTTGGAGATTTTTTGCACCATATGCTGCTTTATGTAATTTGACTAATATCAGTAATACATAGGACTTCTTCTTAATAGACCTGAGATTCTCATGGAGTTTTTAATGTATTTCTGATCTATATCTTTATGTGTACCACTTGCAGTAGATTTCATCTTTGTTACTCAGAATTCATATTTTTATGCTCTGACTTCCTTTATTGATGAAGTGACTGTGTTGCCTTATGTTCTATGTGTGATTTTCCTTTGTTAAAGACTCTTATTTGCCTCAGCTTCTATGTCAAGGAACCTTGCCACTGAATCTACTGATTTTTTGACTCTATAAGCCAAATGGTTGCGAGCCTGCATTCTTTTCAACCTACATACACAAAAATCAAGTTACTTTTCAAATAGAGTTATCCATCTAATCCTATCATTATCTAATATTATAAACCCCTTTGAGAGAGCCATCTCATACTGAAGAGGCTAAGCTTCAGTCAAAAGCTGGTTTGAAACAATTACATAGAGTTGTTTGATCAGTAGCCCATCAAGTGCAATTTTGTGATAACATTTTGGTGCGTCTACCGGGAGACTGAAGATATACTTTTCCCGAGATTTTGAAGTTGAAATCTTGAAGGTAGTAGGAGCTCAGAAGTTTTTCAAGGCTGCATCTACCTTGGTGACTCCATTCAAAATTCATATGATTAAAGGTGGCTTCGAAAAGGAGATACACGAGGAGTAATCCTGACCCAAATCCACCTACAATTGTGGACAATCCAAACACAATTTCCAGAGGCATTCAAGGCATTTATGCACAATTAGGTACTCCATTACATAAAAGATCCTTGTCCTTTGCAATTTTAAGAAGTCCTGAAGATAAAAAGTTCGATGATAAAATTTAGAAAGTCTTTTTTAGGTCTAAAAATGAAAAATAATTAACTGAAATTGTCTTAGAACTACATAGAAGAGGTATTGATACCTCAGCCTTAGTGACACAAAAAGATAAAGAAGCGTTTTGGGAAGTAGTCACATATGAGTTATTGTTAGAAAGAGAATATTTGGATAGGTTGAAGGAACTATACCCATTTGAAATTTTGTTAAGAAGTAAATCTGGTGTCCCTCTACCTGATTGGAGTTCAATTGTGACTAGACAAAAAAGACCAACCAACCCTCCTCCTAACAATTCCTCTTCCTCTACTACTGTTTTCCCTAAAACTACCACAGTTCCAGTCATCATGGTAGGAAATATGCCACCTCCACTTGCTGCTTCACCTACTAGGTATGCCCCTCTTATTCTTCCAGCTGTCCTAAATGCCCATCCTAGCAAATATTATGCTAGAATCAAAACTTGGGGAAGTGATGAAGATATTACAACTGAAGAGCATGTAGACCAATTTAATGACTTCATAGATAGGGAGGAGGTTGACCATGAGGATGTCAATATGATATTTTTTTATTAGAGCTTTACTGGTGAGGTCAGAAAGCGGTTCAAAGCCCTTGCTGCAGGAATCCTACATAATTGGAATTAATTTGAAGATAGCTTCTTGAGAAAGTGGGGAAATAGAACCAACCCTGTACAAGACCTCACTGAGTATAATAGTTTGAAAAGAGTTGTTGATGAAACAGTTCAAAAATTTTCAAAGAGATTTAACAAATTTTATGACTCCATCCCTGCCCATCTAAGGCATCCTCCAGGAGCAGCTCAGCTGAGATATGATGAGGCTTTTGATTATGAATTTTCTATTTTGCTGGGAGAAATATAATCCCCTTCATTAGCTGAAATGAAAAATGATGCAGTGAAGGTGGAAGTCAATATGATAGCAGCAAAAAAGTCCAAGATGGGAAAGAATAAATTGAAAGAAGAAGATAAGCCTTCCACCTCAAAGGATAAATTTGACTCCATGATGAATAAAATGGAAAAAATGATGGATAGGCTTGCCCTTGGGAATGCCTCTGCTCCTCCTGCAGAACATGAACCTCAGTTTAGAAATCCTTAGTTCAAAATACCTCAAAACCAACAGAGACCAATGGAAAATAGAAATCAGCCTGACCCTCAAGTGAGGCCTCCTTTTCAGCAAAGCTTAGTTGATGAAGAAGACCAGCTTGAAATATAAGAAGACTCAATTCATTACTTAAATGAAAACATGTCAGGGATGTTTTTGACTAAGGAAGAACATGATGAGTCAGATCATGATGTAAACAAGGGTGAGGAACCATTTGATTATCTTAAAGGATATCAACATGTAATCTTTGAGATGCGGAAATAATACAATCTCAGAAACATAAATTTTCCAATTACTGCAAAAAAAACACAACCCAAGAAATATGCCCCTAAATCTGCTGAGGTTAGGAAAGATACACCACCTCCTCCTCTTGTTAAAGAGACTGAAAAATATACTTATGTTTTCAATTTGAAGAGGGATATCTCTAAGATCAAAATCCCAGTAACTTTTGGAGAAATTATTAAAGTGAATGAATACATAAGTAAGATTGTAAAAATGCTAAATTCCCAACCAGGAGCTGCTAATGTTCTAAATGTTCAAGAAGATCATCCAACCATATACTTGGGTCCAAGATTAGAGGATGAGAAAAATGAAGAGGTGCCTCCTTTTTATGTCAGCCTTAGCATTCATGACATGACATTGCATAATGCCATGTTGGATTCAGTGGCCTCACAATCTTATGCGCAAATTGATCATGGAAAGGATGAGATTGGAAATTACTAGGCCATATAAGGACTTGTTTTCTTTTGATTCAAAAAGAGTTCAATGCATTGGTTTAATAAAATATGTTATTTTTGGTCTTACAAAAGTCCCTGCCAAGACAGTGGTAATGGAAATTGTGGTAGAAGACATTCCACCTAAGTTTGTCATGGTGTTATCAAGGTCATGGGCAGAAAATATCAAAGGTACAATGCAGATGGACCTAACTTATGCCACCATTCCTGTTTTTAGTGAGAAAAGGAGACGATACAGAGAAACAAGGATGGCTTACATGGTAAGTAGTAAGGAAAAACCTCAGAATTTCCTAATTTATGTTGTTGATACTGAATTAGGATATACTATTCTTTTCAATTATTTGAATGATGAAGCAGAGAATGAAAAGAAGACAGAAAATCAACAAACTGAAATTCAAGAAACAAAAAATCCGCAGACAAAAAATCAGAAAATCAGTGAGGAGAAGGCAGAAGGTTGGTGGTTGTTACACTTTGATGGATCAGCAGGAAGAGAGGGGGCTGGAGCAGGAATTTGGATCACAACTCTAGAGGATGAAAGTAAGTTATTTTTCTTACAAACTGAACTTTGATTCCACAAATAACATGGCTGAGTATGAATCTTTATTTTTGGGCTTAGAAATTTTGAAAAGAATGGGTGCCCAAAATATTTCTGTTTGTGGAGATTCTGAATTAGTTATTAAGAAAGTTGAGGGTGTATATCAAACCAAGGATGCGGGAATGAGGGCATAAAGAAATTTGATCATGGAGATGTTAGAGAACAATATTCATTTATTGTGAAGACTAGGGACCAAAACTCAGTAGTTGACTCCCTAGCTGTCTTTGCAAGTGTATTTATCATTCCTGTACATTCCACTGAAATATATGAGGTTGAAGTTCACCATAGACCTGCTATCCCTGATAACATGATCCATTGGCAAGTTTTTGAGGATGACCAACAAGTAAAAAAATTTATAGAACTGAACGAGGATTTTGAAAGTACACAGGTAGATCAGCAAAAAATTCCTGCTGGAACAAAGGAAAATTCTGAAGTGTTACAGCTGAAGAATAAATCTATACCTAAAGGTCTCATGCCCCTTGAGAATATTTTTGATCAGAATGATGTGTTCAAGTCTCCTAGGATAAAATTTGATGATAAAGAGGTAGAGGGTTGTAACCTTGGTACAGTAACAATGCTAAAAATGATTAAGCTTTCAAAGTTTCTTTCAGTTGACATGAAACATAAATATATTGAGATGATGAAAAGGTTCATACATTTTTTTGGATGGAGTTATGTTGATTTGAAGAAGTATAACCCTGCTATCATTCAACATACCATTCCTATTAAAGAAGATTAAAATCCTTTCAAGCAGAAGCTGAGGAGGATTAATCCACTTCTCATGCCTCTTATTGAGAAGGAAATTAAGAAACTCTTTGATGCCAAAATCATTGTTCCAATCAGATTCTCAAAGTGGCTTGCAAACTTGGTTCCAGTAAGAAAGAAGAGTGGAGAGATCAGAATCTGCATTGACTTCATAAACATGAAGAAAGCTTCTCTGAAGGACAATTACCCTCTTCCAAATATGGACCAAATTTTGCAGAACATTGTTGGTTCCCAAAGGATGTCTATGCTTGATGGTTTTTTAGGGTAAAATCATATACTTGTGCATCCAGAGATCAGGAGAAAACAACCTTTACCACACCATGGGGCACATTCATGTATGCCAAAATTCCCTTTGGTCTGATGAATGTAGGAGATACCTTTCAAAGAGCAATGGACATTTCCTTTGCTGAGGAAAAAGATAAGTTGGTGGTTGTCTATCTGGATGACATAATTGTTTTCTCAAGGAGATAAGAAGATTACTTGAAGCACCTAGAAAATATTTTGCTGAAGTGTAGAAGATTTGGAATTTCTCTCAATCCCACTAAAATCATTTTTTTCTCTGACTTCAGGAAAGTTATTGGGCATATTATTTCTAAAGATGGGATTAAGATTGATCCAAGCAGGGTCAATTCCATTCAAAAAGTGGATCTGCCTAGAAGCAAAAAGGAAATTCAGTCTTTCCTTGGAAGGGTAAATTTTTTGAGGAGGTTTATTCCTAATTTTGATAAGATTGTAAAAGACATAGCTAAGATGTTGAAGAAAGGAGATGACATCAAGTGGACAGTAGAAGAAAAGCACTCATTTGAGGAGATCAAGAAGGCACTTACTCAAGCACCAGTGTTGATCAACTCGAATTTTTCAAAATAATTTCTGGTTTTTACATTTGCAACAGAAAATACAATTGCTGGAGTATTGCTGCAGAAAGGAAAGCAAGGTACTGAGTAGCCCATTTCATTTTTTAGCAGGACATTAGCTAATTCAGAACTGAAGTACAATATATTAGAGAAGAAAGCCTATTATTTGGTTAAAGCCATCAAAGATTTCATAATTTACATTCTGCATTCTCATGCCATAGCTTTTGTTCCTAATGTTGTTGCGAAGGACACCTTAACTCAAGCTGATCATGATGGTAAGAGAGGGAAGTGGATAGCTAAATTGCTGGAATATGATATAGAGATGAGACCCACAAAATTGGTCAAAGGTCAAGGGCTAGAAAATCTGACGGCACAGTCAAATTTTTACGGTCTTGATATGAATTTAATTGCAGAAATTTCAGAATTATCAGATGAAGATGAAGAGTTGATTCCCATTGAAGAGAAGTACATCCTTTCTAACTAGTACAAAGACATTGTCTTTGTATTACATCATCACAAAGCACCTATTGAATTGACAAATTCTAAGGCAAGGTTTATGATGTTAAAATCCTTGAAGTAATGCATCATTGATAAAAATCTGTATTGGAATGATACCGATGGTATTCTTTTGAATTGTTTGTTGGAGGAGGATGTTGAAAAAGTGATTGAGGAGTTTCACAAAGGATATTTTGGAGGTCATCATTATTGGAAGAGCACAAAAAATAATATTCTTAGAGTAGGGTATTATTGGACTACTATGTTCAAATATGTCTACATAAATATTTCTACCTACCATGAATGCTAGTTTTTTTATGGTAAGAAGAAGTTTGTTCCTTTACTGTTGATGCCTATATATGTTGAGGTGCCATTTCAGTAGTGGGGGGTTAGATTTTATTGGTGAGATTCATCCATCATCTTCAGTTCAGCATCGTTGGATTATAATAGAAAATGATTATTTCACCAAGTGGATTGAAGCAATCCAAACTAGGCAAGCAAATGATTTAGTTATCATTTAATTTTTGGAAAATATTATATTGTCTAGGTTTGGTTGCCCTATGAAGATCATCACTAACAATGCACAGGCATTGAAATCCAAGAAGTTGATCAGTTTTTATCATCAATATCACATTACACTTGGGCATTCTACCGCATATTAACCACAAGGTAATGGTCTTACTAAATCTTCTAACAAGAGCATTGTGAGGATTATTAAGAAGGTGTTGCAGGAAAATAAGGACTCATGGCATTTGAAGCTGAAGTATGCTCTGTGGGCTGATAGAGTGTGCATAAAGAGATCAATTGGAAATTCACCTTTTGAATTGGGATATGGAGCTGAAGCCATCTTTCCTACATCCTTGGGAGTGCCTGACATGAAGCTACTGCAAGGATTGGAGGAGGATCCAAATGCAATTCAAAGGAGAATAAATCAGTTGATAGCCTTGCAGGAGAAAAGGGAGGAAGTCTATAACAATAATCAACAATCTCAAAACAGAATCAAGAAGACATTTGAAAGGAAGGTCAAGGAGGAAAACTTTCAAATCCATGATGTGATTTTGAAATGGGAGGCCAAGATTGAAGAAAAGGGGAAACATGGTAAGTTTGCGAATATTTGGAAAGGTCCATTCAGAGTAGCTGCATTCCATGGAAGTAACACTTACATTCTGCAGGAGATGGATGGACAACCTTGTGCTGGAGGGCCTGTCAATGGCAGGTTTTTGAAGCACTATTCCTCTTAAGTTTTTCTGATCTTTCATTCCATTGTATATATTCCATTTTTATATGTTTTTCTACTCATAAAGACAAGATGATCATCAAGCTTGAGCCCGAGGTGAAGGCCATTAGAGTTTGAAGGAAAGCTTGGAAAATTTCAGAGTTTTGTTTTCAAGAAGGTGGATATCACTGGAACTACAGGTTCTTTGGTGTACCACAGGGGCACACCATCCCAAGTGGAGCCACTGTTATCACTTAGGAAAAATTAAAACATCATTTGACATAATCTTAGAGGGTCATGTGTCAAAGGTATGGTCATAGAATTTATTTTTCATTACTTGGTAAATGAATATTTTAAATTTTTCTTATTAGCCTATCCTAAGGTCCAAACCCACCCTCATTCAAGTCTTTTCATGTCACATCAGTCATTATTTCCTAAAATATTTCATTTCCCAAGCTTACAACTCCGAAAAGGTCATTTTAGCCAATATTTCCTATTTTTGTAGTGAATTACACAGAAAAAACACACTTTTCGCTACGAAATTGCTAATACTTTCATAGCGAAACTGCCCAAAAATACACTAAGTACACTATCAAAGGAGGTATTCCTGTCTGTCATTTCAAAACAGGTGCTAGGTGTCAGTCAATGATTGAAAGGGTTAGGGTAGATGCCATTCGAGTCAGTTAGGGTTCAATCAAGGTACAATGGTCAAGGCTAAAGTCATTATTACCATTTTAAGCATGTATGAGTCATGATTATGCCATGAGTTGTCATCGAAACTTTAATTATTTCCCAATTGAGTCATTTTTCATTCTCCGCTCCCTCTTTGCATGTTATTGAGCTCTAGAGAGCTATTTCACTAAGCCCAATATGTGGCTGCAATTGTCAAAAGTTTGCAGGTATCATTGATCAAGTGAGGCAGAGAAGACATAAAAGTACCATGGCTGCAAACAGGAATACCAACAAAGGTGGCCACTATCTCAGATATGAGCCATCAGACATGAACTTGATAAATGAAGACCTAATAGCTTCAGAAGTTTTCAAAAGAATAGGGTGTTTGAAGTTTTGCCAAAGACTGCAAGGATGCCATGTGCAGGTTTCTAAAGAGTTTGCCATCAATTTCAATAGGGCAGCTACAAAAGTGGGAATGCCAAACCTCATTATCACACCAGAGACTATTGCAGCAGCAAGAGGAATTCCAAGAGGAGGAGAACAATGGTTCAAAGGTTTCAAATTCAACATACAGGATTGTAAGGAATTTATCAAACTAGAACGTAGTGAGATTGACCTTAAAAATTCCATTCTAAGGAGCTACATGAAAGGAAATTTCTCAAAGCTAATGCTTATCATTCAGAAGTACTTCACCTCTGAAGGGAGGTATCATATGGTTTATTCTTACCAATTCAGGCCTCTTGCTACATTTTTTTGATAAGAAATCTCTTGATCTACCTTTTTACGTATATATAAGCTTAGAAAAAATGGCAGATAAAGTTCAAGCTAAATCTAAAGGAAATGAAACCTCACTCTTTCATCATGGGCTAATCAAGTTGTTGGTTTTAGAGGAGTAAAAAAGACTAGGCAGAGACTGGTCTTCTTTTCTATTTGTCAGTGGTTTTTAAGTGGATGCCATTACCCCTAAAAGAACTCCTAAATCTAGAGGTATACCATCACCTTCAGTGGCAGAGAAAAGTGAGCTTATAGGGGTAGATCAAAGTGAACCAGTAATCATGGAAACAAAGCAAGTGTAGAAACTTGATACGCATGTTGTTTTACCTGCAAAACAAAATCCAACTGTGATCAAACCTACAAAGCAAGAGCCAACTATGAGTAAACATGGTAGGAAAAAGATTACAAGATGCCAATCAGTGGCTAAGGGAAATTTAGAAGACATTATGCATGCTATTGATATTGAGGAAACCCCCACAGTCCAAGCTGAAGATATACATGATGGAGGAAAGAAACTCAAGAAAGCCAAATCAGCTAATAAGTTAGAATTTGAAGGTGAGGATGTAGGTTTCATGTTTTAGGCTAGGAAACCAATGACAAGGCATGCCAGAAAGGTCTTGGAAAGTAGTATGGAAGCTCATAAGGTCACTGAAACTATCTAGCCACCACCAAGTATCATTGACCTATCATCACCTGCAAAAGAAGATTCAATCATCAAGAAAAAGAAAGGAAAGGAGAAAATCATTGAAAAAATAGAGATTGAGATCCTTAAGGAGCAGTTGAAGTTAGAAAATCATGAAATAGCAATCTTGAAGAAAGAATCAAGGAAACATAATGTTCAGAAGGTGTAATTTGAGAAAATGAAAGAAGTTTCGGAAGAACAGGTTAATAGTGTGTCAAAGACTTTAGATAAGACACACCGATTGATCAAATGGACTTAGCCATTGAGAGGAGAGGTGAATCATATCAAAATAATGAACCTACACTTGAAATATAGGAACAGAATGCTAAAGGACCAAGTCAAAGACCTCCAAGAGTAGTTAGAATTGATCCATGAGGAGCTGGAGAAGAAGGGCTTAAAGATGACTGTAGTTGAAGAGCCCATAACTCGACTTATCATTAATGAAGAGGAAACACCTCAAGGCTCTTAAGTTGAGTTTGATTATGTTTTAATAGGTTAATGGAATTTTTAAGACAACCTTTCTACAACTGGAGGTTAATTTTTTAGACAAGGTCAAAATATGGAAATTTCATAGTTTTTCACAGTTTCGTAGCGTTTCCTAGGCTTAGAGGCAGGAAAATGCTACAAAAAATTCGGTAGCTTTCTTTTTGCCTTTAAAATCACTTTTTTCAACTTTCAAGAGGGGATAATGGTTATGATGAGGTGCCATGTCATGATGGACACCATGCAATATGTAATATCCCAAAATGGGAAACACAATAATATTCAACAATATTTCTTCAGAAATAATGCAGTTCAGAAAATTAAGTGCAAGAGGCAAATATGAAGTTTCAAAATCCACATATACATTAGCAAATCAGATCTATAATGAGGCCCATACAATGTATAATAGGAAATAGAAGACAAAATTGGAAGAAATCCCTCAAAATAGGTGTTGCAAACACATGTATTCTCTACAAAAGGCTTGACAACATTATTTTATAGAGCATACAACAGCTGAAGATTACAACTTAGATCTAGAACTGAATAATGCATGAACAGTTAGATATATGACAGATCCATACACTATAGACTCTCTACTTTACATACCCCTTGGGGTTTTCAGTAAAACATGAAGCACATGGAGTAGATCTGAGATCTTATGCAGCAGATCTACATATAGATTCATAATTTCTAAAGCATATACAGGAGTATTCAGATCAGATCTGAATATGAAATGGAATATATCAGAAATCAATGGATCACCACAGTGAAGGGTAGATCCCCAACACTAGAGATCACTCCTCAAAAGTTGCCAAAACACCCTGCAACTTTCCTCCTTGCAGATAACGCAATCCTGGAAGATAAACTGCGTTGTAGAATTTATGGATAGTTTGGCCTGATGCCAAGATTTAGAACTGGAGCTCTAATGATCCAATACACTCTTATCAATGGGATAGAAGACTTTCCCACTGAAAATAGGCACTAGTTTGGCCTAGATCTGAGTAGATCTAGCCTTCACTTGCTGCAGCTTACAAGGACAACCAAACCCTCAATAGGATCTGCGTTGTAGTTGGAAGATGAAGCTTGGTGAAATGCCTGATAGTGGACAAGATCAACAAGACTCCTCCAAGAGCTACTCAATGGAAGAGGTGGGATTCCTGATCAAGAACACCCAGTGCTAAACAACACTTTTCTCGGCTAAAAAACAAGAGAATGATATATGTCTAAACAGACAATATATTCAAAAATATAACATGTTCAACAACCTTCTTCTGCTGTCCTCCTCCTCCTTTTATAAGATTGAGATCTTGAAAAACCATAAACCATCTCAACGATTTAGCTTCTTTCACATGTGTAGCCTCCATCTAAAACTACGATGTGCATCTAGGAGGTTAATGCATCTAGACAACATTGTTGATTTGGTCCTGGTTGAACCAGTCAAACAACTCAATCCCTTCCACACATGGTGTTTTATTAGAATAGCCCAGATTTAACCTTGTTCACACGGGGCATTGATTTATTCACTATTTTTAGGAGTTTTTATTGTCCTCCTTTACACATTTATTCTTGCCATAAGATAATGAAACAAAATTGTATATTCCCATTAGCTTGGGCTAATTGGGAATATTAAAGTCCCGCCCCCCAAAATGTTGCTTGTACTCAAGAAACTGATAAGGTGAGTGCTGCAACTCCTTTCCTCTTCCATTGGTGACACAATCAAGTGATAAGATTCCTCCATGAGCTGAGTGTTCACCAAACCAACCTTCCATGAATTGTTTCTCCAATGTTCTTATGAGAGGTAAATGACCCATCCCATAAGGAGTTAAGAACTCAAATGAAACAAACATGGCTGAACCAATACTCTCTCTAAAACATGTAGCATATGGTACATAGAGATTCTCCATCCCATGTAGTACATACATGGTTCCCACCCTTACTCCATACATCCCCACACGAAGTACAAGTATATCATCCATGTATGGAAGCAAAACTATGTACATACAAATAGAAAATTGAGCATGAGGAGGTGGGTCATAATCCCACATATGATACCAACGCAGTGCATCTCCTACCTGCCTCAAATCAAGACATGGTAAGTGGTTTTCCCACCACTTACTTGCTGCCCAAGTCATCTCACTATTGCTGAAGGTGAGAGATATGTTTGGTGCCTTGGGGAAGCACCCATCATGATGAGAAATCTCCCTTTGCTCATCAAAGGAGTGGCCAAATTCAGAAATTTTAGTGGCCCAATAGTTGCCATGATATTTACATGATACATTTCTTCTTTTAGGAATCATGGACTGCATAAAAATGGTAAAAGAACATGTACAATCAGAAAATAAAACTTTCTTTACATGAACAGATCCTTTACCAACAATGCCTCTCATACACATGGAGTTGTGCATGGATCTTTCTCCTCTTTCCAAAGAAGGAACAAATGGCTGAAATGACTCTTGCATAGAGTCCCATGGCTGCCCCAACTCAACATAGCTCATGCGTTCTTGAAAATGCTGATTTAGTTCTTCTTCCAAGCCTTCCCAATCAAAGCTCCTCATGATGATGTTGTAGATCCTCATGGAATGCATATGGCTGAAACAGAACTCTTTGTATGCTCCTTGTAGTATCTTATGCTTGAGCTTAGAAGCTATAGACAAAAATATTCTACCATGATGATAGATGACTCCTCCTTGGACTAAGTAGCCCTCTTCATGCATATGGTCATCAAGTATCATACATGTGTGAAGATCTTTGGAATAATCCACTAGCAGTTGGGATTTCCAATACAGATCTACACTGCTCAACAATGACAATGCTAATGATGCATCAACAGAAGTGGTTGTCATGTTTCTGATCCTCTCCTTGAGATCTCCTATGCCAAAGGTGTGTGTTGGAAGGCTGTTCCTTCCATTCTGCTCCTCCCACAGCGCAAAATCAGAAAATGGAGTGGGTGATGATGATAGGGGAGGAAGGTTTCCCTCCTCCTTGAGCTTACCCAAGTCTCCCAGTTTTGTAGCTTTGTCTTCAAGTGCTCCAATCCCTCCTAGATCTAAGTTGAGAGCAGCAAGTTGTGAGGTCTTCCCCACAGAATCTGAATTAGGTGGCCTCCTAGGTGGTTTTCCACTAGATAATGAGATTTCAGGGACCATCCTCATATGCATCATAGATGGGATCCTCATGTCCCTGCTTCCACTACGCAAATTCAACTCTGTTTCATGGGTGGAAGTCTCATGAAATTTTGAGATCACTCTTACTGATGCAAGAGTGCCTCTGATTGGGGCATTTTCTCCATTCTCTTCTCCTAGCAATAGTGGATCATCTTCTGCTATGTCAAATTTGTGATCCCTCCTTTGTTCTGCCTCATTGTCTCTTAGCATAGACACATGCTTCTCATGTCCTCCATATGCAAGATCCTTAGTAACTCCTTGCAAAGATGCAAGAGCCTCTCTAGTGGAAGCAATTGCTTCATCTCCATCTCCTGATAAAAATGGATCTCCTCCTGTTATCACAGCACTTGAGGATCTTCTCTACTTTTCCTCTTCTTTCTCCTTATCAATGGAGAATGCCTCATCATTAAGGGACCCTTTTCCTTGATCTCTTATTGAATAAGGAACCGTCACGTTTTCTCCTTGACAAGAGAGTTCTTGCTAAAGTGGGGCTTTTGCCTTTGGCAAATCATGCAGCATATCTGCAACCCCTCAACAATGTTTAGAAATGGAGTTGGCTTTATGGATTCTTCCAACTCATGCAAATATTCAGATTTCTTGTGCTTGATTTTCTCTCTCAAAGAAGTTTCAGAATGTCTCAAATCAAATATTTTCACTAACCTCCTAGTGAACTTTGCATAAGAAGAGATATTTACATTTTTCAAGGAAGAAGACTCAAATAGCCACCAGGCATAAGCCTTACCTTGAAGATGCAGCGCTGCTACTCTCATGGCTTCTTCTTCTAAAACTTGATGCAGCTAGAAATATGTGTCAAGATTCCTTACCCAAGACTTGGCTGAGTTCTTAGGTGATCCATCAAAATTAGGTAGAGAGAATATACCCAAAGTGTGCTACATGCACCCTCTTCTTCTACTGTAGCTACTGGATCTTCTTTCTTCTTTAAGTTGGCAGAACTCTGGAAAAATGAGATGCTCCTTGAATATCTTTTATTGAGACTCATATTCTTGGATATAATCACCAAGAGATTCCTCCTTTGGTGTTCCTCCTTTCCCTTCTTCCTTTGTCAAGAAAGTGGGCATGCTCCAACGTTGTAGATCAGGTTGTGTGGCTGAATGCTCACACACATAGTAAAAAGTACTGGGGCTTCCTTGATGTAACAATATCCTTGAGGGATCTGCATGTCTTTCCCTCCTCATTCTTCCATATTTCTCCTTTCATCTCATTCATAGCTTGAGAAATATTTTTAGAGAACTCTTCTCCTTTCAATCTTCCAGATAAAGGGGTTTTACCCTTTTCTTCTGTGTCTTAAGTGTAATCATAATTATTCGGTATTCTTCTTAGATACCTCCTCTCTCTTTCAGTAAGAGGATATTCTTCTATGGAAGGCATATTGTCTTCCTAAGAAAGCACAGGCTGTGCCAAGATGATGTTTTGATACCACTGTAATATCCCAAAATGGGAAACACAACAATATTCAACAATACTGCTTCAGAAATAACACAATTCAGAAAATTAAGTGGAGGAGCCAATATGAAGGCTCAAAATCCACATATACATCAGCAAATAAAATCTATAATGAGGCCCATACAATGTATAAAAGGAAATAAAAGATGAAATTGGAAGAAATCCCTAAAAAGAGGTGCTGCAAACACATGTATTCACTGCAAAAAGGCTTGATAGCATTATTTTATAGAGCATACAACAGCTAAATATTACAACTTAGATCTAGATCTGAATAATGCATAAACATTCATATCTATGAAAAATCCATACACTATAGAGTCTCTACTATACATACCCCTTGGGTTTTTCAGCAAAACATGAAACACATGGAGTAGATCTAAGATCTTATGCAGCAGATCTGCAGATTGATTAAAAATTTCTTAAGCATATACAGGAGTATTTAGATTAGATTTGAATATGACATGGAATATATTAGAAATCCATGGATCACCATAGTGAAGGGCAGATCCCCAACACTAGACATCACTCCTCAAAAGTTTCCAAAACACCCTGCAACTTTCCTCCTTGCAGATAATGCAGTCTTGGAAGATAAAATTCACTATAGACTTGATGGACAGTTTGGCCTGATGTCAAGATGTAGATCTAGAGCTCCAATGATCCAATACACTCTTATCAAGGGGATAGAATATTTTCCCACTGAAAAGAGGCACTAGTTTGGCCTAGATCTGAGTAGATCTGGCCTCCAATTGCTTCAAATTACAAGGACAACCAAACCCTCAATAGGATTTGTGTTGTAGTTGGAAGATGAAGCTTGGACAAATGCCTGATAGTGGACAATATCAGCAAGAATCCTCCAAGAGCTACTCACTGGAAGAGATGGGATTCCCGATCAGGAACACCTAGTGCTAAACAACACTATTCTCATCTAAACAGCAAGAGAATGATATATGTCTAAACAGACGATATATTCAGAAATAAAACATGTTTAACAACCTTCTTTTGCTATCCTCCTCTTCCTTTTATAAGATTGAGATCTTGCAAAACCCTAAACCATCTCAATGATTTAGCTTCTTTCACATGTGTAGCCTCCATCTAAAAATGCGTTGTGCATCTAGGAGGTTCACTGCATATAGACAGCGTTGTTGATTTGGTCCTGGTTGACCCAGTCAAACAACTCAATCCCTTCCATACATGAGGGTGTTTTATTAGAATAGCCCATATTTAATCTTTTTCACATGGGGCATTGATTTATTCACTGTTTTTAGGATTTTTTATTGTCCTCCTTTACACATTTATTCTTGCCATAAGATAATGAAACAAAATTGTATATTCCCATTAGCTTGGGCTAATTGGGAATATTACAGTCCTCCCCTCCAAAATGTTGCTTGTCCTCAAGAAACTAATAAGGTGAGTGATGCAACTCCTTTTCTCTTCCATTGGTGACACAATCAAGTGATAAGCTTCCTCCATGAGCTGAGTGTTCACCAAACCAACCTTCCATGAATTGTTTCTCCAATTTTCTTATGAGAGGTAAATGACCCATCCCATAAGGAGTTAAGAACTCAAATGAAAAAAACATGGCTGAACCAATACTCT
The DNA here is from genome assembly GCA_034641835.2 of Pinus albicaulis. Lineage (NCBI taxonomy): Eukaryota > Viridiplantae > Streptophyta > Pinopsida > Pinales > Pinaceae > Pinus > Pinus albicaulis. The sequence continues at coordinate 1,101,896,406 of CM076583.1, forward strand.
CTCTAAAACATGTAGCATATGGTACATAGAGAGTCTCCATCATGTAGTACATACATGGCTCCCAACCTTACTCCATACATCCCCACACGAAGTACAAGTATATCATCCATGTATGGAAGCAAAACTATGTACATACAAATAGAAAATTGAGCATGAGCAGGTAGGTCATAATCCCACATATGATACCAAAGTAGTGCATCTCCTTCCTGCCTCAAATCAAGACATGGTAAGTGGTTTTCCCACCACTTACTTGCTACCCAAGTCATCTCACTATTGCTGAAGGTGAGAGATATGTTTGGTGCCTTGGGGAAGCACCCATCATGATGAGAAATCTCCCTTTGCTCATTAAGGGAGTGGCAAAATTCAGAAATTTTAGTGGCCCAATATTTGCCATGATATTTACATGATACATTTCTCCTTTTAGGATTCATGGCCTGCATAAAAATGGTAAAAGAACATGTAAAATAAGAAAATAAAACTTCTTTACATGAACATATCCTTTACCAACAATGCCTCTCATACACATGGAGTTGTGCATGGATCTTTCTCCTCTTTCCAAAGAAGGAAAATATGGCTGAAATGAATCTTGCATAGAGTCCCATGGCTACCCCAACTCCACATAGCTCATGCATTCTTGAAAATTCTGATGTATTTCTTCTTCCAATCCTTCCCAATCAAAGCTCCTCATGATGATGTTGTATATCCTCATGGAATGCATATCGTTGAAACAGAACTCTTTATATGCTCCTTGTAGTATCTTATGCTTGAGCTTAGAAGCTATAGACAAAAATATTCTACCATGATGATAGATTACTCCTCCTTGGACTAAGTAGCCCTCTTCATGCAGCTGGTCATCAAGTATCATACATGTGTGAAGATATTTGGAATAATCCACTACCAGTTGGGATTTCCAATACAGATCTACACTGCTCAACAATGACAGCGTTGATTATGCATCAACAGAAGTGTATGTCATGTTGTTGATCCTCTCCTTGACATCTCCTATGCCAAAGGTGTGTTTTGGAAGGATGTTCCTTCCATTCTTCTCCTCCCACAGTGAAAAATCAGAAAAGAGAATGGTTGATGATGATAGGGGAGGAATATTTCCCTCCTCCTTGAGCTTACCCAAGTCTCCCAGCGTTGTAGCTTTGTCTTCAAGTGCTCCAATCCCTCTTGGATCTAAGTTGGGAGAAAAAAATTGTGAGGTCTTCCCCACAGAATCTGAATTAGGTGGCCTCCTAGGTGGTTTTCCACTAGATAATGAGATTTCAGGGACCATCCTCATATGCATCATAGATTGGATCCTCATGTCCCTGCTTCCACTGCGCAAATTCAACTATGTTTCATGGGTGGAAGTCTCATGAAATTTGGAGATCACTCTTAGTGATGCAAGAGTGCCACTGATTGGGGCATTTACTTCATTCTCTTCTCCTAGCAATAGTGGATCATCTTCTGTTGTGTCAACTTTGTGATCCCTCCTTTGTTCCGCCTCATTGTCTCTTAGCATAGAAACATGTTGCTCATGTCCTCCATATGGAAGATCCTTAGGAACTCCCTGCAAAGATGCAAGAGCCTCTCTAGTGGAAGCAATTGCTTCATCTCCATCTCCTGATAAAAATGGATCTCCTCCTGCTATCACAGCGCTGGAGGATCTTCTCTGCTCTTTCTCTTCCTTCTCCTTATCAATGGAGAATGCCTCATCATTAAGGGACCCTTTTCCTTGATCTCTTTTTGAAGAAGGAACCCTCGTGTCTTCTCCTTGAGAAGAGAGTTCTTGCTGAAGTGGGGCTTTTGCCTTTGGAAAATCATGCAGCAGATCTTCAATCCCTTCAAAAATGTTTATAAATGGATTTGGATTTATGGATTCTTCCAACTCATGCAAAGATTCTGATTTCTTGTGCTTTATTTGCTCTCTCAAAGAAGTTTAAGAATGTCTAAAATCAAATATTTTCACTAACTTCCTAGTGAACTTTGCATAAGAAGAGATATTTACATTTTTCAAGGAAGAAGACTCAAATAGCCACCAGGCATAAGCCTTACCTTGAAGATGCAGTGCTGTTACTCTCATGGCTTATTCTTTTGAAACTTCTAAATCTATTGATTTTTTGACTCCATAAGCCCAATGGTTTCAAGCCTGCATTATTTTCAACCTACATACAAAAAAATCAAGTTACTTTTCAAATAGAGGTAGCCATCTAATCCTATCATTATCTAATATTATAAACCCCTTTGAGATAGCACTCTCAGACTGAAGAGGCTAAGCTTTAGTCAAAAGCTGGTTTGAAACAGTTACATAGAGTTGTCTGATCAAAAGCCAATAAAGTGAAATTTTGTGATAACAGTAAGATTATTATATCATGGAATGATTTCATTTCTGAAATAAAACGATAGTTTTATCCATTAGTTCATATGTAAAAATCCATAATGAACTAGAAAAACTTTAGACAGTTGAAATGACATAATGTGCAAGTTTACACCCAATAATTTAGGAGAAGATCTATGTATTAGGGGTAGAGCAAAGCCAAGATACTTTGCTCAAGTACATAGGAGGCTTATATAGCTACCTTAAACATACTATCCTCATGTTTAACCCCACAAGTCTAGATGAGGTATGTGTTTAGGCCACACATCTAGAAGCTAGAGGTAAAAACATTTCTGATGAGGGTAGGAAAAAACCTTTTAAGGGGAAAAACAAAGAGAAGACCTCAAAAGGTAAAAGCAAAAAGAATGCATCTGTTAATAAAGAGGGAGAAAATTTGGTTTGTAAACATTGTTCAAAAGAAGGCCATAATGAAAATCAATGTTGGAAATTACATCCTGAAAAGAGACCCAAATATTTCAACAACAAACGGAAACATAAAACTGTAGCTACAACTCAACATGATTTAGCAGAGGATTCAGGTGACGAATCTAAAATTACAGCCATGGGATTGAAGAACATGAAGGGGAAACAAATTGAAACTAAACCCAATACTATTACATCAAATTGTCACATACATGCTCCAAATGAATAAGAGAGAATTGAACTGTTTCATGTGAGGGTCATATCCAAACATACTAAGATTGACACATTGTTCGTGTTGAAAATGCAACAAGATGATGGATCTTAGTGAAAAGAAGTCGCCTTCACTAAGTGGGCCCGCAGGCTATTTTTGGCGCAAAGTCTATTTTTAGACTATGTCTATTTTTAGACATATGGATCATGGTCTATGAGTTGCAGGATGCTATTTATGGATGATTGGTAAAGTTGGTGAAAATAGATGGACCTCTATTTTTAGACATTGGGCGAAGTCTATTTTTAGACTGCCAGTCTAAAAATAGATCAGTCAAATATTATTAGCCCTTAATAATATCTGGACTATAAACATTATCTTATCCTCTTGGAGCACTTCAGTTTGATGCTTGGATGTGGCACATGCAGCTGACAGAAGGAAATACACTTTTCCTAGGGGTTTTTTCATAAATCAACTAAAGCATACATCAGTTAACTGCAATGCATGAACAGTTCAGTGGAGACTAGTGTTGGAGGTGGGTGAAAGGGTGAGTCTACTATCAGTTGTGACTATAGCTGTGCATGAGATTTTCACACACATTGATTGAGATTTCCAATGAGGATTGCGCAGTACAAGCCAGTGGGATTCGAACTTGGATCTCATCATTATTCATCTTGGATTGCACAGTAGAGGTAGGCAGACAGGTGGAAGAGATTTGAACTTGTGACTTGTTCATATCTGAGCTAGTTTGTGTGTAGCATGTGAGATAGTGCTGAGAGTTGTGAGGAGCTTTGTGCTATGTATTGTTACATGTTCTATATCATTATAATATACAGATAGTTGGTGGTTTTCAGCTGTAATCTTTCCCCATTACATACTGTGTTATATGTGTGCTTGATTATGTTTTAATGTGCGCATGCGACTGCTTCTATTTCCGCAAATTGATGATAAATTGTAGAAGAGGTTATGTATTATGCATGAAGCTTAAATAGTGTGTAATCAGGATAATATCGGTGAATAATTCAACTATTATTCAAATTTCTACATGGCATCGGAGCTAAATTGATCATCGGATCTATTACAGTGATTACAATTTATTTTAGTAGACAGAGTCTGTAAGCGGGCCAGGTAGCCTCTGGATCCATCCTTTCTTTGAAAGGTGATATATCCAGTAAATGCCCCTACAGTCGATCTCTGTGCTAGAAATACCTTGTTCTCACAGATCAGAAGCAGTTGAGTTTTGAGCTGGTGGAATTCGAATTTGCAGCAGTGTTTTCTTGGTGTCGAAGTCAAAATGTCTTTCAACGGATTGCGATTGGAGTATGCCCTTGAGGGCAGCTCAAATTATGTTGCATGGAAGGACAGGATGGAGGCGGTGTTAGATGACAATGGGTTGAAGGAGTTCATAGATGCTGAAGTCCCAAAGCCTACTGATGCTGCTCAAGTTGAGGCTTGGAAAAAGAAGACAACAAAATGTCGAAGGATTCTGTTGGAGGGCGTGAAGGATCACATTGTATCCAACCTGCATGGTAAAGCTTCTCCATACTTGATGTGGAAAGCGTTGACGGATTTATTCCAAAGAAAGAGTGACCAGAGGAAGTTGGCGCTCAAGGATAAACTCAGAAACATAAAGATGGAGAAAGGCAACAGTATGCCCAAGTACCTCACGAAGTTCATCCAGTGCAGGGATGAGCTAGGAAGTGTGGGAGTGACTGTAGATGATGAGGAATTGGTGAGCTTGGCTCTCCTTTGTCTTCCGAAGAGTTGGCATTCCTATCAGGACTCTATCAATGGTCAGGAGAAATTGCTAGGATGGGAGCGACTTTGGTCGGATCTTGTGCAAGAGGAGATAAGGCGGAGTACCAGGGACGGATCTTCATCAAAGGCATCTGATGAAGAAAATTGCGCTTTGGCTGCCAAAGAAAAGAAGGGGAAGAGAAAGAAATATTCTCATTCCGGTGCGAAAGGCAAGAAGCAGGACATGTCCAAGGTGAAGTGCTTTCACTGTCACCAACACGGACATTATGCCACAAATTGTCCGCAGAAGAAGAAAAATAAGCAGACTACTGGATTTGCAGCGGGAGAGGCCTTAGCCTCGCAGTTTGAGCTGGATTTTTCACTGATCACATGCTTGGTATCAAGTGTGATGGGTTCAGTTTGGTTCTTGGACAGTGGTGCGTCTTTTCACATGACAGGAGATCGAGATTTGTTTTCTGATCTGGATGAGAAAGATCTTGGAGTGCACATCGAGATGGGCGATGATGGTAGATACAATGCAACCGGTATCGGTACCATTTCCTTTGAGAGGGAGTCTGGTAAACCCTTCATATTAAAGGAAGTGATGCATGTTCCAGGATTGAAGAAGAATCTTATCTCTGTGGCGATGTTAGAAGACAAGGGATATGATGTTGTCTTCAGCAAGGGAAAGGCTTTCCTGCGCAGTAAGACAACTGGAGAAATCCGGAAGATAGGGGTTCGAGTCAAGAACCTTTATCAATTGCAAGTAGATGGTTGCGCAGCAATGGCATGCAAGGCAGAAGGAGTGGTGAGCCGGGATGATGGCGATCTGTGGCACCGGAGATTGGGCCACCTTCACCATGGAGCTTTGAAGATACTGCAGCAGATTTCTATTGGGCTTCCTAAGGGCACTCTTGCACAGTCAGATCAGTGCAAGGGGTGTACCTTGGGAAAATTTGTGAAAGCCACCTTTCACGAGAAGGATAGTCGCGCCACGACGATCCTTGAGAGAATTCACACAGACGTGTGTGGACCTTTCTCAGTAGCTTCAACAGTAAAGCACAGGTACTATGTGATCTTTGTTGATGATTATTCTCGGAAGTGCTGGATCTTCTTCATGCAGAAGAAGAGCGATACATACTCAAAGTTCTGTGAGTTCAAGGCGCTGGTTGAGAAGGAATCGAGGAAGCATGTGAAGGCTCTTAGGAGCGACAATGGTGGTGAATTCATCTCTGGCGAATTCAAGGACTTTTGCAACGCAGAAGGGATTCGAAGAGAGCTCATAGCACCCCATAACCCACAACAGAATGGGGTTGCTGAGCGGAAGAACAGAACGATCGTGGGTGCTGCACGGGCGATGTTGCAGGATCAGGGCCTACCCATTCACTTGTGGGCGGAGGCATACAATACTGCAGTATATGTGCAGAACCGTTGTCCTCACAGGATACTTGGCATGAGTACACCCGAGGAGGCGTTTTCTGGTAAGAAGCCTAATATTTCCCATTTCAGGATTTTTGGTTCACCTGTTTACATTAATGTGACGAAGGATGCCAGGAAGAAGCTGGAGCCGACCGCAGAGGTTGGGATATTTGTGGGGTACACTGATACACCCCACAACTATTGTGTGTATTTTCCAGAGAGTCGCAAGACTGTTGTGCGACGGGATATCAAATTTCAGGAGGAGAAAGCCATGAAGTGTTCGCTTGAGAGGGAGCCACACTTGCATGTAGAAGATGAGCTATTAGTTCCTAAGGATGAGCTTCAGGATGTGGATCAGCCACAAGATGAGGTTCATGGAGTGGAAGAGACCACTCATGCAGCGCCAACCATTAGAGGGCGGAAGCGCACTACAGAAGCTGAGCGACTGGCTCAAGATGCAGAGAAGGTTGTAGGACCACCTACAGCACAGCGCAGACAGAGACAGTCACCGAACCGGTACACTGGATACATGGATCTTGTGAGAAAATGTGTCGTGACAGTGCCATCCTCTTTCGAGGAAGCTGTGGAGGACCCCGCATGGGTAGATGCCATGGTGGAAGAGTATGATTCGATTGTCAGAAACAGTGCATGGGAGATTGTCCTGAGGCCGGAGGGGAAATCAGTGGTGGGTTCGAGATGGATCTACAAAGTGAAGTAGGCAGCTGACGGGAGTGTGGAGAAGTATAAGGCAAGATTTGTTGCCCGAGGCTTCTCACAGATAGAGGGGATCGATTATGAGGAGACCTTTGCACCTGTCGCAAGGTATTCTTCCATACGGAAGATTCTTTCTCTCTCAGTGCAGATGGGGTGGCACATTCATCAGATGGATGTGAAGACTGTGTTCCTCAATGGAGTCATTGAGGAGGAGGTGTACATAGAGAAGCCCGAAGGTTTCGAGATCTTCAGCAGCGAGTCACATGTGTGCAGACTCAAGAGAGCGTTGTATGGGTTGAAACAAGAACCTCGTGCTTGGTACACACGGATAAACAGTTATTTCACCGGACTTGGATTCTCCAAGAGTGAGGCGGATCCTAACCTATACCAGATTGTGGTGGAGGGTAAGTTGCTGATCATTGTACTTTATGTAGACGATTTGATTCTGACGGGTGATGAGCTATTGATACTTTCATGCAAGGAGGATCTTGCTAGAGAGTTTGAGATGAAGGACTTGGGCCTCCTTCATTATTTCCTGGGATTGGAAATTTGGCAGTGCAGTGATGGAATATTTGTTTCTCAGGGTAAGTATGCCCGGGAAATATTGGAGAAGTTCAACATGCATGGCTGCAATCCTGTTGATACTTCTCTTCTTGGAGGTTGGAGGAAGGAGGATGCTACTTCAGCAGAGGTAGTGGATGCCACTGTTTATCGATAGTTGGTGGGGTCGCTTATGTATCTGGTCAATACACGACCCGATAGATGCTATGCTATTACCCAGCTTTCACAAGCTATGGTTAAGCCTACCAAGCTCTTCTGGAAGGCAGACAAGCATGTATTGCATTATCTTAGAGGCACATCGGGATATGGATTGTGGTTCAGATAGGAGGATGAGGTGAAGCTATGTGGCTTCACGGATGCAGATTGGGCAGGGAGCCCAACGGACAGAAAGAGCACATCTGGAGGGATCTTCGGTATTGGGTCAATAGCAGTTTCTTGGTACAGCAGGAAGCAGAGATCCATGGCACTCAGTTTAGTAGAGGCCGAGTATATGGCAGCAAGCTTGGCTGCATGCGAGGCTATATGGATGCGGAAGATCCTGGTCGGGTTGTTCGGGTCACACTTGGAGCCTACTATGATTTATTGTGATAACCAGAGTTGCATTAAAATCTCGACTAATCCAGTATTTCATGATAGATCCAAACACATCGACATCAGGTACCATCATATCAGAGATTGTGTGCAGCGGAGAATCATGTTACTTTCATACATTCCCATGGAGGATCAGGATGCTGATATCTTGACAAAGGCGCTCACCAGGAGAAAATTTGAATACCACATAGGCAGGATAGGGGTTGCAGATAATCCATATCTTGTTGAGAAGGAGTTTTGAAAATGCAACAAGATGATGGAGCTTAGTGAAAAGAAGTCGCCTTCACTAAGTGGGCCCATAGGCTATTTTTGGCGCAAAGTCTATTTTTAGACTATGTCTATTTTTAGACATATGGATCATGGTCTATGAGTTGCAGGATGCTATTTATGGATGATTGGTCAAGTTGGTAAAAATATATGGACCTCTATTTTTAGACATTGGGCGGAATCTATTTTTAGACTACCGGGCTAAAAATAGAACAGTCGAATATTATTAACCCTTAATAATATTTAGACTATAAACATTATCTTATCCTCTTGGAGCACTTGAGTTTGATGCTTGGATGTGGCACATGAAGTTGACAGAAGGAAATACGCTTTTCCTAAGGGTTAGTTGAGCTATTGCATGGTTGACTTCAGTTATAACTCATGTGGCAGAGTTTGGTGGAGTTGATGAGACAGTTGGTGGAGTTGTGTTCGGTTTAACTTAGTTGAACTAGTTGTATTTAGTCTAACTAATAAATACACTAGTGATGAGTGGTGTGAATTAATTATTAATTAATTCACTAATTATTAACTCATAAATCAACTAAATAATACATCAGTTAACTGCAATGCATGGACAGTTCAGTGGAGACCAGTGTTGGAGGCGGGTGAAAGGGTGAGTCTACTATCAGTTGTGACTATAACTGTGCATGAGATTTGCACACACATTGATTGAGATTGCCATTGAGGATTGCGCAGTACAAGCCAGTGGGATTTGAACTTGGATCTCATCATTATTCATCTTGGATTGCGCAGTAGAGGTAGGTAGACAGGTGGAAGAGATTTGAACTTGTGACTTGTTCATATCTGAGATAGTTTGTGTGTAGCATGTGAGATAGTGCTGAGAGCTGTGAGGAGCTTTGTGCTATGTATTGTTACATGTTCTCTATCATTATAATATACAGATAGTTGGGGGTTTTCAGCTGTAATATTTCCCCATTACATACTGTGTTATATGTGTGCTTGATTATGTTTTAATGTGCGCATGCGACTGCTTATATTTCCGCAAATTGATGATCAATTGTAGAAGAGGTTATGTATTATGCATGAAGCTTAAATAGTGTGTAATCAGGATAATCTCGGTGAATAATTCAGCTATTGTTCAAATTTCTACAGTTCGACAGTGGGTCACAAGAAAACTTAATCTTTGAAGACTTGGTTAAGAAACTTAATCTTGATACCATACCACATCCAAAACCATATCCACTTGATTGGATTTGTAAGGATGCAAATTTACAGGTTTCAAAGAAGTGTATATTATGGTTTGAAATAACTGCACATTTTGTTGACACACTTGAATTAGATGTGGTTCCGCTTGACATAATAGGTATTGTGTTGGGAAGTCCTCACTTGTATGACAAGAAAGTGATCTTCCATCACCATGAGAACGAATACCATTTATTCAAATATGGCAAGGAGTACATTGTTAGAGCACATTGCAAGAAGACAAATATTGCTATGGTAAATGCTAGACAGGTAAAGAGGCTGTTAAATTCAAGTAAGAAATTTGTTCTTCTAATGATTAAGCCTAAAGCTGATGATAATAATGAATCATTTGAGGATTTTGATCCTAAGTTGAATCGGATTTATGTGATGTAGTTGATGCACATCATGAGATGTTTCAGTGGCCAACGGCATTGCCTCCAAAAAGGGAGATTCAACATGAGATTCATTTACAGCAAGATTGTCCTCTTCCAAAAATCAGCATGTATCGCATGTCGATAATGGAGAATGCTGAAATAAAGAGGCAAATCAAGGAGATGCTAGAAAAAGGACTCATAAGGCCAAGCACTTCGCCATATGGATCACCCATAGTCTTGATTCCAAAGAAAGATGGGACTTCGTGCATGTGTGTAGACTTCCGAGCTTTGAGAAAGATAATGGTAAAGAATCGATACCCACTCCCAAGGATAGATGATTTTATTGATCAGCTGAAAGAAGAAAAGTTTATCACTAAGTTAGATTTACGAAGTGGATATCATCAAGTAAGAATTGAAGAAAGTGATATATGGAAAATTGCATTCAAAACCAAACAAGGACCCTTTGAGTGGTTGGTTATGCCATTTGGTTTGTGTAATGCACTGACAACTTTCATGTATGTTATGGATAGTCTTTTGCTTCCATTTCTTGATGAATTTGTGATTGTGTATTTGGATGACATATTTATTTTTAGAAAAACAAGAGAATAACATGTCTTTCATGTGAATAGGGTGCTTGATGTTTTGAAGAAAGATAGATTATTTCTTAAGATGTCAAAGTGTGAGTTTGGAAAGACTTCTTTGGTTTAATTGGGAAACATTGTAGGAGAAGACGAGTTGAGAATTGGTCCTTATAAAGTGGAAGCCATTGTGAAATGCCCCACTCCCAAAACAGTAACGGAGGTAAGAAGTTTCTTAGGTGCATCTCAGTATTGGAGAAAGTTTATTGCTCACTTTTTTTCCATCGCAGCTCCTATGCATGTAGTGAAAAGTGTGAAGAAAGGCTTCCAATGGGGAGGAAAACAACAAAAAGCTTTCGAAGCTTTAAAAGACAAGATCAATTCAGCTCCAGTCCTTGCATTACTGAATTTGAGACAACCCTTCGAGATACAAACTGATGCTAGTGATTATGCCATGGGTGTAGTTCTTTTTCAGCATGGTAAGCCTATCACTTTTCATTCTAAAACATTCAATGGTGCTGTAACTAATTATAATACATATGAAAAAGAGTTTTTTGCGTTGGTACAAAGCGTCAAGAAGTGGAAACACTAATTGATGGGTAAAGAGACGATTATACATACCGATCAACAACCATTACAGTACTTGCAGTCGCAAACAAAATTGCAGCAATCACGACATTTCAGGTGGATGGGATTTATTCAACAGTGTCACTTGGTTATAAGGTACAAGAAAGGTATTTTCAATAAAGTTGCTGATATACTTTCAAGACCAATTATAAGTTCTTCTACTTTACTAAAAAATGATCCTATTGTACATGAGAGTTACATAGAACAATATGTGCATGATATTGATTTTGAAGATGTGTATGCTAGTTTGAGTGAAGGGAATCAAGTTGAAGAAAATGATTATCACATGCATAACAATTTGCTGTTTCATTTGGGAAAATTTTGTATACCACAAGGAGAGAGGCTAAGTGTCATGAGAGAAGCTCATTCATCTCTTATTTTTGGACACTTTGGGGTAAGAAAAACAGTGGCACATCTACAGAGGTATTGCTATTGGCCTCGCATGATAGATAGTGTGTCATGTTTTATAAGAGGTTCTATGTGTTCAACAAGCAAGCCTAGCAATAGGAAGCTAGGGTTGTACACGCCACTATCGGTACCATCAAGGCCATGGGAGAGTGTCTCCACGGACTTTGTTGGAGGTCTACCTATGTCAAGAAAACAACATGATTATGTTTTTGTAGTTGTGGACGGATTCAGTAAAATGTGTATACTTATGCCATGTAAGAAAACCATTACTGCTGAACAAACCACTAAACTTTATTTTCAACATGTATGGGTTCATTATGGATTGCCTACTTCTATTGTTAGTGTTAAGGATTCCAGGTTCATTGGGAATTTTTGGTCCAATCTTTGGAGTATGATGGACACAAAGTTGAAAAAGAGTACTGCTTTTCATTTGCAAACTGATGGCCAAACCGAGGTGGTGAAAAAAACTGTTATTCATCTATTGAGAGGATATTGCAACAAACATTCTAAGTTGTGGGATGAGCAACTGAATTACATTCAGCACGCTTACAACTGGGCAAATCACTCTTATACAAATACATCACCTTTTGAAGTATGCTTTGGGTATTTTCCAAAATCACCATTAGACTTCATCTTTGAGAAGGATGTTGCAATTTATGGGCATAGTGATATTAACAAGGCTCGAAAGTTCATTGAGAAAATTCAGATTATACATCAACAAGTTCAAGAACAACTTGAGAAGAGTCAAAGCATATACAAGGAGAGGCATGACAAACATAGAGTTGATCACAAGTTTCAAGAAGGATATGAGGTATGGTTGCACATAAGCAAAGAAAGGATGCAAGGGGAAGGTAAAATTCTCAAACCCATTCACTATGGTCCATTCAAGGTCATAAAGCGAGTGGGTAATAATGCATTTCAACTTGACTTGCTTTCATATATGAAAATGTATTCAGTTGTTAATGTTGAAAACTTATGTTTGTATGAGCCACATTTGATCAATGATCAAGGAAGTGATGTTCAGTTGCCTTCTATTGAAGATTTCTCGCCAGAATTTCTGGATGAGCTCAAGGAAGATACAATTATTGACAGGAGGACAAGAGCATCCAAGAGGGTCAGTGTTGACTACCTTCAAGTTGGGCTCAAAGGAAGTAAGCCAAACAAGGAAAAGTGGATGGAAGTTGGAAAGGTGAGGGAGCTATACCCTCATCTACTGAACATGTAATCAAAGTCTTTTGGGGTCCAAAAGCTTCCCAATGGGGAGGTGTGATCAAGAGTTCATAAATTTTTCTCAAAATTGAAAGTTACAAGATTGAGTTGAAAATAGAATGATTGAGTAGATCTCGTCTTCCTCATTCCGGCGTCGCAAACGGTTTGAAAAATCGATGTCATATGAGGGAGATATCACGTTCTGGTCGATTTCCCAAAGAGCTAAATTTTATGACAGGGTTGAATAGGATGCCCAATCAGCATGCAAGTGCACAATCAGCAAAAAAGAAATATTCCAAAGAATATTCCTTTTCTCAGAGCCAGTTAGAGGCTGACAAGTGTCGCGTTGTGATTTGATGGAGGAATATATGTTGTTATTGGTGGACCAATTATAGGGTGACACATGGCCATCCCTGAGGCCACCACGTGTCCCCTGAGCGATATGGTAAAATTTTATGAGGTCCGGGGGGTTCGATCCCCCGACCTCTGGCCTTCGCGCAAATAATTCCACCAATCGGGCTACACATGTGACTTAACATCTATAGATCCATGACAATATTTAAAGTTTTAAACATTTAAAAACAGGGGTTGGGGACCGCCGAGGGCCCCGTGGAGTGTTCACATATAAACCACAACATCATATGTAACACCGACAAAAAACTACAACCACTTCCTAGTTAAACCTATCACATGACGGGTTTTGATCCAATGGTTACGCCGACAGTTTCAGTTCAGACCCCACAATATTAAACTCCAGAACGTTATCAAATGTTGCGGTTACAATTTTATACACTGAAAAGTATGTAAACTCTGACCCAAACTCCGGTTCCACCACAACAAAGGAAGTAAGCCAAGCAAGGAAAAGTGGATGGAATTTGGAAAGGTGAGGGAGTTGTACCCTCATCTACTGAATAGGTAATCAAAGTCTTTTGGGGTAAAAAAATTTCTCAATGGGGAGGTCAGGAGTTCATAAATTTTGCTCAAAATTGAAAGTTATAGGATTGGGTTGAAAAAAATATGGTTAAAGACACACATGGTGTATGAGGAAGATAACACACACACAAAAGAGACTCAACACAATGAAGGATAAGCGTGAGGCTTTATTATTTTCCATTATACAAATATGTACATTTATAGTACAATGGTGTGACTCTTGGTTTCATATTCCAAGGTCACTTGGACTCCATTGTGACTTTTCGCATTCCACACCTACCCATGTAGGATTAGGTGTTCCAACATCCCCCCTTAATCCGAAGGGGTATGTGTGAGTCCAAGAAAAGAGTTGTAATAAAAATATGCAAAGTATACATGGCAACACTTGTGCTGAATCAACTCTCTGAAATGTTGGAAAAAAGAGGTGGTTTTAGGATGACCACAAACACTGGAACGCAAAACTTGTTGCAGTTCCCGGAACTCTTCCAAAACTGGCAAGAAGCTGAAGGCTTCTGCTAGAGGAATTGTCCCTCATAAAAAAGGGAGACCTTCAACCTAAAAGAAGGGAGGTATACTACCTGTGATGGTTTTAGGATTACCAACAACTCTGGAATGCTTTGAAGCATTTCCTGGAACTCAACCAAAGCTGGCAAGAAGCTGAAGGCTACTAAGCTGAAGGCTTCTGCTAGAGGAAGCGTTCCTCATATATGAAAGGGAGACCTTCGACCTAAAAGAAGGGAGGTCTACTACCTGTGGTGGTTTTAGGTTGTCCAACAACCAAAGATGATGGTTTTAGGTTGTCCACCAACCGAAGGCATGCTCATGGGCATCCGTGTCTCTGGCTACATCTCTGAATCTAGAATGACGAATTGTGGCTCAGACTCGCTTGAACTGCTGTGTCTCTGGCTACAACTCTGAACATGGAATGAGAGATTGTGGCTCAGGCTTGCTTGATCTGTCGTCGAAGCTTGTACATGACCACCATTTTCCCCCCCGTCAGGGACAAGGTGAGATGATGGCGAAAACTCAACTGCAAGTTTTCTCAATATCCGTGAACAAGTTCTAACATGTGTTGTAAACATCTTCTTGGCTGCTGATGCCCATTGCCAAGAAGCGATCCATCCAAGATGAATCTTGGTTCTTGCAGGAGGCTTGTGTCTGAAGCATCTGTCTGAAGAATGAGTGTGCCGACCACAGTGCTTGCATGGATGAAGATCAAAACAGTGATCTTTCATATGGCCAACTCGATCACAGTGTTGGCATTTCTCAATCTGTTGTTGTTGTGGAACAGGATCTGGAACAGCTGCAGGTGAACTTTCATACATGAATCCAGCACTTTGAAATTTTATAGGCTTGGTGTAGTCTGGAATATGAAAGGACACATCTTTGTCATATCCAAGACCTGTTCGGTGCTTGTTGTGGACAAGCTCTTCCCAAGGTCTGATGATGGGCTTGAGAAGTGCAGGCTAAGTGGCTGCATCTGCATGTACATCTGCTCTAGTACAAGGAGGTGAATGTGAATCATCTGCAACTTTATCTTCTTTCTTCTGATGAGAGTCCTTCACAATCTTCTGAATAGAAACAGGTTCAGAATGGTGACTCTTTTGCTGAAGTTCATCTTGTTGGAGCTGAGATTCCAATTGAAAAACTCAATATTTTCATGTGCATCTTGCAAACAAATCTGAATATCACAAATAGCATTCTTGCTTATTTTTATCACATCATCAACATTTGAATGAATGAGGTTTTTCAACAACTCTAATACCTCATTGATTTTAGCCATTTTCAACAATTTAGGCTCAAAATAAATGAAAGGGTGTCGGTTTCAACCGAAAATGCACCCGTTTACAATGTGATTCAACAAATACAAATGACTCAAGAGAACTTCCAAATATGGAAATCTCAAAGTACAAAATGTGCTCCTCAAATGATGGAGGGCAATCAACAATTTTTCAACTCAATTACACTTCAAGTCTTGAATGAAGATGCAAATCAATGTTAGTTCAATACAATATTTCTACAAAATATGTGCATCTGAAACACTAGTGCAAGAGGCCTTTAAAGTAGCTGAAATTTCCTTCAAAGAGTTGTTTTCAATGATGGCCAACTTGTCTTCAAATGTCAATTCTTCAAAAAAAATCACCCTTCAAATCAATGCCACAAATCACAATGTAAATCTGCAATTTTCTCTATGTATTCAATCCATCTGCTCCTCATATGCCCTTTTCTCTTTTTCTGCTATTCATGTTCTCTCTTCTTCCTCTCTTTCTCTCTCTCTGCTGTTTTTTTTTTTTTTTAATTAATTAAAAATTAAATTAATTGGGATTAAATAAAAATGGGAATGAGGAATTAATTTAGAAGGAGGGGAATTTAATTAAAGGGGAGGGAAACTTATATTAAAATAAAATTAAAAAGAAAGGGAAGGGAATTTTATAATGGGGGAAGGGATTAATTAAAGAAGAAGTATTATATGTGGGAGGGGAGGATGTATATTAAAATAAATTTTAAAAATCGAATTTAAAGAGAGGCTTATTGTATGAGAAGGAGTTTATTAACTTATGGGAAAAAAATTTAAATGGAGCGAAATTTTTAAATGAGAGGAGGCAGGGAGTTATAAGGGTAGGGGCCGAGCGTATGGTGCTGAGGGAGCTGAAGCCATGGAATGGGAAGAGCATATTGCAGGTTAGTGTAGAAGTGAACGAGTGAACGCGTGTTGGAAGAGGCCGGTCAAAGGCCGTGGGAAAGATGTCGGAGGGGGCACCGTTTGGAACAGGTGTGTGAGGGAGCGAGGGGGCCAGCTTGGGTAATGAGACGGGTAGGGAGTGCTGTAGGGAGCGAGTTAAAGGGCCACGGGGAGGGCGTATTGGGTAGAGCGAAGTGGTGAGGGGTGGGTGTTTGAGGAAGAGCGTAAGGTTTGAGTGGAGGGCGTATAGCAGATGGGTAGGGGCGCGTTGATAGGTAAGGGAGGAGTGGCCAAGGTAACGCAGAGTTTGTATGAGAGGTCGAGGGTGTAAGCCGTAAGTTGGAGTTGATGTGTATGTTGAGAGGGATGCGTATGGCAAATGGGTGTTGAGTGAGAGTTGATAGCGCAGAGTGGGTAGATGCGTATGGTCGGTGTTGATAGCGCAGAGTGTAGGGGCCGACCAAAGGCCGAATGTTGCAGAAATTTTTATTTTTTATTTTTTATTTTTTTATTTTTATTTTTTATTTTTATTTTTATTTTTAAACAGCAGAGAGAGATTCCAGAATGCTTGAAAACAACTCAGAATATTTTTTTTTTCTTCTTAAAACCGTAGAGAGCAGAATAGCAGAGGACAGTAGAATTTTTTCAAATGTATAGCAGAACAAATCCAGCAGCAGTAGAAAGTGCAGAAATGAGGGCAATTTCAGAATTTCAAGTACTGAAATGCAACAACAGATTGCCAATAAAACCCAGAAATTTTTCCAATAGCTCAGCAGCAGAAAATATTTTCCAAAAATGCAGGATTTTACGCAATAATACACAACAGCATAATGCAGAATTAATGGGCAAAAATTGTAGGAAGAAATCAACCTTCAGATGCGTAGTGCTACTTTTATTTTTTTCCAAAACCAATTTTTGAACGCTTGGATTTTGAATATTGCTCCTCTTCAAAACACTTTTGAATGGCGGCAAAAACACTGCTGCAGAAATTCTCTAAATGCTGCAAAAATGTTGAGAATTTTGTAGATATGCACAGGCCATAAACACAAATGGCTCACTCAATTTGGAGCAGGGCCAGCAATCGCCCGCTCTGATACCATGTTAAACACCATGTTAAAGACACACATGGTGTATGAGGAAGATAACACACACACACAAAAGAGACTCAACACAATGAAGGATAAGCGTGAGGCTTTCTTATTTTCCATTATACAAAGATGTACATTTATAGTACAATGTTGTGACTCTTGGTTTCATATTCCAAGGTCACTTGGACTCCATTGTGACTTTTCGCATTCCACACCTACCCATGTAGGATTAGGTGTTCCAACAGATCTTGTCTTCCTCATTCCGGCACTGGGAGTGGTTTGAAAAAATGATGTCAAATGAGGGAGATATCACGTTTTGATTGATTTCTTAAACAACAAAATTTTATGACAGGGTTGACTAGGATGCCCAGTCAGCATGCAGGTGCACAGTCAGCAAAAAAGGAATATTCCAAATAATATTCCTTTTCTTAGAGCCAGTTAGAGGTTGACAAGTGTCGCGTTGTGATTTTATGGAGGAATGTACGATGTTATTGGTGGACCAATTATAGGGTGACACATGGCCAGCCTTGAGGCCACCACGTGTCCCCTGAGCGATATGGTAAAATTTTATGAGGTCCAGGGGGTTTGACCCTGCGACCTCCGGCCTTCACATAAAGATTTCCACCAATCGGGCTACACATGTGACATAACATCTATAGATCCACAACAATATTTAAAGTTTTAAACATTTGAAAATGGGGGTTGGGGACCACCGATGACCCTGTGGAGTGTTCACATATAAACCACAACATCATATGTAACATCGACAACATTAAACTGCAACCACTTCATAGTTCAACCTATCACATGGCGGGTTTTGTTCCAACAGTTACGCCGATGGTTTCGGTTCAGACCCCACAATATTACACTCCAAAACGTTATCAAATGTTGTGGTTACAGTTTTATACGCTGGAAATTATGTAAACTTTGACCCAAACTCTGGTTCCACCACAACTAACCATATTTTTTGCATGTGGTTCTTCTCCAAAGTTAATGCGACCACGGGGTTTCAGGGGTTGGCATGTGGCCACCCCCTCCCCTAAACATTAAATTTTATTATTAGAGTTGGCGGACAGGTTAGCGCTCTCCTAAATTTGGGGTTTTTGGCCTATTCTAACTATAGTGAAGTGCAGTTCACCAAAATTAGTGGAGGATTTCTAGGAGTTATTGGGAAAATGACTTGGGGGGTCAATGTTCACCCAAATGGAGTGAATGGAAAGTCATTCTAGACTAATTGGAGCATTATGGAGCCATTGGTGTAGAGAAAACAACCATTAGAGGCTTGTAAACACATGTATTTGCAATTTTTTGAGCATAATGAAATATGGACATGCCATTGGGAACTGGACCAGCAGATGTAGCCCAGGAGGGGTGAACTGCTTCATCATGCCTACTGTGTAAATTTTATGTGTGGTTTTATTTCTCTATTATTCGCTGTTGTTTAGTGTTATTTTCTCTTATTTCATGCTTCTAATTCACTAAAATCACTAATATTTCATGGTTAAAATCCTCAATACTTAAGCAAACTATGGAGACAAGTATGCACATGTTTATTAACTGAAAAGACACTTAACACAACAAACTAATACAGTCCTTTCAGATCAGCCATTGAAACCAATTTTAGTTTAGATTCCCTTCGAGCAATGGGGTCTGGATTTTATTGGAGAAATCCATCCAAGTTCTTCAACTCAACATAAATGGATTTTGACAGCCACTGACTACTTCATTTAAGTGGATTGAGGCCATTCCAACTAGACAAGCTACATATACTGTTATATTCAATTTTTAGAAGGTACTATTCTTTCCATATTTGGCTGTCCAAATAAGATCATTAATGATAATTCTGCTATTTTCAAATCAAAGAGAATGATTTAATTTTGTCACGAATATAACATAAATTTGGGACACTCTATTGCCTATTACCCACAAGGTAATGGGTTACCTAAGTATTTTAATAAGAGTTTAGTCAACATCATAAATAAACTATTGCAGGAAAATAAAAAGTCTTGGCATGAGAAGTTGATTAATGCCTTATGGGCTGACAAAATTATCACTAGAAAATCTATTAGAATGTCTCCTTTCTAATTGGTATATGGAGTGGATACAATTTTTCCTACCTCCCTGGGAATCCCTGTGCTAAAATTGTTGTAGGAATCACAAGTATAGGAAAATGACTTACAGAGAAGGATAAATCAAACCATACATTTGAAACAATCTAGGGAGGAGGTCTCCAACAAAACTCAAGTAATTTAGGACAAAATAAAAAGGACCTACGACAGAAGGACCAAAGTAGATGATTTAAATTGAATGATCTAGTTTTGAAGTGGGATGCTAGAAATGAAGACAAAGGCAAGCATGGAAAATTTGACAGTCTATGGAAAGGACCCTTCCAAATAGAAGCCTACCAAGGAAATAATGCATTATTTTTGAAGGACTTGACTTGAGAAGAATTGCCAAGTGGACCTATCAATGGCAGACTACTCAAACACTATTTTTCTCAAGAATAGATAATATTTTCATTCTAATCATTGTGAATATCACTTTAATTTTATATTGCAAGTGTGGGTGGCTAAAATCCCAAATTGAAGCTTTAAAGAGAATACCCTAAGTTTGTGATGATTTGCTGCCATATTTATAATAACAACAATGAATTAAAAGTTAGCTGTAGAATAGGGACAATATGGCTAATGGATTAGGCTACTAGTCTACGGTGTTCTTGGCACCTCACAAGGAGGATGTCATCCCCATTGGAACCACTGTTAGGGTCCTATATTTTATAGAATAAATTGACAAATATCTGTTCATTTTTATAAAGAAGTTGTAAATAATATTTCATCTTTAAAATTATTTCCAAGAAAAGAAAAATTAGAAAAATAAAAAGAAAGAAAAAGAAAAAGGGGGTATAAAAATATACATTTGTGAAAGAAAAAATGAAATAAAAGAATAATTAAAATAAATAAATAAATAATTAAACAAATAAGAAAAACCCCAAATAAGTGAGCTAGTATAAATGCCACTCAAACAAAAAATAAAAAAATATGCATAAACTGAGAAAAAATGGGAAATAGGCTTGCTAGTCCAAGTGCAGCATTAGAAATAAATTAAATAAGTTTATTTAAATTAATCACACCTTTTAAGCACGTAATTCTTGTAATAAAGTAAGATTTATTAATTTTTCATTAATTTTGGTTAATTAGTTTAATCATGCCTTTAATAGCAATTAATTTGATGTAATAAAGTGTTTGAAATGATGTTTTTGTCATTATATGATAAAGTGTGCGCTAGATCCGATGGCGAAGATCAAACCTGCTCGAATCAACGATGGACCAATAGTTTCGAAACCCCCTAGCCCATCCGATGGTTAATCAAGCGGGGGGGGGGGGAGGAGTGGGGTGTTCGGAAAAGCAAGTTCGCCTTCCCGTTCATATCTACGTTGTGCCCTTTCACGTTATTCGTACCCCCCAACCCTCACCTAAAAAAAATTACCACCCCACCCCCTCCGAAATATACTCATCCAGCTCCCGCAAAAATACTTGACCGTTAACATTTCCCCTCCACTCCATCCCTTTCCTTTCACACAACCCCTCACTGCCACTCCCCTACTACCACGTGTATCTCCCGCTCGGCCCCACTCCCCTTACTGTTACACTCCTTGCCCAAGAAAATAATTCCACGTGGCCTACTCGTTATTCTAACCAACAAATCCACTTTGATAATGTTTAAACCCCAACGATTAGCCATTTTCTCTATAAAATGACTATTTTCCTGTTCTTGTGGCCCCTCCTACACATAATTCTAAATTGTTCAAAAAGAAAAATTTCTACAGCAAACCAGTCATCAATTGAACCTATCACCACAACCCAGATGAACAAAACCAGGTCCTGTACAACATCCAAGTCATTGAGCTTACTTGTCAACCAACTGAAAATTATCAAGTCACTGACCTCCAGTCGACCAAATTCCCAAGTAATTGCACAAATTCTGTTTTTTTCTTTTTAATTATGGCTCCAAAAGGAAAATCTAAGAAAGTTGTCGATGAAAACCCTATGCTACCTCCTGTCATTGACCTAGACCACCTGCCCCTGGTAGATTAGGAGTATAAGATACTTGAAACCAGCTGTGAATTCAATATTTATGAACTTCAAAACTGGTTAAAACAAAATTTCATTGACCAGAGTGATGAATTAGGCTTATGGGACTCCTTCCTGCCCCAATTCATCTTTCCCCAAACTCATCACTTTCCTAAATTTGTGGCATGGTTCCATTCTAGATATATTCCTAGCCAAAGAGCCATTGTAGCCCAGAATGGTGACATTCTTTTCACCATAACCCCTAAGTCAATTAATCAAATGCTGCAAATTCCTGATTCAATTAATCCAAGGTTATAAAATCCAAATATTAACTCTCTAAAACCATTCTCTGAAGAGTCCTTCATGGATCTTTCCAAGAATATTACTTCCCAATAGACCTATTTTTTTTGATATTTTATTACCCGAGGATGCCCAATAACTTAAGAAAAGTCCCACTTATCCATCCTCCATGTTCCCTGAAATGAACAAGTAGTTTGTCTCCATAGTTTCTTTTTTACTGGGCTATCAATCTGATCAGTGGGTTGATGAAGCCATCATGGGATTCCTGTCAATTTTCTCAAAGGATGAAAAGCCCACAATTATTTTCAACTACTGTGAGTTTTTAGGAAATGCTATTCATGAACAATTCCTTAAGTTTTCCACAGAAGGAAAATTTAAATATGTTTCAGTTTTAGTGTATTTATTCTTATTTTATCAAGAAGATCATTTTTAGTGTACATTATAGAAATTGACTGAACAAGGATATGCCCAATTTGTAATTCATTGGACTTCCTTGGTAAGGGAGCATACTAATGAATTTACCTGCAATGGTTATGTTGATAAGTTTTTGTATGTAGCTTCCTACCTATTGAATTGTGATGTTGAACCAATAATAGGGCCAAAGATAAAGAGATTTCTAGATCTAAGTGAGAATACTAAAAAATGTGATTGGTACTTGTACCAAAACTACACAGAAATCAAAATATATGGATGTGAACTGCCTCCATACAGGTTACCCAAGTATGTCCCTATGATAATATTTTCATTATAATATATCAGACAGATGATCAACATGGATGATCTACATTTTGTTGCAGCAAAGAAGAAGTCTCAATTGAAAATCAAGATACAAGTTGGACCTTTTATTTATAGCACTAGGGCAGTAGACAAGGAAGATGATTTCTCTTAAAGAAAATGAATTTAAAACTCAGTTTCACCTGGTCATATGACCCTTTTGGAATCATCTAAAAACTCATAGTAGAGCACAATATTACTCC
Source organism: Pinus albicaulis (assembly GCA_034641835.2). NCBI lineage: Eukaryota > Viridiplantae > Streptophyta > Pinopsida > Pinales > Pinaceae > Pinus > Pinus albicaulis. The sequence goes on from CM076583.1 coordinate 1,101,919,138, forward strand.
CTATACTCACACCCCAAGGTATGAGATAGAAAATTTCATGAATCATTAAAAGTGGGAGGAGAATACATTACATGAGGTAGAAGAGCAGGTTATATCTACAACAATTTCACAAAATACAAAATCAAAAGAGAGACAAGATAAAAGGCAAAGGCAAGATATTTCTCCTTTGGTCACAGAGATTGGAGCAAAAGATTTCTTAATCTATAAGAAGAAGCATAAGACCAATCAAACATCATATTTCTTGCATGAAGATGATACAACATATATTATAGTTCTGACAAGTTCTTGTGCTTTTATTTTTCCAAGAACAAAAATATGTTTAAAGAATCTCCATCCTCCTCGGTTTCTCAAGAGCTTCTAGACACATCCCAAACAACAGAGTTGGTTCATGACCATGTTGAACCAAACATATTTGCCAAATATAAAGAAATTAAGAATAAAAATGAGATGCTTAAGGATACCACTTATTCCCAATTCCGAAAACAAACAACAACCTCACAAAATAGGCTTCTTTCTACCTTTGACACAGTGAAAGGACATATGCATATTTCCTTCCTTCAAGTAGCAGTTCCTGTTTCCAAAACTGAAAATGAAAATAAGAAGCCTATCTTTTCCTTCGACGCTAATCAAATTAATCCCATTGATTAAATGGACCTGCTGTTATAGCATCATTTCTCACCTTGACATGATTCATGATTGCTTCATGGCTTTTGGGCACCCATTCCTACAGACTTGGACAAATTCACTTAAAAACAGTGTAAAATTCCCCATACGCGACTATGCCTGTGTTTTTCCACGTGTATACGCGAGTCCAGCTAGAATTTTCTGCGTATGCCATTAAAATGATTAAAAATATATATAAAAATCCATAATTTCGCGTTGGGTTGATGGTTACTCAGGTAGTTGAACCACCCCAGCCCGTGGCCAACTGTTTCCAACTGCTGAAACTACTTGGAGGGACTATAAAAAGCCCTCATGTGTATGGCCTAAGGGAGAGAGAGAATTATTGATATTATACTCTGTTGGTATTCCCTATCCAAGTATGATTCCCCGTGCCTCCTGCACTTTCCCAGTTCATTGTAGGAAACCCTTGTTTCCTTGAGATACACATCCCTTTATATGTTATCTCGTATGCACACGTTTGGAAGGAGTCTTAGCGAGGCAAGGGCTGGACGGATCCGGACGACGGTCTACGAAGGCCTTGGAAGGATCAGGTGATCTCTCCACTTATTACTTTTGTACATGCTATTTATAATACAGAAGTATCATGTTGTTCCCGAAATAAACGTGTTAGTGTATGCTTTTATGTATGAGAATATTTGTTATACAAGCATTCATTATGATTTATTTAATGTTTAATATGAATCTCACTAACATTTAGAGTAGATATATGCTGTACAACTTGTCCTTTGTGCTGGTTTCTTCTTGTATTTCAGGTTAAGAAGGAAGGACAGTTGCAGGGGGTTTGGACCCCACGTGGATCTACTTCAACCGTAGGACCTACGGGTAACCTTCTCATTCTACTCTATTTAGTTTTTCTGAACGTGCATGGTTGTGTGAGTCTCTGTTAAGTAGCATGCCCCTGCTCTGTGGAGGTTGTACCCCAACCAACCTCTAGGGTGAGATTTCCCCGAAACAGAACTGGCAACTCTGCTGGGGATCACATTTTTGTGATTCTCCTGTTGGGTGGTTTCAGCTGTTTGGTAGGATCCCAGCAGTTTTAACTTTCATTTTCAGTCCAACTTATTTTCTTGCAGTCAGTCTGAAGTCTTGGTGTCTTTTCCAGGCTTGTTCTTTTTGTTTTTTCATTATTTACCTTTGCATACGCACCTTATTTTGCACACAGTCGTGTATACACGCGATTTTTTCTGAAGGAAACCGCATATACGCGGGTTTCCCTTAGAACAGACGCGTATGCACGCTGGTTGCACAGCTGTGAAGTCGCGTATACCTAGGCAGATTTTGAATTTTTGAGTTTATTGACTTTTTGGTCCTTTCTGGCTGTGGAGGCCTATTTCTACAGAGTCTCTGTACTTACTGGAGTGTGAAGGAAGTGGTTTCATGTCTTTTCTCTCTTTCGTTTGAGTAAAAACTAGTCTTTTGGCAAAGTGTTGTTTCTGGTGCTGGCACTTCTGGATTGAGTTCCAAGATCGCTTTCTGAGCATTCTTGGCTGTTCTGCTTTATCAGAACAGAGAGCTTCTGCTCACTAACTAGCTCCTATCTTTGTGTTGTGCTTCGCATTGCGATTTTTGCTTCGTTTTTGATTGGTTTTCTTTGAGTTCCATAGGCTAGGTTTTGTTGCAATTTTCGAAGAACTTTTCTTGTTTCTTTGGAGTTTTTTATTGCAGCGAGTTTGCACTATTTGTCTAGGCTAATTGGCTGAGTTTTTGGTCTTCTCTTGCTCTTATTGATCTTGCTACGAGTTGGCTTTATAAGGTTTGGGAGCATTGTTGAAGTTTGTGCTTGAAATTCGGTCTTATTTGGTTTGGATTTTGATAGTTTGTGCTTGGTCTTTTTGAGCTCTTGCTTTATAAAACTAAAAGCCCAAAAAAAAGTTGTTTTGCTTTTTGTTTTTTGCATTTCAAAAACTCAAAAAACATTTCGTCTTGTTTTTGTTTTTGTTGTTGCATTTTCATTTTCGTTTTGCCATATCTTTTGGAGCTTTTGCGAAGTTTCTTGCTTCTAGTTTTCGGCTTGATTTTGAGGAGGAGTTGTCATTTGATTTCTTCTTCTTGTTTTTAAGTGTTTTTGGTGTCTTATATTAAGAGTTCTTGTTTGCGAGA